>JAFELO010000100.1:168034-193934 GCA_017140195.1 Eumaeus atala | reverse complement strand
AAGCACGCGTTTAAGATACATCGCAGGGAGATCGTAGCTGGTATTACAGGATGTTACATTGTAAGATATGTTATGGTTGATGGAATAGGTATATGTATTGATCTTATTGTTGATGGACTAGGTATATGTATTGATCTTATTGTTTTAGCTACCGCGGGAATGTAATCAGACTCCGGGTGCTCACCATCGACCAGCCAAGCCCCTGGAGCGCACTCTATGTTTTGGATCAACCAGGTAATTCGTTATAAAGGTGGCAAGCACTTGCTCCCAGCTGCAGCAAATCTAAATTGGACTCAGTACTATGAAGCAGTAGTCATCCAAGCTGCAGTAGGAACATTGTCAGTTGCTCTGACGTTATTTATATTTATTGCTCATTTTATTTATAAAGTTGTTAGAAGCCACATGAGCTGCGGTAAAAAAATTAAGACTTCATAAGTATTGTTAACGTTAAACCTCAGAAGGAACCTTTACATGTAGTTGATTTATCCAGTTGTCTTGGACATACTGATTCGTACTTTTAATATTGACATATTTTCATAGACGAAGTAGGAGTTTATGAAAATAATTCATGCTCACTAAATCTATATATGAAATCGTATCTCTTTTTCAAAGAATCGCGAATCGAGTAGTCCGAAATTTGGTACAGTTGAAAGTTATAAACGGTGAAGATGTGCAGAAAGCTAACATTTCGATATGTTATGCTTCAGATTTTCTTATTTTAATTAAATTAAATGATATGATACGCTACGGTACAGACAGCGCTCGTGTAACACGTAAGTGACAATGTAATTCAGTTTTCATTTAAGTACATAAATAAGCTTAATGTCATGAATTACTTTTAATTGTAAATAAAATGACTACTTGTGGCAGTGGGCTGGTCCCCGATAAGGGCCCGCCCTTGTCGCGGAGGTGACCGTTGCCAACAGTTCCGGGGTCACCTCAACCCCCTAAGGCAGCTGAGGGCTGCCGTGAGGTTTTATTGGGGTGCGGTTTTACCCCACTAGGGAGTTGAAAACTTCTACACTGGTCGATACTGATACGGCACCCAGGATGCTGATACGGCGTAAAAGCTTTAATAAATATGTGTGGGTGTAGCCTGTACAGACAGATCGTGAATGTCTTCAATCATTATATTTTCCAGACGTGGCGTGGCAGCTTTATTCTACTGATATATAGGAACGAAATTGTAGTACCAGTCGTTTGATTCTTTTTGACAAACATGCCATGCCACACACAACACATGTTTGTAAATTTATTTAATCATGTTTAAAACTGTATTCCTCGAAAATAGAATATTTAGATAAATAAATGAAATAATGTCTTGTGTTAACAAGTGACACAATAATCAACTAATGGCAGCTCCAATATCTGACGCATGGGCCATGTGACCGGTTTATTTATAGTTATGTAAGTAAAACACTATCTCAATTAAGAAATATCTTTTTATTTGTTTATGACATTCATCTTACTTTCGTCTCTCATATCAATTCTAATTTTGTACGATTAACGATTAAAGCATTATTAAATTTGACATTCTATTAATATACAAATTACGATTATTTAATATTAAAATAGTAAATGAAAATAGTTAGCTTAAATATATTATCATTTTCGTGTGCCACATTTGTCATTCTTGTAAATATTAATAGAGAAAATAATAATTTATAAATATATCTATATGTATACACTAAAAGTTCATTATTGTATAATAAAAATTAAAAATATTCTATTACATCTAAGGACGGACAAGGCATAATAAACTATACAATAATAATGTTAAAAATAGTAAATCATCAAATGTACACTTGTTAAATATTCATACAGGACAACTTGTGACCAGTATTGTAATCATAACAATCCTGGCCGAAATTCGGCCACGGCGGCCATCTCTATAGCGGCGAGCCAACCGCGCAAGAGCAGAGAGATAATATAGATAAAGTCGAACGACAAAGCAAACGTGGTCCACGCAACGCGCATGCGTACATGCCCTCTCATCTTACATTTCTGTTAACCAACACGGACTGTTTCCGGTCTATCTATGTTATCTTTATACAGACAAATGCATAAATGTGCTGACTTAAATATTACAAATGTTGTACAAAACATATAAAAATACAGGCACTTACATAGTTTCGTATTGATTTTAGCTGTAAAAGCGATAAAGAATTGGTTCTTAATATATAATAAAAATGTTACTTCAAATGAGATCGTAAATCTTTGCTTACGTAAAGAAAATTAGCACAGTGCTTACACAAGCCAAGTAAAGTTGCAGAGGTAGAATATCGAAGTAAGTGAAAGATTACGATTATGAATTCTAACAAGAAGACATTTTCAGTCTTATTTTTTTATATCTAACCTACATTAATTAGTTTTACTATACAACGATGATAAATAGTATATAGTCATATATAGGGACATTTAAATAATATATATATATAATTTTAAGGCCACGTGGACGGTATTTATTAAAAGGCAATATAATATATTGACGCCATAGTTTATGTAATACGCAATATATTATGTACTTCCATATGCAGGATCAGTCTATGACATTCTTTGTATATTTCCACCTAAAGCTGGCAACTCAGTACAAGTTCAAATTGCTAACAAGGATTATGAAATCGAAAAGTGTTTTTCTTTTCGCTTTCCTCGTGACGTAGATAGACTATATTCTACAGACACTAGTGTCAGCAGCAGATGTACAATAAAGGCATCCGAGTCTACAACACTGACCAATCATCGACTCCGTGTACTTACTTATTAAGTTCTCTCGTAAAATATCTACGCGTACATTCTCTCCTACAATGACATAGATTTGTTAAATATTTTTGCACTGCATTCACTGTTTCATTCATAGTACCACTGGGTAATATTTTAGTTCTTGATTATAAATTAGACTTGGGTCCAATAATTGTACAGTCATGTTGTAAATTAGTAATATTGTCTATGATTTATACTCACAGCGCCCTAATTTTTTAGACAAGTCAAACGTAGGGAATCCGGCAAATACGTATCATTTGACGAATTATTGATCACTTACAACTGTGCAACTCTTATGCTGTGTGTACTTAAAATTATACAAGGCTCTTAGTTGGCCTAATCCATAAAATTATACAAGGCTCTTAGTTGGCCTAATCCATAAAAAATCTTTGTGATTCGAGCTTAAAAATACCTAAAGTGTAGTTACATGGCCGTCTCCAGAGGCTGGCTGTGTGATCTGCTCGCTTCTGATATGGGGCTTGCCTCGGAGTCTTCGAAGTCGAAGTTCGTTTCTAAGATGGCTTCAGAGCGCGAACGGTGCGGGTAGTCGTACTCCTGATGCATGGGGGAGGACTGGTCGTGCGGGAGCGGGGAGGGGTAGTCCAGAGGGAGGGGGGAGGGGTAGCTTGTGTTCGAGTCGTTCAGGTATCCCGGCGGCTGAGAGCTGGGAAGTGTGTCCTCGTAATACTGCTGATCTGTTCTCAAAATAATATTGTATAATGTTAATCTTACCGAATAGTGAATTATGCATTATCTCTTCTTTTCTTTTATGTTCTCTTCTTTTATGTTTACAAGTCAATTTTTTTTTTAAATAAGTTGAATCCCCAAACACATATTTCTAATAATACACATACAAGAGCTATGTCGGAAAAATAATATGCAAAAGGTAGTGACATGCTGCATTGCAGCCGAATTGGGGCACACGGCTGGGGAGGTAGTGAGTAACCGGTGGGCGGTGACTTATTGGAGAGGAGGAGGGCAGGTGAGTAACGCATCTGTATGACAAATGCGTTATGTATGGGCGTCGGTAGTCGCCAAAAGGCTCTGGTTTCCCTTTTGCCCCTCTATACTATAAAATAAAATTAGGGGTAGGAACATTACGCACCCGGTTGTGACCGTCCGAAAGTGGAATGCGCGGGCGGGTCTGGCAAGCGCGACCTCAGCTCCAGCAGGAAGGCCAGCTGGGGCGGCTCGCTGGGCCTCACTTGAGGTCGCTCGCGGAGAGGCAGCGTGTCCGAGGTGAAGTAGTTGTCGTTGGGGCTGTCGTCGAGGCCTCCTGGGTGATGGATGATAGGCAACTCCTCTGTGGCTACGGTTGTTATAGATGGCGCTCCAGAGTTATCCGCGATTTTCGGATTGCTGTTGTTTTCTCGATAACCTGTAAGAGGTAGTGCCATTGGTGTAAGAGGTAGTGCCATTGCCGTAAGAGATAGTGCCATTGCTGTAAGAGATAGTGTTAGTGCTGTAAGAGGTAGTGCCATTGCTGTAAGAGACAGTGCCATTGCTGTAAGAGTTAGTGCCATTGCTGTAAGAAGTAGTACCATTGCAGTAAGGGAGTGTTAGTGCTGTAACAGGTAGTGCCATTGCCGTAAGAGATAGTGCCATTGCTGTAAGAGGTAGCGCCATTGCTGTAAGAGATAGTGTTAGTGCTGTAACAGGTAGTGCCATTGCCGTAAAAGATAGTGCCATTGCTGTAAGAAGTAGTACCGTTGCAGTAAGGGAGTGTTAGTGCTGTAAGAGGTAGTGCCATTGCTGTAAGAGATAGTGCTATTGCTGTAAGAGGTAGCGCCATTGCTGTAAGAGATAGTGTTTGTGCTCTAAGAGGTAGTAACTTTGCTGTAAGAGACAGTGCCATTGGTGTAAGAGACATTGTTAGTGCTGTGAGAAGTAGTACCATTGCTGTAAGAGGCAGTGCATTTGGTGTAAGAGACAAGGCGCTTCGAGCCCGTACGACCGGTACCTGTCACTCGCTCGGAAGTAAGTTTTCTGGTTTATGAAGTTTTAATGGCTCATTGGATGAGAGGGGGAAAAATGCCAAAATATCTGCATAACTTCTATACGGATGTTTATGGGCTGCAGTAGTCAACAAATGGTTCCGAGTGTTCATTTCGCCCTTATACAAAAAATAATACCTTCGTTTCTATAAGCAAGTTGCGGCACGCTGTACTCGGATGGTCTCTGGAAGGTGGTGTGCTTGAGGTTCGGGTTGTGCGCCTCGTATATGTCGAAGCTCTGGTTGTCCTCCACGGAGGAGTTGAACTGGCTCTTCTCCATGGACTCCATGGATATGGTCGACGCGAGCATCTTCTTGTAATCCGAGCCTTTGGCGATGGTGTCGGTCGAACGGGCGCTCTGTGGATACTTTTCAAAATAAATTCAAATTGTCATAATCAATTAAATATATTAAAACTACTTTTACGGATTTTATCGCGGTTTATTTAATTTATTAACTAGCCCGAAGTTCCAGAAGCTTTACAGCAACCATGGTCACGGCTAGTTAATAATGAAATAAACCGCGATAAAATTCGTAAAAGTACATCACTTTTTTGTACCATTCGCGTAAACTTAAGACATCTATCTATAATTAAATAGAGTTGAAACGATAATAGTCAAGACTATTTATATGAGAGAAATGATCATTTTAGAAGTCTCATCCCGATCTCTGCGTATGTGAAGAAATATATTAAATAATGTTAGTAGGAGGTAGTTACCATGCTGCATTGCACATGAGCTTTATAAGTGAATATGCTGTCTTGCAGTTTGTGAGTAGCGGGTGGTCCGTTAGGAGGAAGGAGCTCAACATATCAGCATTTGCGGATGTTAATGTTTGTCGGTGGTCTCCAGATATAGATGATATGAACCAATGTATAGACGTGCGTTTGACGTCCATCGTTGTCTGTTGTCATTGTATAGGCACGTAATCATTCAGCACACCACAGTATGTATATCCAGAACTTACCATCTGCGTAATCTTCCTACGGTAGGGCTGGTCGGGGTATGCGCTAAGTGAGCCGATAGAGCGCACCGAGTGCAGCGACTGGCGGATAGAGTTGCGCCGCTCCAACCGCTGGACGTGTCTGTAACGTGAATTGACGTGACGTGAAATTATGTAATGGCAGGTAACACACTTATAGAGGATTCACAGCGTGGGTGGTGTAGTTCGCACAGCTTACTCGAAGTTTACAGCACGCACTCAGTCCGTACAGCACGCACTCAGTGCGTACAGCACGCACTCATAGCGTACAACTCGTTGCGTTTAACAGTCTCTGTGAAGCACGGAGTCATATTATATGAGCGCGATGTTGCAGAAACCACGTTGCTAAAATGGCTTCGGAGGTTTTCCTCCTGACTGTAAGTATTTCTAAACTAGTTTATTTATGAGATATAATAGAGAAACGAGCGGGTGACTACAGTCGCACATAGACATGCAAGACTAGGCGTTTTACAGACGCGTTGCCGGCCTTTAAGTTATAGATATGCCATTTTCTTGAAGATATTTAAGTCGTATCGGATCGGAAATACCGAGGGAGGCAGCTGGTTCCACAGCACAGTCGTAGGCGGTTAGAAGTGGCGTTTAAACCGCACTGTTGTGGATTTACGGACACCAAGGTGATGCGCGTAGAACTTAGCGTTCTATCGCAATTTTCGAAGATGGATTTCTGCTACTGGTATTAAGCCGAATAATTCCTCGGAACACTCCCCGTAGAAGATACGGTAAAAGATGCACGGTGAACCGATATTCCTTCATAGGATCAGAGACAAGGACAAGGAGGACACAAGCTTGTTCCGGTACTCGTTATGTGTCTCCGGGAAATCCAAAGCATCCCCAGTACTATCATCCACGTAACAATGAAGGCCACTACTTTGCAACATGTCATTGATATGCAAAAGAAACAGTGTAGTTGCATCAAGTAAGCACTTTTTTCTAGCCCCAACACCATAGAGTAAAGCAAGATCGTCGCTTTCGTCGGTGTAATTACCTGTGCTTGGACTTGGAGTACCAACACAGCAGCGCCGCTCCCACCAGCACCACCGCAGCTGCCAGCACGCCCACAAACGCCACGGCCAGCGCGTCCGCGCGCCACGACATCGGAGATATGGAGATTTTGGGATCTGCGTACAATCATCACAGTTATTAACTTATAAATAATTATTATCTTTAAATTCTTTTTAAAGATACTACATACGATCGTTTAGTTACTTTTTGTTTACTTTTATAAAATGGCGTCGCCGCACAGCCATATCTATTTTTTAAGATTTCAATACTAACACATGGCTCAATCTTATAAAAAAAGGTAACAAAGAATAATATTTTACGTAGTGGTAGTAGTTACTCGAGAAACTTGCTTAATAGATGAATAAAATTATAATAGATTACTGAAGCATTACCAATTTCACAGATGAAGGCGTTCTTCTGTCGGCAGTCGGTGACGTCTACTGAGGCGAAGGCGAAGGAGGTGCATCTGGTGACGTAGTCGATGTGGTTGACCCACACGCGCTCGCCGTACTCCGCCCACTGGTTCTGGCGCCGCAGGAACTCGTACAGCGCCTCGTAGTTGCCGCTCACGTACGGCATCGACGCGTTGTCCGACTGAAAACCAGTGTTTTATTAGGTTATTTTTGTACCGACGCCCCGCTTGAAGCTTTTCTATCTGTCGCAGGTCACGTTACACTTGAATATATAATATTGGCCTAGCAGATGATAAATATAACACTAACATCACTTGCCTCAGCTGGCCTTACAGTGCAAATTTCTCACGCGTATTTAATTTTAACATAAAAGTTTGACTAAAGCACAAGTAAAAGCAACAGCGTTACCTCTTACAGGATTTATGTTATGTGTTAATTTACTTTAGAGAGTAATGAAAATAGAGTCACAATCTGAACACGGTAGATGTGAAACTCCAGAAAGCGGGTATATTGAATATAAATAATAATTACCTCATTATCCAGAGAGCGATGCGGTCTAATTGCTAGGAGCTTTGTTCTATCATAAACTAGATGGCGTTAGCACCCTGGATGCATCACGATATCCAAATGATTGAGTGAAGGTAAACCACTACCGCGATACAGTATAGGTAGCGCCATGCACAGTACATGACACATCTACCGCCATATACACCATAATACCGCCGTAAAGTGACATCTTCAGTGTCGCATTTCGAGCGCTTTATGAGTAGTCGATGGCCCATTAGCCGGGGAAAGGAGGACAACGCATCGGCATAGTAATTATGTGGATGATGTTCATGGTCGTCGGTAGTTGTAAAAAGGCTCGATTGCTTGTTTGTCCCTATTCTATAAAAAAATCTTGCATCTGGGGAAAGAGGTGAGTGTGTCCGCCTATCAACCAGAACCCTAGAATAGCCTCACCAACTGGAGAAGTCGCTCGACGAGTGTCGCGAGGCTTTCCACAACAAAGATCAGTCAAAAAGACGTCCCTTTGGACTTGAAATTTCCCAATTTTTTTAATCATAATGATTTTAAAGTAAACAAAAAATTATGTAACGCACCAAACAGAATAATCTGGCCTCTTCGTACGTCATAGGAGCACCGACGTACATGTAGCACGTGTCCGCTACCGAATCCCACCCGGGGGGACACTTTCCGCCCCCCAGGACGGTCGCGTTGTTCATGTAGTAGGGGCGGTAGTCCACCTCCAGTAGCTGCGGCTCGTCGGAGCGGTCCCTGACGCGCCCCGCCACGGCCAGGCTCTCGTTGTAGCTCCAGTAGTTGTGCTTGGCGTCTATACGAGTACGCCACAGGTCGAGGGAGCTATGGTCAAATGTTACATCCATTGGTATAAATTTCTATCCTAATAAGAACCTATGTCCATTTAAAGATATATATTTTTTTTAGGATTGGTACAAATATTTTGCTTTTAATTATCTACAGGGACAAGATAGTTTAGACCTTTTCAATTTAATTTCTGATAGAAAAGTCAAATTACTTGCATTTTTGTTAGTTAAGTACTTCGTCGTGCAAAACAAATATCTACACTCCACTAGTGCCATCTAGCGGGCAATTTTGGTACCATTACTGATACTGTCTCTCTGTGGGTTTCAAAAATGTATGCAGGAGGCCTCTAGTGGGGCGGTGATACAAATCTGGTAGTTCTTAATTATTATTAAGTGCATCAAACATCATCATCATCATCCGGGAGGGATGCGAGTAGCAGGAGATCGGTCGTCTTGGCGTTCATTGAAAGAAAAGGCTGATAATGACGATGCAGTCATCAAGCAATAACTGTGTGTGTGTGTACAAATATAAGTTTGTCAGTACACACGTCATACAGACACAAAAAAATATGAATGTCGATATCCCTTCTGCCACTAAAATTGGGTAAAGCTGTTTATTATTGTGTAAGTCGCAACCGTACCAGACTACTAAATAATATCATGACGTGAACCATCAAAAACCCTTAGATTTGCTTTGGTATCACTCAATTAAGGACTTTCTTAATTAAGAACGTAACAAGTAACAAAGTTGACTAGGATACAATTTGTAATAAAATAAATATAAACGTAGTATTTTTTTTTATTTCATGTACTAAACGTTAGTTACGTATAGCAAGACATTGAAATAAAAGGCAGATAGATAAATAGTCACTCTTCATTTTATAAATTAGATTATATAGTAAATGTATATATAAGAAAAATAATATCGGAAGGAACACAAACTTACCTCATAGCATTGGGGTTAAAATCAACAAAGCTATTGTCCGGGCAGCCATGCAACAGAAACATGCAACTCAAATAAATATCAATTTAATTAAATAAGCATTATAACTTTACTAAATTATATTATATAAAGGCCCTCTAAGGGTCAATTCATACTAGCGCAGAGTCGAAGCGCATCGAAGCGTCAAATTCCTCACAATCAAAGCGAAGTCGCACGAATGCGCGCGTATTCGCGTGAATTAGCGCGAGAATGCGCGCTTTTTCGTGGCATTAGTGATGGACTCCAGTTGCCAGTTGAATCTCGTCGTAAAAACTTGTATTTTTGGACCAAATAAATTAATTTCTCGTCGTTTTCCATTGTGATTCACTTCGACACAAGACAGTTTCCGTCCGATTCCAATTGCCGACTGACCAGACGGCGCGTAGTTCGCCTAATAGCCGCTTGGCTTCGCGCGAATGCTCGCGCACCAAGCAGAGTTGCTCGCGCGCAGGCGCGCGAATTCCCTCAAATGCGCGCGTCTTTTTTTTTCCTTGGAAGAAATTTTGGAACATTGTGGAAATAAGGGTGAATTTGCTATATTAAGTTTCGGATTGACGCCTCGATGCGCTTCGACTCTGCGCTAGTATGAATTGACCCTTATACGACATGATTTATAAGCTCAGATAGATGAAACGATATTTTTATCACTCCGTGCGATAGGTCCGCAAACTACGCCCTGGAATACGAAATACAAATTGCTTTCCGCCGCTTCCAATGGCGTCCAAAATTTTGATAGAAATGCACACGATTTTAAAAAGCATGCGATCGAGTATGAGCATCCGCTCATTGTGCACGGTTTATGTCTTGTGAACTAGCACTTTCGATCAAATGTCCTCATTAGGACCATCACAATAATCACTAAACCTATTTAACAAGGTTTTACAGGGTGTCACTTGTCAGTAATGTGGATTACATTACTGACAAGTGACACCTCCGGTCTCATAAAAAGTGGCGAAACGTGAAAGCAATTATGAAGCAAATAAACTTCCATATGTGCCAATAATCCGTTTAAGTTTATTTTCAGCAAACGAGAAATTGAAGCCTTATGATGACTATTGAGACCCATGGACATTCACGTGATTGTCATGCAGATGCGTTTCCCTCCTACCGTCCCTCCCCCCCCCCAATGGGCCACCGGCTACTCACAAACCACACGAAACGCGACAGCGACGCTTACATTTTACGGCAGTATCAAGTGAACGAGAGGTACTTTCTCGGTCGTGCCGACCCATTTCAGCTGCATAGGAGGATGTAGTGACATGCACCATGCACTACTTGGCACTACATCCTCCTAAAAACCAGTTCAACTTTTACATTTTAAGAATTAGTACTTAATATACCACTTAAAAGTAATATAATAACTTATGAGATATCAGTAATTGGGATGAAGGTATTTAAAATATACATTATATTATATAACACCAAGCCGCACAATTATATTGAATTTCATATATATTGTTTTTCATTTGCATTATTCCACATGGCGCTAATGCGTACGGCAGATCGACACGCGAATATAAATCGAGGTCACTGTTTTCCCAGCACATTATTTTTATAAATGTTAATACACGAATATCTATAATAAAGTTATGACGAAAGGTTCCTATGAATATCTGCAACCAGCAGCCAGCTGTGCACTCACATGGAGCGGTTGACGGTGATCATCTCGTAGTCGTTGTCGGGATTGAAGAAGACGTTGTCCACGTAGTGCTGCCCGGCGGTCCCGGCCGCCACCGTGGCGCGCCCCTCCCGGCACAGCGCGTAGTTCCTGATCGAGATGTTGTTATTTAACTATATCAGCAATCCCGAAAAACCCCAGAAATTTTCATTACTAGCAAGTATTATCCCCATTTTTACTTTGGCGAAACCGGATATATTTTGAAAGGAAATCTTCTTAACGTATACACGACTTGGGAAATAAATTGTTGAATGCGTGACGGAGGCGTTACGAAAACAGAAAACTGAGAGGCATTTATCTCAGGGAAGATGGAAACTGAGAGAAAAAATGTTAACTTTAGTGTCTCATAGTCAATTAGCGAATGTTTAGCCTAAAACGCACCGGCTCGCCAGTGGTGGGAGTCGCAGCCAGATCGAATACCCCTCTGAAAAGACCGAGGTGCTCTATATCCTATTTGTGAAAAAGAAGCTTTTTTGAAAGATCAAATGCTCGAGGATTTTGCCGTAAGCTAAACTCAGTTAATCTGACGAGGAGTCGTATGGGCTCCTCGGAAGTAGGTGTGAAAAATGGGCTCCCCCCCATTTCCCGTGGATACGAGAAGACGTATACCAATACTTAAGGACCACCAAACTTTGTTATAGGACATAACACTCACTTGTAAAAGCCGTTATGCGACGTGGTCTGGTATATCGGCAGGCGGACCTTGTCGAAGCCGGACACCTCGAGGATGCGCTGGCCGGTGTTGTCGTGCACGTAGTTGTGCGTGAAGTTGGACACCACCTGCCGCAGCACGATGACGTCGTGGTAGCGCACCCGGTTGCGCGTGAAGTAGTTACGATATATCGTCACCTCCTGGTACGGTGATGACTGGCGACCTGGAACATTCTATTCTAAGAAGTATGTATACTACTTAACTTAAGAGACGAACGAAGAAGGATGAGGGGATTCGTGTAAAAGCACATGTTTATATAATACTGGGAGGGTAAACGTGACCCTTTCCACTGCCACTTTACGGCTGCTAACTACTACTTGGTCTCCTTCTCGGTGTCACGAGAGGGCTTACTGGCACCGGGACGAACCTCATAACCGAGGTCGTGTCGCGAGAGGACTACTATCACCTCGGTAACGGCGTCCCCATTACTGCGAGTTTGCCTTAACGGCCTACGGGCTCAGGGGTGGGGAAGGCCTGGTTAGGGCCTATGTGTTGTGTGGCGTATTATGCTGGTAGGTGAGTAGTGGAATGGGTGCGTTATGCATGCGTGATCCCCGTCCGGATTGTCGGACACGCAGACCCTAGTCCGTTTGGTGGTTTACGTTGGGTTACTTGACGGCGGTATCACGTGAACGGGATATAACTCTCCGGTCGTGCCGTATCGACTAGCTAATTGACACTACAATAGTCTTCAGTGACCTGTAGACCCCGTTCTTTATAGAATACGTGCGAAAGTTTCTATGCATGATTTTTATCCTTTCGCTGAAAAACTGCTGTAATTTAGAACACGTGTAGGTCACAGTGTGGACTGACATAAAATACATTTTACCCTGGAAATAAAAATGGTACCTATGGGATCTACCGCAGAGAGGCCAGCCCTCATAGCTAGTACCTACGGATAACTCACCCTCCACTCTGAGACAAGACTGGTCGTGGTTGTTGTAGAAGAGGTTGTTGTGTATCCAGCCGCGCAGCGACGTCGCCGTGCTCCTCGAGTCAGCCCTTAGCAGGAGTCCACCGACGTTATTACGAACGAGATTGTTCTGAAATCGTACGTAACTATAATTCAAAGTGTAGTTTAAACGGAAAGCAAATCTCCGAATAACATAAATTAATTCTGTATCAAAATATTATTTTTTATATAGAATAGGGGGCAGACGAGAAATCGGAGCCTTTTTACGACTACCGATCTCCATGAACATCCACATAATTTACTATGCCGATGCGTTGCCGTCCCCTTCCCCCTCCCCCTCAATGGGCCACCGACTACTCACAAACCACACGAAACACTGAAGATGTCACTTTACGGCGGTATTATGTGAGCGAGAGGTAGCTCCCCAGTCGTGCCGGCCCAATTCCGTTGCATAGGAGGATATAGCGTCATGCACTATGCGTGGCGCTACCTCCTCCTATACAGCATACCTCTTCCTAAGATGATATCGACTTACTGTGTGTCGAATCTATAATACTAGTTATGGGCACGAACAAGTATGACGTCATAGTAACGTTCCGAGTTAGTAATTGTCCGAATGGGCGGAGGCCGCGAGGGAGAGGACGCAAGAAGTCGTCTCTTTAATCCATCGGACAATGCGTTCAAAGGTCAATTAGAGAATCGTCATCACGTAAAATGAAATACGTAGTCCGTAAACCGACTTACTGAGGACCAGTTTTTTTCGTAGAATAAGAAGTATTTACCCTAAATACTAATGTCTGTGTGTTCTGCACGTCGACTCTGACGGCCGCCTGGCAGGTGGTGAAGTTGCCGTACAGCTGGAGGCAGTTGTTGTTCACCTCGTTACGTGTGATCGAGACCAGCGGGTTCACCTCCCCGACCGACTGGTACACGATTGCGCCGTCGCGGTTGTTGAAGAACTCGCTGTAGGATATGTTGTGTTGAACGTCGCGGCCTGGAATGAGATGGATCGATATGGGCGTCGGTAGTGATCATAAGGACGGACTTATCGTTTGGCCCCATATAATAAATATGAATTGTTCGTAAATAACACATACAAATTTAAATAAGACTTACC
The DNA here is from genome assembly GCA_017140195.1 of Eumaeus atala. Lineage (NCBI taxonomy): Eukaryota > Metazoa > Arthropoda > Insecta > Lepidoptera > Lycaenidae > Eumaeus > Eumaeus atala. The sequence goes on along the minus strand of JAFELO010000100.1, from coordinate 180,037 downwards.
AGACGTGTCTGATTCAAACCCGAATCCTACAAGTGAACCGTCGTTGTAGGTAGAATATAATGTGTGTTTTTAATAAAAATATGTAGAATAATGATACTCACCGAATCCTATTGAAGACATTGGTAGCGTAACAATTTCAGCAACGAATCCGTGGAACGACGAAGCGCCGTTGGCGAACAGGCTCACACTCAGACTAGCACCTTCTGTTTTAAAAAGTTTCTTTTCATCTGGTGATCCATTCTCCAAGTACCCGATAATGGGTGCTGTTATATTATAGATGTCACCGTCGTACAGACTCAATGCGTCACGTTTCCCATAGTTCGCTGTGTGATTGAATAAGTTAAACTGAAGTAATCTGAACCCAAAAGATTTCACTCGGAACATACTCTTGAAGATTTTGACACAGTTCACTGGGTTATTGTCGTATTTGTAATATAAAAGCACTCGCTCTTCTACTGTAATAACCTTTGTGCTATCGCAAATGTCTATCAGAGAAAATATGTGATAGGGAAGATTCAAGTCTTTTAATGGAGTGAAACTTGATTCATCCGATTCCCTCCCTTCACCATTTAATGATATTGCACTAAGACCTTCCCCAAGCACCTCTTTTATCGAATTGAACATCATATTCATAGTATCGGTAGGTGATATCAAATTAATGCCATGGAAAGCACAGTTACTTATATTCACGTTCTGAATAGATGGATTCTTGACAACACTCTGTATGGCTGGAGATTTTTCATTGTGCAATATACCGGCACCCATAATATTTATGTGTTGCAGTGTGCTTTCAACTTTCTTCAATGTTTCGTGTGTGGTGTGGTCATGGATTCTGTGCTCGTAGAGGGCGTACTCGAACTCAGGATACGTAAATCTAAGACCGCCCCAGTACTCTAAATTCTTATCCAAATTTCTAGTTCCACAGTGAATGAATACGAAATCGGAATCCCATTTACATTCATGTCTATGACCATATAGTTGCCCATTGAGTCTGATCGGACAGTGGTCATATCGATTCTCGGTTCCAACACATTGCATCGGTTCAGGCCAAGACCATATACGTGATAGGGAATTGCTGTGATACTCCACACGGCGATCGTGGGCAAAAAATACATTTATGGGGTCAAAACCGAGTTCCCGGCAGACGACTTGAGCATTTCTTTCAGTGAAACGATAATCACACATCGGCACCCATTGCAGTGTCGTTTTGTTGTAGTATTCCAAAAAACCTTCGTTCATTCTATTCAAACTATAATCAGTATTCGTACAATTTCGTCCCGTACACAGTCTTATTGACTCCTGAGCCGATAATGTTTCCAGCTGTCGTCTAATTATGCGATGATTGGGCGAATATTGATTTGCATGTCTTCTCTCCATTCTACTCATTTCACGATTGGGTTTTGCGAGCAATGGCTTCATAAATATCGGCATTTGACTATGACCAACTGCACGGAGACTGCCCAATACTAATATACCAACGTTAGGGGCAAATTCTAAAATGACACCAGGATTAATTGTAAGTGTCGCTTCGGGCATCACAGTGATATCGGATTTAATAACATAAGGTTCTATACGTGCGTCTAATGTAAGATCAGATGTAAGACGCCCACCAAGTTCATTCGTGTCGACGGGCCTTTCGGAAGTGAAAGCAACTGAAACGCTCGAATCAAAACTTTCTTCCAGTAAATAGGGTAAATATGTCGCTACGGCATGGTTGTTCCAATCATCGAAATCAAATATTTGTTTCCTAATTTCTTTTTCATCTGAATTTCCCCACCAATTTTCTGTTACATCTAAGAAATTGTTTATTTTTGCAGTTTTAATACCTGCCAATAGCGTGTATTCTATAGCATTATTTCCAAATAAATTTCTACTGACTTTGACTTTTTGTATTCCTTTGAAACCTATAACATATGTGGGGTCTATAGCTTTCATTATTGCGCCACGACTAATCGGGTTTAAATATTTATTATTTCTTACTTGGTTGAGAACAAATACGGCATAAACAAATCCCATAATTTCACTTTGGCTGTCCATGTAGAATTGTACCATATATTGGCCGTTGTTTCTCTCTATGAAGTTTCCATCAATCTTCATCTTCTTTTCCATGCCACGAAGAGACATGAGACCAGTTTTGCAACTATTTTCCGAAAAAATATTCTTAGTTATATTAACTTCAGCAAAGTGTCCATCAATTACTAATCCGAAATTCTGGTTATTACGGAAAGTGTTATTTTGCATAAATACAGAATGTGTAAAATTTTCATTATATTGCCAAACATAAGGTAAATTCACATCAAACCCTCCACGTTTGTTTCTCTCTATCGTGTTATCTTGTAGTACATAATGGTAAAGATTATTTGAACTTCTTAAATCTCGCGCAAAGTGATATATTCCTGCTCCATTGTCTGTTATCAAGGTACCATTAATCATAACTGTAATTTCTGTAATATTGCTTTCATGAATGTCCCAAAACGGTGTATTGATGTATACAGCTTCTTCGATATTATAAGCGATTTCACAATTTATTATTTTGATAGTTTCGTTGGCTTTACGCAAAAAGTGATCACCGAGCTCATTTAAATATCGGTTGTAATATAAAGCTTTTAAACCTTTGACATTTCCTTTTATCCTGGTTCCAACAACTGTAAGTGTCGGTATTGGCCCTTTTATTATTCTATTGCGTAAATTTTGTACTGGAGCTACTATCGTACTTACAACAAGTACAACTCCGCCTAAAGCATTGATACCGCTTTCATATTTTAACACCACGCCAAAAGTATTGCTTGTAGTGGGGAAAGTAGATAAATCACGATCAAGGCACCAAACAGTGCTACCAACATTGATATTTTGTGAATCATATATACATATACTCTCTGAAGAAAAATTATGTATTGGGTTTACAAGTTGTAGCCCTAAGACATAGCCCGGGTTACATTTAATGTTATAGGTTTTTGCAATATTTTGTCCAAGCTGTTTAGTGAAAACTATATGTCTGGTCTCTCCGTTAACTAAGGAAATATCTGTCTCATATTCCGGAATCATGATGGGGCGATAATTAGATTCGTCCATATTAAATCCAGGGTCTAAATTAAACCATCCTGCGATTTCACGTTGTTGGGGGCCAGTTATGTGAGGATTATGAGAAATGCCTACAAAATTATTTTCAATCATAGAACTGTATACTTTTAGACCTAATTGTTTAAAACTTATGCCACTGCCTTTATTATTACTAAATTCTGAGTTTCGTACAGTATTTATTGCGTCAGCTCCGTATAAATCTGAATAAAGGATACCTAGTCCATCATGATAATTATTAGTTATTTTAACACTTTCAAGACTATGTCGTGCAAAATCTATTTGAAGCGCAGGTTTGAATACATTAGATGAATAATCTAGCAATCCGGCTTTTTCAATAGTGATATACTGTAAGTCTGTCCTTTCTGCAATAACACTAAACCTTATGCCAGCCCAGCTCGTTTCATAACATCTTATTCCCACGTCGTTTTCATGTGTGCAAGAATTTTCGAAATTTTCAGCTGTTTCAGCTTTGCATTTCGTAATATCATTATCAAACTCTGTGCACTCTACATTAGACAGTAAAACATCCTCTGTTTTTCCTGCATTGGGTATTTCACTCGGTTCCAAAAACCAATCATCTGGATTCAGAGCTAAACCGAGTTGGTTACAAACTAATGCAGCATTAATTACATTCCATCGATAGTTACATATGGTTCCCCATTTACCGTCTATACGGACCTGCAATCTTCCTTCGTGGTGCGTCCGGCCACCTAATAATCGAATGGGTACAACTGGCTCTATATATCCCGGAGTGGTTGGTTCTATTTCAATGTCAGTTTCATAAATACTATCATTAGTCATAACAACTTCATCTTTTAATGTAAATGTGATGTCATTAGGGCGTTTTCCTCGCGCCTCCAATTTACCAGCAACCATTATTCCTATAGCAGGTGGAAACTTTAAAATAACTCCTGATTGTAAAATAAGTTTCCCACCAGGGCGTATGTTTATGTCCTTATCGACGTCGTACTCTCCTGATCTAAGCATTTCTACACCTTCCACTTCACCTCCCACAATGTAAGACCCAGGTGTGTTGAACTGAGGTACATACAGAGAATTGTAATTTACTTGAGTTGCTCCAGGATTGCTGCTGTGTAATAAATATGGCATATACACTATTTTGGCTAAATTGTACCTATCTTTCCTATGAAATAAGCGATTGTAAACTTTCTCTTCCTCTCCAAATCCCAGCCAATTGTATGTACAATTAAGTGTTTTGCTTTGGTCTTCCACATGGGAACCAATTTCATATTGAGCTTCTGGGTTGTTAATAATATTTCTAAAAATATCAATGTTGCTAGACCCTAAGGCTATTGTGGCTGCAACTCTACTCCTTGGAGTGAGTCTAGACGACAAACCTTCTAGTGGTTCAAAAGGTTCTCTTATTTTATTTTCTCTCAGGAAATTTCTTGTAAACAGAATATATTGCAGGTCACTATACGGTGATAGGGCGAGATTAACTACAAACGGTCCTCTATTGCCATAGAAATAATTATGTTGTATGAAGAATGTTGCAGGTAATATTTCAAATTCTTCTATATATTTTCCATCTACTCTGTTTAAAATAGCTATTGCCCCAAAGTCCCCGTGTTCGAAGTAGTTATACTCTATTCGACCAATAACGTTTAAAGCTGGCTGAATTTTTACAGGTACTCGACGATTTTGATAAAATCTATTATGCCCAATCTGTAGGTTTAATGTTTCAGGCAAGTTATTAAATCGCCAACAGGTAGATATTTCAATTGTACCTTCCATGCTTGAATTGAACCAGTTGCCAGTTACGTTCACCCAACTATCACCACAAAAGTTTCCATGAAGTATACCAACATCAATGTTTTTGAATATCTCAGAATATTCTACAACAGTAGTTTGATTTGAAGGAATGTACTCAGTTTCTTCTGTATTGTTCAGCCATATTGCGATACCATAGCCTTTATTCGAGCTTAAAGTACTCCTCGAGATATTTCTGTTGCCTCCTGTAACAGTTATGTTTACTCCATCGCCTTGATTGAAAGATATCCTACTTTCTGTTATATTTACATCCCCAGCGCCGTTTACAACTTGGAGACCAGCCACGTGGTTGTTATTAGATATTGAAGTTCGGTGAATGTGTATTTGGGACCTCAAATTTTCTATGGCAACACCTCTTCCGTTATTGTCAGATATAATAGTATCAGTTATATTTAAATCGTATGTTTTGCCGGCACCAGAAGTCAATCTGAGAAAACCACCAATATCTGTTCTAGTATTGGCATGAAACTTTACGTACATCCTATTCCTAGTGGAGGTAACACTTTGTGGCCTTGTATTATTTCTTATGCTAAATGACATTAAAAGTTTGTCATCAGAGGATAAACCATCGTATATAAAAATCTCTCCTGTGTCATTTTTATTAGTAGTAATCTTTATAAAGCTTAATGTTAATACATGATCAGAGCGAGTGTAAAATTTTTGGTTACAATTTCTCGCCATATTTGAATATCTAGATTGTTCTATTGACATTTGTATAGGGAATGTCTGACTAGGTGTTGATGCTAAAGTGCATAAATCGAATATTTCGCTTCGATCGAACCGCTCGTCTATATTCATTTCGTGCACCACGTATTTGACCCCATCAGCGCCATTGTCGTGAATCAAGCTATTCTCAATCTTTGTCATTCCATAGGTAGAATTCACATATACACCATAACCTTTGTTGTTGTGTATCGTACAATTATTAATAATTACTGGCGCATTAGGTGAGGTGACGTTTATCGCATTAAATGCTGAATTTGACACTTCCATATTATGCATGCCAGGAGGAACTCCTATCACATCGACTGCACTTGTTGCGTTATTATCTCTTCCTAATCCCGCATTCCTTATAGTAACATGAACCAATCTTGACATAGACGTTGGTACGTATAGAGTATTAGAAGCGGTGAGAATTCGCTCGTAGGCTGCATTTTCAAACCTAATCCCTCTCCAATGTGTTCCCGAGTCCCTTAATTCGTTGTTGTCATGATGTGGTAGACACTGAATACCTAAATCTGGATGGTAGTCGCATACACCTGACCCAAGTTGTCTGGACTCCCAGTCACATTGAAAAAGATCATATTCTGTGCCTTTACACTTGGGTTCCTCGAATAACAGCCGAGCACGTCGACCTGGCTGCCGGTCCATCCAGTTGTAAAATGTTCCGCCCATAAAGCCTAATTGCCTGCACGCTGTTTCCATGTCGTTAATAGTCCAACTGAAACGAAAAAAAATGTTATTTTAATATCTGTGTATAAAAAAAATTGTTTATAAACCTGAAGAATTTGAGATATTTCTGCAAATGCACGAAAAGTGACTTGAATATGTATGTGTGAGTTTGACACGCTATGTAAGATGTAGATCATTTAGGCATAGTAACGTCGAATTTTGTTAGGTATGTGGGGGGTCGGAAGACCCTACGAGAATGTTATGTGAAGAAGCAAGAAACATCAGCATAATGTCTAATTTTTGTGCGGATGGATGTTTAATTAGTGGCTGGGTTGGAATGTAATGTCATCATATATCTTACTGTGTATAATATCAGAGTCGCATGCGCTTGACTCATGAACGATTTTTAGTATAGTGAAAGAGCAATCGGGTCATTTTGACAACTACCGACGCCCATTACGGATATTTATATCAGGCAGATGCCCTCATTTCCACCTCCCCTCCAATGGGCCACAGAAAAAAAAAGAATAAATTATCTATATTTGACTTAAAATCGAATGTTATTTATAAAGCCTTAACACCTAGTACAAATGCTTGCTGATGCCTCGGGCGGAACGACCGGGTAGTGTACTAACCCGGTCCCGTCCTGATTTATAATACAAAATGATGAATGTCACATTTCGTGCGGTTTCTATGAGTCAAGTTGGCACGAAGGTAGAGAGAATTAGGTCCTACGTACTTTCTCGAGTTGGTGCAAACTGATCTCCACTGCCCCTTGTGAAGCAGTTGCACCCTCCCAGCTAATATTGAGGGCCCATCCACCAGACGAATATCAGCCCATGGCTTTGTTTGTTTCTCTGGCTCTTCTGTGCTTGTGAAGGTTATACTTCTGTCTTTTTCGCCCTGCAAAAGAATATGCAAAAATTTAGAAAAGAATATTGATTATAGAAAAATTATCGTGGACTCTAAAAATTTACAATTTAAGATTTAATGTTTAATGTAAGATTTTGATGACCGGCCTGGCTCAGTTGATAACGTGGCGGTTAGTCCGCGTGTTAAGGCAGATGACGCGGGCACGAATCCCGCCTAGGTCATGGATGTATATCTATGTATTATGATATGTATTTCTGTAATAAAAATCTTAAATTTATAAAATTTCTTAAACTTATAACAATATTAAATATATTTCAGTTGTCTAGTACCTGTAACACAAGTCCTCACGGTACGGCTAGACTAGGTATGACTAGGCCAACATGGTGTGATGAGTCCACATATATTATATTACAATAATAATAACAATTATTATTATAAAATAGATTTTTCCAATCCAGCGTCGACCCCAAGGAGATTGTCATACCGACTAGTCGATGGTCGGTCCGGGTTGGATACGTGTAGAACTTAACGCCTTGACGTTCACTGAATCATGCATACATTCAGCATTGGATAACACGCTTTTGTTTTTAGCATGCTTCATAAATCACATAGTTACAGAAAAGATCTTAGTAATTGAAGTATTATCTTAGTACAGATGTTCTCTTAGTGTACATGTGAATGTATCACAACGCAGTGTGGACTTCTCCCTTTATGGGTGGAGTATCGTGTAGACGAAAAAGGGATTAAGCCCCGGCTTGCAAGTTTCTCCGATCAAGTTCGACATTTGACAGTAGTGCAACTCATAAAAAAACAGAGTTTTAATCAGATCAGAATCGGAATTTAAATCCTACACGATACACAACTGTACAGATCTCTTAAAAACCGTGACATAATTAAGAAATCATAAAGCTGCGTGAAAATTAAATAAATTCGTCGCGCCTTACCAACAAAAGGTTTACTTTTACTTTAGTGAAATATAACACAGCTGAACTGTACAGTTGCATAACTCTTTAGAGTGCAAGCAGACAGGTCGACATCCGTTGTGCACGTCCGCCCATTCGCGATTATTTGCGATATGAATCGCCCTCGCCATTCGCCGAATCGAGGTCTTGCGGAACGACAATAGATTTTTTGTGGAAATACAATTTCGAAATTTCTTCCGTCGATTTCTTAGGAAATCAAATAAAGGATGTACGGGTGATTGCTAAAAATTTTTACAAGCGACTCAAGCTTCTCTATCAAATATTCTCATTATCCTTATCCAAGTTTCCATTTCATTAACGGCATCGTGTGCGCGCCGTCACACTAGTGTGGGGAGCCTTGGTCCCAAAAATAATTACTATATGGTTTGCCCAAAATTAACCCGGTATATCTCTACCCATCAGCAGGAAAGCCCCCCGGTCTGTCCCCTTTTCGTGCCCCTAAACGTCTTAGTTAGACCGACGAACTATAGAGGCATATGTAACAGCATCGCCAACAGCAGGACCTGAGACTGTTGGCGATGCCATCACATTTACCTCGGAAAAAACTAGCTTCTAATTCAACACAATATCGACAACCAAATGCACTCCTTTGGACGCCTGGTATCGTGCAACATCGCCGTTAATTTGACTTGGCGTTAATAAAAGTTGATAGAACTTTAGGGTTGTAAAATTTGTAGACAACCATTAGAAATAAGTTTGTTATGGATAGCGATCTTATTCCACTTTTGAATATTCATTCTTTTAATAATTTGTCATATAGCGCCGGTGACTTCACGGGATTGCAAAACAAAGCGCATCACATTTTAAATGTATTGTTGTTTACCCGATGTATCCTCGCTCCGAAGTAAATTGTGTAACTTTTAAGTACTTTTACATATATAGGAAGGTACAATTTACATATACACGTTGGATACGAACTGTTTCTAAACAACAGTTGAACAAATGACATGTCATTTAACGTGCGGGGCCAGTGGCTCGTGACGGCATGAATGGGATTGGGGACGGTAAAAGAACAGGAAGTAGTGTGAAGTGCAAGGGCGCCTCTGCATGCTCGATGTGTGCCGTATGTAGTTTAATATAGCTCTTTGCCATTCTTCGCTATGATCCTATAATTTACGACTTATTTAAGACTGCCTCTGGACCGTGGATTTCATTCAATGTACATCATGACGATTTTTATCTCATGTCACGCAAACGTAATCTGGAATATACTGCTCTTCAACACTGTTTTTGTCCATTGGGAGGGCAGAGTTGGCGAAGGAGAGCAACACGTCAGTAAATCCAAAGGTTAATGTAGTTTGTTACTAAATATCTCTATCTCGAAGGGAGTTTTCTGATATTAACACTTTTTTATAACCATAGGAAAATAAACGAGCAGTCGGAAACATTTTGTAACTACTGTCACCCATTAACGTCCACATGTGCTCATGCGTTGCCCTCCTCAGCAATACTCAATGGGCTACCAGAGCGCCGTGCGTAAACCTATTTTTCCATGGACATTCCCAAGTCGAGTGGACCCGATGGCATCGTTCCGATTTTGCTGCGAAAATGTGCTCCGATGTTGGCTCAAGTATTGACGCGCCTTTTACGACTCTTCTACTCTGTTGGCGTAGTTCCCAGCTCTTGGAAGATAGCTTTATTGCACCCGATCCAACCAACTATCGCGTCTATTGCGATAGCCCCTTTATTTTCTAAAATTATGGAATCAATTATCAACTGCCAGCTATTACGATACTCAGAAGATCGTCAATAATTAGCGACTGTCAGTACGGTTTCCGCCGCGGACGTTCAGCTGGTGATCTTTTAATTTACTTAACCCACCGATGAGCGGAGGCAGTCAGAACCAAGGGGACGCATTAGCGATTAGTCTCGACGTAGATAAGGCCTTGAACGGGTTCAACAAACGCTCCTTTCAAAGCTTTCTTCATACGGACTTCAGGGAAAAATATGCGACCCGATCACTAGCTTCCTGACAAATCGCCCTTAAATTTGTCAACGCTGGTGTTCCCATGACATGCTACCAACTAGTGGCCTTCATTATTACGCAGACGAAAGCACTGGTGACGGTTTATTCACTGGCCATCATTTCCCAGGAACACGTCAACGAGTATCGGAACAAGCTTGTGTCTGAAGTCTTTCAAAGTCTCTCGGAATGGGGCCGACTAAATTTAGTCCAATTTAACCCCCATAAGACACAACGTAGAGCGACTCGAATCGTTGACGGCCTAGGTATTTCCGGTGAAATGGATCTGTTGGTCCTACGAGGAGGTGTCGGTTCACTGGGCGTCTTTTACACAGCAGCATACCTACTCCTTAAAGGCCGGCAACGCCTCTGCAAGATGCCTAGTCTTGCAGATGTCTATTGTCGGCTGTAGTCACTACCCAACTGCTCGTTTGTCCCCTATCTCATTTAAAAAAACACAAAGAATAAAACAACAATGTCGCATAAATCCTCTCTACAGTAAAATTTTATTTCTCAATAAATAGTGACATAAATAATTTGGGATAGTTAAACGGTCATCCTTGCAAACCTGGGAGGCGGGATTTCGACCAGTTACAAAATGTGCTAGTAAAGTGTCAATTTGTCCAGCGAAGCATTCAGCCGTGAGCAAACTCGTCCCAGGTGAAAGTTAACACCATTTTACAAACAGAAAGAACTTGTCTCAAGAGGACGAACGCGGGTATTAACGACGGCTACCAAAGGCAAGTTGACCAAAAACAAAAGATAGTAATCTAAGTAACAAAAACTGTGAGCTGATTTACCATCATTACTGATATTGTTAGCAATTATATTTTTGCTACTCAAACATTTTATAAAAAAGTATATCTGTCATCTTTTAGACCAAAGGTGTCGAAGAAATGAGACTCTTTTCTTCTTCTCGTTGTGGTTGACGGAATGATGGCAGACGCTATCTGCCATCACCAAATGATAATTAAATGGTTTTTGTCTGTTCCGCCCGGGAGTATACATTTCGTGACACGAGGCACGAATTGTTAATTATATAAAAGGGTGATTTCATGATTTGTTGCCGACGACATACTACATATTGTTTCGAAAAAATTTTATTAATGTTAAAATGTCTTAATTCTCTTATGTGTGCATATAAATACATGATCCGTATGGCTATTAATTTGACAGACCGTATCATTAATGTGTTAGTTTCAATAGTATATGCCACATGTGAAACTTGGGTGTTAAATTCTATTTTGTTGTAACAAAGCATATATATTATTTTTGGCTCATGAAGCTAAGAGAATGGGACGGCATCTTATTGTTTGTGTGTTCCCTTTCAGAGCTCTAATCCTTATTTTTTTCCTTTTCAAGTTTGGATGTAATACGAAGATGTGATGTCACCATAATCTTCGACTATTGGATTTGAGGATTGAAGAACAATCCGCAAACAAACAGTGGATCAATGTATAACTGAATATATCAGGCCTCTTCATCCGGGTTCCAGCAGTGAGTCTCGGACAACTGCCCGAGACTAACTTTGTTCCCTCACTCTTTACTAACTCTTATTAAAAACTGTACTCATTCTATTGTTTGTTTCTTGTATTATTTTAGGTTTGTTCTTGATTGTGAATATGGAGAGGTCATCATTAAATAAATGTATTTAAAGTTCTTAAAGTCCCTCTAGCCCCATTGTTAATTCCATCCGTGTGCAATACACAATATAATTAACATATATTTTTGCAAAGGCAACCTCATGATTTTCCGTAGATTTCACAAAGCAGATTCAGTATAAAAATAAATACACAATTGGAGAGTTAGACGCTGACTGTTTGTCTTTATCAATCAATAGATATCTTTGTCAATCAATGGATCTAACATGATTTATTACCGACTAGCAGTCCGTCCCGGCTGCGCATGGATATTTCAAAA
>JAFELO010000100.1:100550-158899 GCA_017140195.1 Eumaeus atala | reverse complement strand
GAGTACCTTCCTTTTAGAATCATTCATGTTATAAAATATCTTAGTGATGCAATTATATTTGAATGCTTGAGGTTAACGTGTAAAGGCGAGTTCGGAATCCTAGACAGGCGAATATGTGTTGATATTTGATTGCGAAAGTATCTGTGGGAACGTATAGCCTTGTAGTTAGTTGCCTGTTGTTGAGTTGTACTTGCCTAGCCTTTATGAATTGAAGTTTACTTTAGTAAGAGGTAGTGCTATGTTACATTACAGCGAATTGGGCAGGCACCACCGTGGAGGTCGCCCACATGACACCGCCGTAGAGTAGCAGTTGCGATGAAACAATGAACTTTATAAAGAACAACGCGCAGAACAATCGACTTTTGTCATATATCCGCGGCAAATAGGCTAGATTACAGATAAGTGCAATGAATTGAATTTGATGAGTCTAACAATGACCCGAGAGATTGCGATCTTCACGGTTCAAGAGCGATTAACATTACATTTAGAATCCGCCGATTTGTCAACTAACAGCTGTTACCTAGTTTTTTTTAACATTTAAGTTATTTAGCGTGCCGGTAGATACATCTGCACAATATTAATTTCTTTAAGAGTAGGCGCCATGGGTCACTGAATCAGATACGCTGGACTGGTGAAGAACTATCTCAAGTGAAATGGCACAAGCTTTTTGTTAACTTTAAGTTTCCGGCAACTTACTTCTACTACGTTTAAGGACAGTCGGATCCTTGTGATGCCTACCGACACATATATATATATATATATATATATATATATATATATATATCCAGATTGCTTTCCCTCACTCCATCCTTATTATGGGTCACCGGAAAATTACAAAGTAAACGCAAGCGGTAGCTTTCACTTTGCGGCAGTATCGTGTTTGCGAGTGATCCCCAATTTTGCAGCAGTACATCATGAGAACACCCATACAGGCCTTGTAAAAATTTGGGGTAGGCCAAAAGGATTCAAAGATTCTTAGAAGTGTAAAGATGGCCGATGGGCCAGTAAAGTTCTAGATTACAGCAGTGCTGGTAGTCACTATTCACATGCTCGTTTACCCACTATTTCATTAAAAAAAGAGTGGAGACCGCGTTTATGAAGACGAAGTATTGGTCGACCATTCACCGGGTGGGTGACAGACGATCTCCGTGCAGTAGCCGGCCCGGGATGGATGCGAGTTGTAGGAGATCTGTCGTCTTGGCTTTTGCTGAAAAAAATATATAGCATATACCCCGCAATGGATTGATAAGGGCTGCTAATGGATGGTGATGAAAGGATTCTTATTACTCTCCATCCGGTAATGAGATTTCTCATTTGCTCTCATTGCTACCTATATTTACCGTATTTATAGTAATCATTCTTAGAAGTTTAACAAGGAAGAAGTTTCGAACTTAAGTTTGACACCTACTCAAGTTCGTTTGAGGAAAATTTTATGGAATTTTGTCAAAAACAGACAATATGTGACTAAGGATTAGTTCTCAAGGATTGTTTTTGTGTATTGAAGTGTTGGAAGTAGCTATATGATTACCGGTCCGTGAAGGATATTCGCAAGTGCCCTCCACTGAAAGAATGATGTAAATGTGTTGCGCAAGCTGCCCAGTCGCGCCGCCAGTCCGCAACCTACTTTACATATACAGGTTCAGCTTTGGACCACAATACCTTAACATTGTAATTATACATTACTCGAGATAAGCGTTAACTACTGAGAGTGTACGTATGGCAATAAGGTTTAAAGCTATATTAAAATACTGCTAATAAGCTTCTAGCATGTTGATTGTTGGTGCATCACGCTACGACCAGCAGCAGCGAAGTACGCGGACTATGCGGGTGATACCACGAGGCGCTACTAGTGATAAATGATCAGGAAATAATATAGATGTTAAATTAGTAAGAACTTGTTAATTGTAATTAAATTAATGGAGTTTTCAACCACAAATATCGACCTCATACAGAATCCGCAAATGCATAGATCGTTTATTCGATTTTTAATTGAAAACTCTATACAGTATATGAGATCAATTTGAGATTGGAAAATTGAAAAATAACCGTTTATAAGCCGTTGCTTTATTGCATTTAACCTAATTTCCATTTCTGATTCGGCTTAATTTCCATGACAAATCGCTTCAGACTCGCTGTAAATTTATAAAGCCATAAAAAATTTCACAGAAAGACTAAGAAATTATTCCATACTATATTACTACATTAACCAGTACATTATTTTTAGTGATGTTAAATTCCATGTCGAATTTATATCTATGGAGAGTAGATATGGGGGTTCAGATTATAGAAGTTGTGCCTTGCAAATTCACCTGCGTTAAATCTATTCACTTTTTGAGCTAAAAAGATTTTTACTTATTTCAGATTGTAATATATATCTTGTGCCATATTTCGCCCGAATCTGCTCTAACAGCTAGAAACTTATAACCGCTAATGTGAGGTGTTATCTAAAGATAAAACTGAGAGTTGTGTTCTTCGCGGATTTCCTAATGTTTTCAGATAGCACTGCCTTCATTTTTTTGATCGTAAGCTACGTTACACATTCAAGACACCATGGTAATCTTATATTTGGGTAGGTATGCTCAGAAAAACTTATCTAGGAGATAAAATTTCTTCTTTAACATAAAACAATAATACTAATTAATGTATTCCTGGCGGAATTTCGATTTAAGCGGTCGGCGGCCATCTCCATAGAGATTAAGCCAAGTGCGCAGGACATCGACATCGCACTGTTGTGTGTTGGTTCAACCACCAGCAGTTCCGCAGCCTATTTTGTTTGTAATGCAGAAAAAACTATAATTACAGAACTAAAGCTAAGAAAGCCTTTCCATGATGTCGAGTTCGTGATCCAAAAAGAGAATCGGCTTGTCAGTCATAGTTAAACGTGACTCCGAACACGTTGTTAGTTCGATAACCTGATCGGATTATACTTTTCTTTAGCGTTTTACGGCGCTTCGTGCACAATACTTACATTTTATTATACGTACTTAACATTATAATCAACTGGATAAATATCGCCTTAATAAAATACACTATTGTCTCTGCATGTCGCCCTAAAATTGATGACTTTTGTGAGCAACCAGCGGCCCATTGATGGGCATGGGGTGAAGGAAAGGAACAAATCTGCATAATCATTCGGATGTCACCCCTAAATATGGAACCATATTTTGGGGTGACATCCGAAGGGTTATGTATAATTATAATATTATATTTGTTTATACACTGGAACAAAAACAGCCGAAGCAAAAAATGTGAGGCCTACAAAATGACATGACGCCATGTTTCATTAGGTATATATATATAAGGTATCCTAAGTATTATATGTTACAGTAGTAACTAGACGACAGATTTATATGTACGCATGTCCTATACGTATCGTGATAACATTACCACCAACATAATATAAAAAATGTAAAGTTGGAAGTTCGCCCTGGTTTGTGAAGGTGGAAATGTGAAATCAAGTTGTGCTTACACCCAACTGGAGTCTGGACTCAAGACAATGTACAACTGCAATAACTGAAGATCAGTTCACTAGCGGACGTCAATGATATTGAAAAAAAAGTGCAATTTGAGACGCGAAACTTCCCGGGTAATTATAAAAAAAATACTCTATACTGCATCACAGCTAATTTGTTCATTTTCCCACGAAAGTAATCCAAAATAAACAGCAACGTAATCCGTTAGATGTTGTAATGTAAAAAGTGTAAAATGCTACTTAGTTTTTTTGTTGCATACGGAAAAATTAACATTGGAAGTCAAACAACCATAATGTCTTGTTTAGACTTTTTATTGGTTCATACCAAGTTTACTCAGGTTATCTCTTCGCACTTTTTCGGTCAATGTTTTTCGAGAGATTTTTGGCTAACTGGACATTCACAAATTGCGAGAATCACAATGATTTGAAACTTTTGTTTCTCGGCTATGTTATATGTGTGAACGTGGCGGCCCTATTAGGCTAATTAGGGTAATAATGATAATCCTGTATTGTAATACAGCTCACGCAATTTGGCACTGATTCCTAATAATCTATTTTCTTTGTGTCTATAATGTGAAAACTTTTAAATGGATTACTGTTAGTTTGATTCAGTTCTGTTAGGAATTATATAAACTAAGTTCTTCAAACAAGTGAAATAAATAAAATAAAAAATAAACCTTAAAATGTTCATAAGCTTTATCTGACCCAACGTACTTTCAATTTCCCATTCTTATACATTTAAACTTTAGAGGAGTTTAGCACTACTTGTGACGTTACTCTTGGAGCCTTAACACGTGGACTAGTTTTAGCGGATGTGCTATTGCATGCATGATATTTGCAGACACCAGATACACACGCCGATGGGTGATTTAGCTTTACTTCTTTTTCTTCTACGTGTATCTACTAAAAACTAAGAAGCGATAACACAGACAAGACAAAAGAAGCGTGTCCGCCTTCCTAGAAACGGCTCGTAATGTTTCATTCATATACGGTAGCTGATAGCGTACTCGTATGTAGAACTACACCGTGACTCAGCATCAGGTGACGAATTATAAACACTTGCCAAGATTTATAGTCGTGTAGATACTAATGACCACCTGTGTAATGTGACGTTGTACACGTTGATCCGGTTTTGTCTAAACTAAACCTCATATAAACTGTCGATCCTCCTTATAAGCGGATGTAGCTAAGTGAAGAACACAAACATTTATTTGACCACAACACAAAGTCATGCACAATAGTTCGAGACAGAACAATAGAAGTATGAAATGCAGTATGCCAGCGCCAAGTTGGTTAGATTCGGCAAATGTTAGGTCATGCAAGGCATCCGTACCACGGTTCAAGCCTTGTCGTGGCGGTGGGGCTCAGTAGACTGGGTTGTATCGAGGCACCTTGGGCGAAGCGAATTGAACCGAGGAGAGGGTGCTTCTTGTACCCCTCTTATAAAAAGAGGGGAGTGATGATCAGGAGGAGGAGCCGCTCTTTGTAACCTTCTTATAAGAGGTGACAAAAGAGCAAAAGAGGCGGCGCTTTTGCCCAAGGGGCAACTACAATTTTAGTCCACCAAATTTTAGTCTATTGTAGGTGATGATTTTGTAATAAAAGTTAACCTACGAAATGATTAGCCGAAAACAGTTTCGAGGAAGACCTTCATTTCTACGTAGGCAGTAGACCCACGCGTAAATCGACACAACAAGATCCTGTTATTGACCGACTTCAAAAAAGTTTATTCATCGTTGGAACACCTTAGGTTCATGACTTCAAGAGAGACTTTCTTGTACACACAAACAAATTGAATTCACTGCATATACAGAAAAAGTGGGTCTCAATTTTGATATAAGTCGATGTGTAAGTATTTTTAAACCGATGGTCACATTTGGCCTGTACTCTGTAGGTATCTACCAAGTCGATTGTAAGCATAGAGCCACCGCAATGTCATATCCCTTTTTTTTTGTTGACGCGGGGAAACGCATTTACGCGCCTTCACTGGCCCAGGGTGGGGTCCAGTGGTGTGTGGGGCTCGCGGCACATCATAATGCCGAATACCCACAGAAACCACCGCGAGTGTCAACAGTACCACGCCTTTGGTCAGCCTCGTAAGGGACCAACGCCACCTCCACAGATGGGGTTCTCCCGCACCACACGACAATCCCACTAACTTTGGGATAGTGCAAAGGGGTGAGGTTCGCATCCTCGCCCCTTGCCCCGTGCGCTAGAATTGCTCACCGGCTAGAATAATACGGCTGAATAGCCGTATATTGTCAAGTCGCGGGTCGGACTAAAAAGCGTTTGCTGCCCAATTACTTTTGCACTATTATGAACGAAGCGCAGATAATATCTATGGCGAAGGCCGCCCGCGTAGCCGAAATTCGGCTATAAAGAAATTAAAAGGTACGTTACCATGATAGGAACAAAATAAACGATAACGAAGAAAGTAATCACCAATTACGTACTGCGAAGATTTCACTTAGCCATTGTTCTAGACACAAGTGACTCGTGACGATCAATGAGAACTGCGTGTGTAAGTACTTAGTGTGATATATTAGTACTACTACAAAAACACTTCACGCCAGTTCGCTGATGGGGCAGGCCGAGTGCCACATTTCACGATCCTTACATACCTGCTTTGCCTCTGCCACATTCATAACTCACTACATACAAACACACATAATTACTGTCATCTACATATCTATACATATAATGAAACAGTGAAAAAAGTGTGTCTGTACATTAAATATTTTTGAAAAGTAATGAAATTAAATGAAATGAAAAAATAATAATATGGTGATAGGAAAAGTATTAGAGAACAAAATTGTCTCTTTATGTGTTCACCTGTTTGTACACGCAAAATTTTGGACCTAATGGACGAATTTGAATGGAATTTTTTGAATTTATACTTTTTTTTGGCGCGTTAGGGAAAAGTGAAAATCTATTTTTTTACGATGCGCGCGCACACTGACACGAAAAACCGACATCCTTAAGTCTAACTTGTAACGTGTGTACATAAATACACACTCACTTTTTTGTTGTATAGCTAACAAGTTTGGGCAAGGTATAGGGTATATTTTGTTTTACAACTGGAACGTCTTATGTAGAACTTTCACAGAAACAAATTTTCTTTTTTTTTTACAATGAAAGGAGTACGCGAACTGAGTTGCGGGCACCAGCTCGTCTAATATACACGCTATAGCTAAGTGTCTTATATTTAGAGCAAGTGCTGTGCTGCATTGCAATTAGCCCAGCAGGTTCCGGTTTAGTATGCCGCCCGCGTCGAGGATGTTTATGTGTGTGCATAATATATATATTTCTGCTCGTATTATAATACGAAACTATTCATAACTAAAATCAATGCAGGTACCTAATTTAGGCCACGTGCTAACAAGCTAACTAGCGACTTGTAAATCAGTTCACCGCAAGGTTATTAGACGCAACTAAGTGGTCCCAGGGCCAGTCGACCGCAGCTCGCAGGTAACTGTGCAACAACGGTTCACAGTTCGGAGATAACAGGTCATTCACACCTTCATTATCTTCCAATACAATCATCTATAAACGGCTAGTTGTGCGTGACTTTTAAAAACTAAGCAAGGAGAGGAAAGCCTGATGGTCGAGCTTTCATCATCAGTGCGCTCAAAACTAGTTACTAAAGACGTGTCCGATCATAGCCGGGCAAATAAAGCCCGATGTTATTATATTGATATGGGGACGTCCATTAATTACGTGAGCTGTTTTTGGTAATTTTACCACCCAAAGTACAACGAAATACATTTCGTTCGACCCAGTTTCACAAGCTAGTGATAGTTGTCGTATGTATGTTATGTATACATACTTTCAAAATAACTATTACTAGGTGACACTTGTAAGCTAGTAGACGTGGGCGGTCCTATCGCCAGGGTGGCGATTTCTACTACCCGACTACCAAAATAATTGAATAAACCGTTGAAGATTGATAAAAAAATATATACATGAGAATAGAATCTTTCCTATTCAAAATCGTATAAAATGAAAGCTGTGAGTCAGTCCTTTATGTAGGCATGTATTTAGCTTGTTACACACAGACGCTCATGAAGTTATGATGTAATTATACAGCTGTAGCATCTGGAAATTACTTAATGATCAAGTGATGAACGAGAGATGGGCGACGTCCGTCTTTGTAACCGCCCAGGTATTTAAATAGTGCACCTTTCATGCCGATATCTATTAGTGCACTGTGCAACCATTCGCGTTCAGAAGTGAATGTTCCTATCAACTGCGCTTGCCTACTGACTACTACGAAAATCGTACTAATAATACCTACTACTACAAACTAATCTCTAATGCATTTCATGCTTCATTAAAATTGTGAACATGTTGGTAATAAGTGCTCCCTTTTCCTGTTTACGCGGGGAAACTCTTTAATGAGATTCCATCTGCCCTGGGTCTGACTCTTACTCTACCAGTGAAAGGCAAAAACCGAGTCAAGTGATAGATTAATTGCTGAATTGCCGTCGAATTGTAGCAGTACGATCGGGCTGGTACCACTCGTTCACATGATCCCCCGTAAATTGCAAGGTGACTGGAGGGTATGTCACGTTTCCGGTGGCCCATTGAAAAAGATGGATAATCCAGTTCAGTCAGCTCCAGGGCATGGTCTCCTTATAAATCAGTTGGAATTTACAAAAGATGTGACAAGAAACGGAAACACATTTGTGATAGTTGATTATCTTGTTGGGATGTTGTCAATGTTTACAGTTCTTGACACTGTTTTGATAGCCGTCCTAATTAAATAGCGCGCGAGGTGTGTCACCGCTCACCAGCTCACTCCACCACTTGTGTCAATTATAGTTCCTTCACGAACCATTAAATTTCACCTGTGTCGAAATGTGAATCTGTATTTTTTAAAGAAAAATTTAAAATTTATTTTCAATGTATATAGTCTTAACCTTTCAGATTTTTTATAGTATAATGGGGAAAAATAACAGTCTTAGTCTTTATTACTAACGACACCTATACACATACGCATAATTATTAATCAGAAGTGCTGCCCTCCTTTCTCCCCTTCAATGGACCGTCGGAAACACACAACCTGCATAAAAGGCGACAGCATAGTTGTCACTTTATGGCGATATTGTGTAAAGTATGCAGCAACATGACACTACGTCTTACAATTCCTTTGATAGTGATGAATTTGCAAATTTATTTTTAGTGGCATTTACTTATTTACGTAAGAGAGCATGTCCAATTCTGTGGTCACGTGTACAGCACCAATAGCTTAGCTATTTCTGCACTACAATCAAAATTCGCGGGCACGAACGGGGACGACATTATGCCATAAAATATAAGAAACTACGATTGCCATACGCAATTGTGCGCGCACGATTTTTTATAAATATACCATGACAGTACCTCCTAATAGATTTGCTCTGGGTAATGGTTGGTCGGTGCGAGTAAATCTCCTTTCTTCTACCTCGGCTATCTCCGGACGTCATCGATTTTCTGACTGACGAAGGTATATGTAGTTCCGCTCAATGTTCAACTTTATCTTTAATGCTTTTATTACGCGAGGAAAAGCACCGCCAGAGTCCTACTTAATATTACAATATTTCGACTTACGACGAGAAGGGCTGCACAGTTAAGTTTCTCGTAGTGTGTGAGTGTTCCGGATGCCCCAACGGGTGGTACAGGTTAAAGGCCGGAAACGCATTTACATAATAACTGAGTAGTTATATACCAGCATGTGAGCTGTCAGTTTATTTGCATCTGCAATGGCCTCAAAGCACTTGTGATAACTGCCAAAAATAGTATCAAAATCTACCTATACGTACATGTGGTTTTATTTAGTAGGAAATAGGAAATTATAATTTCCTAGTGTACACTATAATAAAGACGTCATAAGTAACTCGTGAAACGTGTCTTTTATGCTACCTTTTTGATATTTATACTTTAGAGTAAACACATTTTTTTTTTTTCAATTTAAACATCGCTGATGTATAGTGTGTAGACAATTCTAAGTATTACAAAGAGTCAGCATTCAGTACAAACAAGGCCACAACCTGTCCGGGGTAACATTCGACCCACGTCTAAGTTTTTTTACTTAACCCCAACCGGTTTAGAATGACGTGGGGAGTGAAAGCATTTTTTGACAGGTGTCGCGTTATCTATTAACGTTTCCTTTTTTTCTGCAACGGATACTTTATGACAGTCATCAGCCCTTTTCCAGGCACTGTTAAATGTAGGCTTTAAAGAATATTTAAAAATAAATGGCGATAGAGCAATAGAACACATGATCAAGGGCTGCCTTTGATATCACAAAACTGTTATGATATTATCCTAGCAGAACTCGACTGCTGTAGCATCGTAATAGAGACAAGCCAGCCACGCAGGACACAGGTATTATTATTATATATTGACGACCGGCTGGATCAGTTGTTAACGTAGGGGTTAGTCCGCGTATTACGCCAGAGGTCGCGGATTCCAATCCCGCCTGGGTTATGGATGTTTGTACATGTATTATATGTATCTATATAAAAAAGTCTTAAATATATAAAATTTCTTAAATTTATGAGAATATTAAATATATATCCGTTGTCTAGTCCCTGTAACACAAGTCTTTACGGTACTTGCCATAGGGCCAGGCTAACGTGATGTGATAAGTCCACATATTATTATTATTAATTTGCACAACAAGTATGCACTCTCTATTCATTTCATTCCGCAATTCTAATGGACGGCCGGAAATAAGTCAAGTGCCACACTGTCAGAGTACAGCACTGCTCACTTACTCACTCGGGACTGGTATTAGGAAATTGACAATAACACATTTTGGTCCGACTCGAAACTCAAATCCGGGTTCCATATGTGGTTGAACATTATTACCATTCACCAGTCGGATATAACAAAGCATTGTCGGACTATCGCCAAGAACTATCCATACGGAAATACATCCGGTTTGATTTTTTTGGCCTGCTCTATGCTGACGTAAGTGTCTAGTGCAGCATCATCGGTTACTACAAGACACGTCGGGCGACGCTCTAGGTGAGATTATGGAGATTATGGTATAGGGGGACAAAACCCATCCTTTCCCGCAGATGGAAAGGAAGCATCCCGATAGTTATTTAAAATTAGGTAACGTAATTTTTATTATCTTTACCCAGGGGACCGGGTGCCCTCGCCCTCATCTCAGTTTGAAAGCACCACCAGCGTACCACCTACAAAGTCAAGTGGAGAACAATAGATGGTCAGCCTTCTTCGCATTCAATTAAAACCCAGGTACGTCTTGTAATGGTCGAAATGGTTTTTGATAATGGAAGCCAATTTATATTCCAATCCAAATTATAGGCTCGTTAGTAAAATAAGGTAATTTCCTACAATTATTTTGTACATTGATCGTCCTACTGGAGCTCCAGTATCCACTATCAAGCTGCTCAAAAGCCGTGGCAACCCACTTCACTCGGCAGGCACGTATATTCCAATACGAATTACACGTAAGTGGCGGCTGTCCCGAGTGAGTTTGACTGTAGCTTAACACGGATGAGTGAGAGCCCTTTAATGAATAGGCGGCCTTTTGGTGACCACCGACGTATAATAGTTATGCAGATGTATTGCCTTATTTTCTCCTCACTTTCAGTGCAGTGGTTCACCGGAAATTCACTAACCGCACAAAACACGACAGCAGACCTATCATTTTAAAGCGATATCATGTGAGCGACAAATTACTCCCCGGTTCGCCCGTGAATCCCGCAACATATCCGTTGCAATTTCAAATCACTGGCGTATATAAATATGTGGAAGGTAATATATTAACGATTAAGTGGGTACTGGATATCAGTTACCTAGTATATGAAGTTAGCGATTCTTTTGTTTTTACTCCTGTTAGGCACAGGCACACACCATTAACATAGTTTTCATTAATCATTTAGTGTTATACCGTGTGTTTGTTTTGAAGCAAGTCATTACAGCAAGTCAAACCAATTGCAAGTTAAACTAGCGCAGTTAGAATGAAAAAACTATTAATATGAGGTACCGGAGATGTACGTGCGCATGATACTGCCAAATGATAGATATGTTGTAGCGTTTCGTGCGCTGTGTGAGTTTCCGGTGGTCCATGTAGGGGGTAACACGGTAACGCATCTGCATAACATCTATGAGGATGCTCAGGAGCATCGGTACTCATCAAAAGGTGTAGGGGACACTTTAAAAATAATAACGAAAGCAATCTTGTAATAATTGATAGTAACGAGTTCGGAAGCTGTCCTCCTGTCGGCTTCCTAACGCAAGGATTTAATTACTCGTGTCCCCTCGGGGAGAGGTCAGGTCGGTCGGCGCCTTGACCATCTGCCGTGAATCATCATGCAAGTAGGGCACACATTGAGGCTTGTGGTTACAACTCTTTGTACACTGTCGTAGCCACCAATTTCTCTGTTTTGGAATAGTTGAAAGCTACAATCATTATCTACATTTCTTCGCCAACCGTGGAACGAACTCTTAAACGCCTGTCACACTGCACACCATAGGACTTTCATTTAGAGCCCATTAAAAGCTCTAAATATAATGTCTATGAGTTATTTTATTTTGGCATGACCTAGAAAGGAATGGCTCCACTGTCCTCATATCAGTCCCTCCCATTTGCGGGAAAGAGGATAGTCAGTCCTATCGATCATAACACTTCGATTCGTCGTCTCATTGATTTATCGAAGTTTGGTATGGGGTTTTTCCACAGCACAGTACAATGCAAAAAATCCGTTTTCAGAAATGTACTTAACCAATTGGTCGAATAAGTACTTTTATTTCCAACTCATTACTCATTGAAATCTGATTACACACATAGTAAACAAAGATATGACGGCGTAAAACGGCTCGAAGCACGGAGTGTGACGTGCAGTTTACGTGTACGTGATAGAAGTCCACAGTGATCGACCTCGATATTCACAGCGAGGACAAAACCACTAACCTTTTGGACTAACTACTAACAGCCGGTATGTGTTATCGTCATTATCAATCCATAAGAATCCACTTTTTTCTCGGACATGAGCTTATGCTGTGGAAAAAAAAGGAAAGTCCAGCTTCGTCGGACTGCTGAGTGCTCGTCTGGCGACGAGGTTATTTTTAGGTTTGAGAGAGGGACCGGCAAACGGGAGTGACGCATCCGGATATGAGAGGGTAACAGTCCACTCAGTCATGTTGCAACGAAGCAAAACGTTAGATCTCCTTGCATCCATTCCTTGTTAGCCGATGCATATTTTGATGTACATAATTTTACTTTAATATCGTCGGACCGAAAGGGGGAACATAAAAATAAGGTACGGAAGCACGTGGACAAATCAATAAAACAGGTGAATTAGATATCGTTTTATCGACGTTGGAATAATTTTATCACGTACTATGGAATTTATCAATTGTTATCAACGGCTGGGACGCCAGATATACCTTGGTGGATAAAGTGGCTCATGTTAATATAACACTTACAAGTACCTATCGAATGCGTGTCGTCAGATTCGCAGTTCCGTTAAAGAAAGTAGCCAATGCCTTTGTAATGAATCATCAAGGATTTTATCAGAAACAATCGTATCAGAAACTACACGTAATAAATTAGCTCAAGCCTAAGAGAAATGAGTTAAATAATAACATTGTATATATAGGGCCGTGCATAAAGTTATCTCTATTCCGACATTCCATTACTTACGTTAGCTAATTTACCTATCCAGAGAAATCAGTTTAGGCAAACATGTTAGACTAACGACGGATCAGCAGAGGCTATTTATAGATATTTCTGAGCTAAAAGGTTAGGAATAAGCCATATTTTATAGTGACGCTACGATTATTTTGGATTTAATACGCCAAGCTGTAGTACGAAAAAATTATTGACCAATAATAAGGAGATGATGATAAAGTGCAGGACAATGCGTATTGGTTACTAATAAGAATTTCTTTTTCTTCTATAATACAAGGGGGCAAATGAGTAATCGGAGCCTTTTTACGACTATCGATGTCCATGAACATCTACATAATTACCATGCCGATGCCTTGCCCTCCTTCCCCCCACCCAATGGGGCACCGGCTACTCACAAACCGCCCGAAACGTGACAATGGAGGTGTCACTTTACGGAGGTATCATGTGCGCGAGAGGTACCTCCCCGGTCGTGCCGGCCCAATTCCGTTGCATAGGAGAATGTAGTGTCATGCACTATGCGTGGCACTACCTCCTCCTATGCAGCATGGCACTACCTCTTCCTATGCAGCATGTTTACTTCTTTCGAATGAAATCCTAAATAATAATGAGATTATGATAAAGTGAGTGTTAAGACTATAAAACTAAATTATTCTGATTCAGTGTTATGGTTATCAAATCATTGCAATTGGGAACGAAGATTGTTACTCCGTGGGTAGACGTTAGAGCTTTGTAGATTTGGGATTGCACCGGGCACTCCGCAAAAGCCGAGCACGCACTGCGCACGATAGTGACATTACGATTCACGGGTTCGAATACAACTCACTAAAATTATTATTTTTTCAATAAATGTCGTTTTTAATTACCATAGCAACAAATAACAATGAAATCAAGTTTAAGTCACTAAGGGATCTTCAACAGTAGGTATATCTACTAATAAAAAGGATTTACTTCACGTTGAAGTTCTACATATCTTACTAACATTTTGTCCAGACAAACCCACATCGAAGATGTTCAAGACAAGTTTTATTATGTAGTTAGGTACATAAATAGAATAAAAATAAACACTCACCACAGCTACTAGTCTTCCTCGAACCGTAATACCGATCATAGGCGCAAACTTGACCTCAACACCTGGTTCAACCACTAGCTCTGCCTCTCTTTCCACGAGCAAATCATCTCGCAAAAGATATGGACTTCCATCAGATTTCCAAACAGTTCGCCCACCCGCCAGAACACCGCCTGACAACTCCGTGAGACCTGATAATTTGTTTAACATGTAAGGGTCCGTCTCCCCGACCCTCACTTCTTGACCAACACAACACAAGAAGCACAAAAACAAAACCACAGTCCTCCACTTGTATTTTGTATCGCTAAATTGACTGTGTCTTTTTTGGACCCCCATTTCATTTGAACTCATAGTCTCATATTTTATAAACACTCATTTCATGTTCGTTTTGCTTTATTTTAGCATTATCTATACACGGCACAGGTACACAATTGTTTTCTAATGTAGTACATGATATCATTATCGCGTTCCACCAATTTAATTTAACAATTCTTATTTAAATATAAAGAAAATTACTTATTTTATTATTCTCCTAAATAAGTAAATATAAAGAATAATCTGACAAAGGTGGGGCTATTAACACACGGAAAACACGCAAATGCGCGCGACAGCGAGACCGTTGAACAAAGTTGTATAGCCGGTTTTGTACATTAAGTTCCCTCCTCTCTACCGTCCCTCCAGTGTCTTTTGTTTTGTATGAAAATTGAAAAGCGTCCTCTTTATTTGTTCATTCACTAAACTTCTTAAATTCATTCGTTCATCCGTATTCCCTTCACTTGCATAGTGTGGCTAGCCGTAAATATTGGAAACGTAAGAAAGGAATAAAACAGTAGGTAGAAAATTATTGGAATTACACTTCCAGAGACCCAAATACATAATATTAATTACTAATGTTGCGGAAAATATTAACCTATTTTTATAACGACTGGATATAAGAAGGTAAGTTAGTTTAACAAAGAAGTGTCCTTAGTTTAAGATAAGGGTCAAATATTTTTATTCATTCTGTTTCCAAAAGAAATTATAAACAAATATTTATATAACACGTATTTTTTAAATACACATAACATTTAAATACACAAAACGCTATACTAATTGTCCAATTACACGTGCCAATATCACTACTTAGCTTTGCAATAAGCAATATCAGAGATTTTGAAAATTGGAATAAAAAAACAATAAATGTCGAAACAATGTTACTCACAAAATAATATTTCAGAAATAAAATGAGTGTTGGTACAAAATAACACATTTTCTACAAACTATTTTATTGTGAAATGCCAAACTCTTGTTATCATGTCATCAATTTGACGTCATGTTCATAATTCCGTCTGCTATGATTCTTGTTTTCGTAAAAATTTGATAGTTATGTTTAAAGCAGGTTATTTTTAGAGTTATCGAAATTATCATTTTTTACATATTTATTTTTTAAATCTTTTATACTGTTGCCTTGTCTAGTGTAATAAAATTGGTATCATAATAAAGTAAGTGATATTTTAGAATGTAGTTTATTAAAATAATGTGTTACCGTAGCTTTGTGTATTGTTTTACACTTTTGTGTACCTGGAGGGAACCAATATGATGACAGGATTGTATACTTGCAAGGTAACATCAGTTACGTCACTAATAATATCCAATTCAGACAAACCGTCAAATGTCAAGTGCAGTGCTTATTTATATGTTTATTGGTTTAACATAGCACGACATAAAACTGAACAAAACTTAAAACTAAAATGTATAGTATGATAACATAGACGAGGGTGTGATATTAACGTAGAATGGAAAAGGTAAGCGAATAAAAAGATAATGAGAACGTGACCTTCACGTATGAAGATTTTCTGAAAAGTGTGAGCTGAGGATGATTGAAAACATACGGAGAAAAATAAATGCGCATCTGATAAGTCGTGATTTTTCTTTAAGACCAGTCTAGAAGTATAGCAATGTAGAGAAAGACGGAGGCATAATTAGACATACCAGCTAAAAGAAAAGTCAAATCTTGTGAAGGAATGGAGAGCCTGACTTTAGTAGTAATTGGAAAGAGCAGAGCGTTGCTCTGTAGCGCGTGAATGAATAACGACGAATTATTAATTTCACACTAATAATTGTGTGGTTTTATTGCTATACAATCACATTCACATTAATAATTTCTAATTATAAGAACATTTTATTAATAATTCGTTGGTTGTGCTAGCAGCGCCCTCACAATGAATTGTGAAAATTATCGGTAACTAGCATGTAGATACTGGTAACACTGTAAAAATTGTTCACTCATTCTTCCTTTTGGGTCGATGAGTAGATCAATCTGACAAAATTATTCATTTACTCCATTGATTTTATTTAATTACATATATAAATACACAGTATTGGTGTTCAAAACTAAATATATTTAACAGTAAATACAACAATTGATCACGTCGACTTGAGTTATACTCCATTAAATACGTAAGTACTTCAAAAATCTCACTTATACATTTCGGTGGCGTGGCATCGTTATTGATGCGACGACATTTTGATTCCCTCCTATTTATCTGCTATACGCCGCAAACAGTTTATAAAGTGTTTTATTGTTTGCTTTTAGAAAATAACATCATGAGCCAAGGGGGTACACGCGTGTATGTCGGTGGATTGGTGGAAGGCATTAAAAAAGAAGATTTAGAGCGGGAATTTGACAAATACGGAAAACTAAATTCTGTCTGGGTTGCACTTAATCCCCCAGGTTTTGCGTTCATTGAATTTGAAAACATGCAGGAGGCTGAAGATGCTTGTAGCGCTATGAATGGTTTTGAGATGCTTGGTGCGACCTTAAAAGTGGAGTTGTCGAGAAAGAGAGACGGACCGCGTAGAGGGGGTGGCAACTTCAGAGGCGGCCGGGGCGGTGGTGGTTTCAGAGGCCGCGGTGGATTTGGAGGCCCCGGTGGTCCAGGAGGAAGGTCGTTCGGAGGTGGTGGTGGACGCCCTTATAATCGTCAGGGTAACGGTTATGGCTCCGGTGGTAACGGAGGAGGAGGGAACTTCAGATCTAGGTCACCTCACTCTCGGTTTTAATTTTAATTTAGTTCATAGTTAGGTTTAGTGTTATTGTTATCTGAAGCCTTCCGAGTGTTTAAATTTAATGTCGCTAAATACTGGGGGTTTAAAGCTGTGAAGACTGATTCCTGCACCGAAGGACCATTTGAGGTAAGATTTAAACTTATCATAATTATTCTGACAGTTGCAGTCAAAAAGTAGGCACACTTGGTGCCTACTTTTTTTAGGTTATATCACATTTTCACAGGACATTTCAAATACTTCCTATATGATCATCGCATATTTACACATTACAATGAGATGCCAATTGAACATTTTGTATTAGTCATTGCTTATCTACTTGCTAGCTTTGATTTTGATAAATAGAATGTTATCTCGCCAAGAAATTATTTTAACCAAAAGGATTAGGCTAACTCTTGAAACTCTATATACTGATATTATATGAGAAAAATTATATGCACTAGCAAACATAGCATGAGGAAAATTATACACATAGCATAAGTAATGGTCACTACAGCTCCTGAGTCTATAGAGACTATGAAACAGTCTACTGACTCAAAATGATAGCAAATTGAGGGAGCCCTGGTTAGCGAACAGAATAGTATTTTCTCGATGCTTATACGCTAACAATCTATCACTGCTAGATGTTGCAAATGATCTACTTAGCCACTTAAGGTCCACTTTGTTGTCAGTCTGTCAATAAACATAAAGTGTAATTTAGTGATCTACAATTATGAAATTTAGCTAGAAGTGATACTGATAATAATTTGTAATTTATAGTCACAAGAAAATATTTCAACATTTTGTTTCATACAAAGCAGTGCACCAAAGTCATAGCTTTGTTAACTTTTCATGCTTGAAACTCCAACAATTGATATTGAGCACTGGGTAGTTGAGTACAACAGGCACATAAGCTGTTTATTGAGCACTGGGTAGTTGAGTACAACAGGCACATAAGCTGTTTATTGAGCACTGGGTAGTTGAGTACAACAGGCACATAAGCTGTTTATTTTTAGTGATCTGTTAATTATTTTCCTATTGAACTTTACTTACTATGGTTATAACAAATTGTCAATTAGATTTTGAATAATGATTAAATATTAGTGGCAGTTTATTAAATGAGTAAACAGCATCTCTTAGGAGCTAGCTGTGTGGTGTGTTCTATTCTGTGACCATTGTTGTCAAGTCCATTACTAGGTAGTTATGGGTATAGAATGGGCGTGGTCTTAAATTGAGTCTCCTAAATTTGATGATTAATTAAATTGTGAAGGCCAAAAAGGATCTGATCATAAGTGGATATTATCCAATGATGGCTGCTGGAGATGTACAGATAATTTTTTTTGGTCATTGAATGAGAAAGCAGCTTTGTTTTAACAGATTAACAGAGTCTCTGAGTGTGAAGGAGCTAATTATAAGTGGTATAATTTCTTTTAGCAGAGATGTGTAATTTCTTTGGATACATCTTTTGTACTATTTTGGTATCTCGCAAAATACAGGTGATCGCTCACTTAATCCTGACTTTAAGACCCTAACTCAAAGAATTGAAACTGTTTCTAGTCATGAGCAGCAGTACCAATTCACTATTAAAAATTACTCTAATATTTTAGATTTCAAGTTGTTTGGTGTGGAGCCTCTCTGATAAGTGCGTCTCTCTGATAAGTATAATAATGTGGTCACATATGATTAATATAATATTATTAATGGTTGTCCAAAACAAAAGCTTAACTAAAGTATCTAGAAGTTGCATATTAAATCAATTTCGTCTTGTTAAAAGGACTTTTTTTTATAGAATTTCAAATCAGGCCCGAGATGATATTTTCTATCATTAAGAAAAATCATCAGATTTTATGTATATTTTTAATGTAATTACAGACATCTTAGTCATGATCCATACAGTATGTACCAACACTTGAATGTGAAAGTTAACATGTTGATCCTAGCTACTGAATCTATCTTTGGATATATATAAAAATCTTGTGTCTGTCCATGCTAATCTCTGAAATTACTGGAATGATTTTACATAAATTTTGCTCAGACATGTGACTTCGTCCACCTTAAGGAACATATTGTGAACCTGTTTCATTTCATCTTCATTATCAGCCTTTATCGGTCCACTGCTGGATGTGTCATTATTTCATTTCAATTAACAAAAATTAAAAACTGGTATAAAAGTCACAGCTTACTGCATGTACCCAGAATGTAACAAATGTATAATATAATTAATCAACCATACATTTGTTACATAAGCTTATTTGTTCAAGGAGGTCAATTTCCATATGTATATAATCATTGATTTTATATTAGTAAAATATCTGGGCCATTTTAACTTACACATTTGTAATCTCAAGAACGCATACTATTATAGATCAAAAAAGAAATTAATCAAATTATATTCAACAATTTGTGGTCTTAAACTCAATAAAGCAAATGAAAGAAAAATAATTTTATTTTATTGCATCATGTTTAAGTATGAGTCTCATTCCTGCCGGCGCATCGGCGCCTCTCGTTGCCTGCGATTTTGTTATAAAGTATGTAGTGCTATTATACCTACCGACCTATAACGACCGCGCAAGTGTCGTTTACCCCTGGGTACCTATTCGTAATGGGATACATCGCGTTGAGATTTGTTACAATGAAAAATAATATTTTGTGATGTAAACTACTGAATATGTTTTTTTGGCTTTTTTGTGTGTATGCTAGGAACGTAGTTACACATACAATGTCTAATTTATCAGTGTATCATAACCCCAACCCTGCTTTCCATCTGCGGGAAAAGAGGGTAGTCTGTCTCCCTAAACAAAGACAAAAGTCTTCGCTAGTCAGTCGAACTGTTTAGGCTGGAGCATAATTTGTGAAGTCAGAACACTGGTATGCCAGTGTTATGCTAATATCATATCCCATTGTCAAAGAATTCGTAGGTTTTCACTGCTACAGAAAATCTTTTAAACTGCATGCGACTTAATCGCACACTATCGCGTAATGCAACGGCCGAAACGTAGAGTTGAGGCCGAAACTTCGATTAAAATGGTACCCGATTTAGTCCCGTTTAAAATATAAATAAATATAATATTTTGTCAACTACTAACAAAAGTTAAAGTTTGTAATAGCCTTTTTCACTAATTTATTTATAATTAGCCATTTTCGGATTTGTTCCTATACTTTTTACTGTAAGTTCTTGCTTCTTGTCAAATTTTATGATTGTATGGTCAACTGCAAGATTCTATATCGCACAAAAACCTTTTATTTAGTACTGAATGTAAATTTGAGCTAGGTTCATCCACGTTTCTGAGGATACAGATGGATAGACGGATGGACAGACCTTCAAAAAGATGCAATGCTAATAGGACTCCCATTCAGCTGCGTTTTTGTTTTGTAGATGGACGAAGTATATTAACTTGTTTTCTCTTTTTTTCCAGTTCCTTTCAACAACTTGGATTCTGCACCTTCCAGCATCATAACTTTGCTATTAGTTGTAAATGGACGAACAACTTCAGTAAATCTTTAACATTAATCCTAAGCACCCTTTGGGATAAGTTCTATATGTATAATAAATAAGTAAAAAAATCGACATACTTTCATTATATTTATTCATAAAAAAGAATTATAAATAAATCCTATTATTATACTATCTATGATGGACTGCTCAAACAAGCCATCAATAACTCCATCTTGTTTAAAAAGTTCTTTCCCTCCATCTTGTCTAAAATAACTTCTTTGAAAGCTCCTCCTAAATTCTCCCATTTCTTATCTTGGACCAGTTCACTTACAAAGAAATCTTTTCGAGGCGATTGAGCTATAAATACTTGTATACCTCTTGATGGTTCACAACGAATTGCAATCATTCTGTCACCTGCAAAGATTTTTTTAAATTCAATTACACTCCAAAAGTAGCAAAGGGACCCAAGAACTTACAAACAGAACTGATTTAAAATAGAATCTAGTTTAAGTATAGTAAATTTAGATATGAAATATATTGTCGTCTATAGATATAATGGATGAAACAATATGTTATGTTGAATAAAGTGCTATATTAGCAGCCATGGTGTGCCTCTATGAGGTGTCGGCGCCATGTCCAAAGGGACACTCTAATAGATAGAGAACAAATTGTCGACATAGTAAAAAGATAATGGGCTAAGTATGAAATGTCGCACTTGCGTAGTACAAACCAGAAAATAAGTAAGAATTTTGCTCACTTACCATTAGGAGAAGCAAGAAGACATGAAGATGCATTGCCGAGGGGCTCCACCGGACCTGAACCCATGTGCGAGCTGCTAGCGAGAAGCTGCCAACCCATGCAGCGACCAACAGCCTGTACTGCTGTCATTTGGTGTTGGTATATCTATATTAAAAAATGTTTTATACAATATTGTTTAAAAATAAAATTGTAAAATATTAAGGTTATTTTCTTGCACGACAGTAATTGTCCTCAAGATTTTAATAATAAACCAGACCTGAACACACATACAGATTTTACAGGAGCGTAATGTTAAGACTTTTACCCTATTATATTCTATACCTTCTTGGTCAGAAAGCAGGTTGGATTCGATGTCAAATTATAAGTTTTTATTTGCCAACTTTTATCAATAGCAAGTTGCATCTAGCAATTATTATACACAACACCATGCCACGTTTGCTGATTAGTACACGTTGAAATAATAACTACAACAAAAATAAGAAATGGTAACGTTACGTCCATAAAATGTGCGGTTAGGGTGTCGAAATAATGCGAGCCTGTTTGATATTCGCAGTGATGGTTCTACACCTACTTATCAGTGTAGAACCATGCGAATGGTCATTGGAAGACAATACTTAATGTGATAGACAACAAGTAAAGGCCTGAGTATTACCAACTAATACAGATAAAATTGAAGTTACGAAGTGTATCGAAAAAATAAAGAACACCTCTCATATAATTAATCCGCCCTTCCATTTCTGCACTTTGGGGCGCACACTGCATGGTGGTACCGTCGTAGCCGAATCGGTCCGAAGTGATTGCTATGCCGTAGCGTTTTGTGAGTTTCCGATAGATAGGTCCATGCTGCATTGCAGCGGAATTGGGCCGGCACGACCGGGGAGATATCTCTCACTCTGATATATAATGATATCTCGCTTGAATGATATTCCAAAACTGGATAAGCATTGCGCAAGCTCTTATTTTGTGCTAAAGTACTCTGTGTTCACGAAAAATAGGACTATAACAGCAATAAGATTTTGAGTAAGTTAACTCAAGATATGCTCATTTTAGTATTAAAATTTGCGTGTGAGTTGGACACAAGGACAATAAATACTTCATGGAATCTATGAGTAATATTTTTACATACTACAATACTAACAGAGTTTGGCTGTAGTGTGTTAGTGTGTATGTATGTATGACTAAATCATCCTTTGATAAATAGCTTATCTAACACTGAAAGAATTTCTCAAAACGGACCAGAAGTAGTCCATCTGTGAGTGGTACCTGACAGAAGATAAGGTCGCGCAGCTCCTGCAGCTCGTAGGACAGATGGCGCACCTTGCCATCGCGGCAGATGCACTTGAGCGTCTTCTCGCCCACGTGCACCACCAGCGACGTGCGGCACACTGCATCGTACCTGCGTGCGTCACAAACTGTTTCAATGTAGTGCCTTTAATTTGCAGACAGACAAAATTAGCACCGGCACTAGGCAAAAGTACCTCACGCGCACCCGATACCGCCGGATAGCGACAGCCATGCCCTTGCGTTTCCCGCGGTCTGTCTGCGTGACTTCCATGCGGATTTTTGTGTGCGCCGGTGACCATAGGTTTCGACTGCTCGTTTCCCCCTATACTATAAAGCAATACCATTAAATATACGAGTGGATAAACTTACCCGTACGCCATAATGTTGATCTTGACGCAAGACTGCGTGGGACTGTTGAGCGCGTTCCAGTGAGACACGATCAGTGGGTCTTTTACCTACAACGCAGTGATATTTTTTAGTTAGTTTAGCCATGCCCTGCAGCCTATCGCATTGTTCCTAATTATATTAGGGAATGATTTTCCAGGTTGTAAAGCTAATAAAAGGCGAACACTCCATAGCATGGTTTGAGCTCCAGCTCCGCTGATCCCTATATATCTAGATTATTGAGACTGTGTAATTTATAAAATCTGATTGTATCCACAACAGTCAGCGCTGCACTCGTTAATAAACCGAACGTTTCCGCGCGATCATCCAGTTTCAAGGCGTTTGTGTAGTGAAAATTATGAACTGTCTGAATATTACCAATGCGCTCCTGTGCTATTTTAGATGGTAGGCGTCAATAAACACTAAAGTTGATACTGTTATAGG
This sequence comes from Eumaeus atala, assembly GCA_017140195.1. NCBI lineage: Eukaryota > Metazoa > Arthropoda > Insecta > Lepidoptera > Lycaenidae > Eumaeus > Eumaeus atala. The sequence continues at coordinate 135,384 of JAFELO010000100.1, read as the reverse complement.
TATCCAGTTAAATAGAGATCAGTGGTTGATTATTGGATATGTGGTGAATTACCTCCTTGGCGATGGTGTCGAGCACGTACTCGCTGCGGCGGCGCATAAAGAAATGCTGAGCCTGCTGGATGATCTGCTCCAGCAGCGACTGCGAGCGCGCCATTTCCAACAGCTCGTGCCGGTCCGCCGCCGTCGGCCCTGCGCACACGACACGTGAATAGCGGCTGTGCCACGGCGTGACGTCACACCGGCGATAGCAGGTGACAGTGTGAGGTCATACCTACTCCGAGCGAGTTAGCCGTGCTTTATGACTCTCTGACGTCACTAGTGCCGTCCTGTGCTACTGGGCTCGACATACCTGGCCCGACCAGGCCTGCGGAGGTATATGAACATGCTCGGGGCCGATGGCTTGGTGTGGCGCGGTGTGACGTCATACCTGCGAGCGCGCGGCGCTTGGAGGGACCGAGCGGGCCAGTAGCGGGGTGCGGGAAGGGGTGGTGCGTGTTGGAGTGGTGCACGGCGCGCAGCAGCTGGTGCAACGAGTGTTCGAGTACATGGTCGTGCTCCGACTTGCTCCCGCTGCCGCTTTCTGACTGTGAACAAAAAATATTTTCATGTCTCTAGTATGCATTCCGCGATGCGCCTTCCCTGCCCGTCCGCCCTCCTGCTGTAGTGCTACAGTGTATCAGGCTATACGACGGGTATACTAATGTCGCCGATGTCCGCGTTCGGATGTATAGCCCGTGACCGACTCGTACATTAAACCATCACTGTATATGTATATCCGCTGCAAGTTTTGACAAAACGAAAATTTTATACTGAGGATTTCAGACTGTTATCTCGTTTATTTTAAATAATGGAAGCATGTTAGCTTCTCCTTTATAGGATGGCAAAAAAGCGACCAGAAAGGTCACCTTATAGTTAATATGAGCAAGTGATTACCAATGTCCACAACCACCATTCATCTAAAAGTTCTTTGTACATACAGGTGCACGAGTCAATGGAAAACAGCAGTCACAGCCAGTGTGAACATACCTTAACAGCTTCAGGGTTATTCGCATTTTGTCCATTGTTATGGCAAAGTCCAATTAAAAGTTGGATACCAGGTAACACCTGAAAGTAGGGGAAAATATGTTTAATTTTTTTGATATATATTATTGGGGCACAAAGTAATATTCGGAGCAATCGACACCCATAAGTATCCGCACAATTACTAGGCCGATGTGTCGCACTTCCTTTCTCCACCGCTAAAATGGGCCACGGTTGGACCTCCATGGCTACTTTTCTTTCTTATCTTTAGTATGAATTTTAATATAAGTAATAGACTAAAACGAACTACTCTATTACTACTCGAACACTAGGAGTTAATAATATATCATCAATTCTGATTTCATCAGTTCACTACTGTGCATTCTTGTACTTTGGATTTACCTTTTGGCTGACTACGCATCCAATTCCCCCACCATGGTTCAAGCCTTGTCTAGGCGGTGGGGCTTAGTAGCCTGGGGTGAACCCAGGCGAAGCCAATTTAAACGAGGGGGATCCTTGCACCCCTCTTATAAGAAGAGGGGGCTTAAAGATCAGGAGGAGGAATCGCTCTCGGTACCCCTCCTATTAGAAGAGGGGACCTAAGAGCAACAGGGGGTGGCGCTTTTGTGCACGGGGCAAGGGGCGAGGATGGGAACCTCACCCCATTGTACTGTCCCAAAGTCCCAAAAAACAATAATTAATCACAGATAACTCGGAGTAATTTCCCCTAAGGCCCCACTTGTACCCTTAGCCACTATCTAAGGCTCTTATACCACGTACTGCACAAGTTTTTCAATGAACAGCAATAAGGAATTACTGCAAGTGCAACAGGAAGATTTTACAAAATATTTTAAAATACTAACCGTTGCCATTATTTGGTTGCCAACAACCATATGAGGTATAGACGCATCGAGTTGTACAGCTTCAGCCGCGAGCCTCGCGAACAGCTCCTTGCAGAACAGGACATTCTGTGCCGCCTCTAGTTTCTGCTGCCAGTGCAACTCGGCCCCATCACCGGGCAGTGTGCCGGGGCAGTTCAGGGCCGACGAACTGAGGGTCGCGGTAACTACATCCTCCTGTTCTATAATTGTCAATTTTACATTTTTTTTGAGTATTATACCAGTATGTTATACGATACTAGCAGCGGCACGCTGTTTTACTCGCGCAACTCTGCTCTTATTTACTGTAGCGTCATTGTATATAGTCTATAGTATTACTCAATAAATGGTCGAAATCCGACCAATGGTTTTTGCGATTAGCATGTTCAAACAAACAAAAACACCTCTTCATTATGTTAGTATAAATGAGAAAATTTATAATGCGTAATCTACTGTGTTATGTGACTATGATCTGTCTTCTCACATGGAAATACCTGTATTTCCATGTGACAATTACTAGGAATTTACTAACACAAGATTTTCACCAGTTTAGCAAGAGGTAGTGTCCCATCGGCATTGCTGCTATTGCACTTGGCTCTACAGTTCATCGGACTACTGAAGACTTGTATCTTTTAGGTTTATTAAGACCAAAGTAGGACTGACGCCCCACTTTTCCCGAAAATGTGAAGAGATATGTCGTGTTGATTCTACGCATACCATATCATCATTATCAGCCTTATCGGTCCACCGCTGGACATAGGCCTCTTTCAATGAACGGCAAGAAGACCGATAGTAATTAATAATATTTTTGGGTCTAAAAGAGGTGGGCACGATGTAGTTAATGATACGCAAAAGTGTAAGGTTAATTGAACTTGTTTATTATTTGGCTTATCAAAGGATGCCGGCCTCTGCCCCGCATCTGATGGAAGTGTTTGATTCGCTCGAATCGGCAATGCGTCTAAACGAAGCCGTTGTCATCATTTTTACTGATTCTATCGCGGTTTATTTAATTATTGAATTAGCCTGACGTTTCAGAAGCTTTACAACAATCATGTTCATGGATGGACTGAGGTGGCAGATGTGACTGATGTCACAAATTATTTATCTTTAACATCAATATTATTTACCTTTCTGACACAATACAGATATAAATGCTACTCCTTGTAGCTCTGGTGGTACTGTGACTCGTAGGGCAGATGGAGTAGGACCAGACACATTCATGCTCATAGCCTGAGCTATTTGTTCTTCTGGCGCTTTTGTTACCTACAAAATAGAAAAGATTACTCATTTTTTAGTTTTTTTTATGACATAGGGGGTAAGCGAGTATGTGGATATGACTACCACTCATAAAAATCCGCAAATCGACTTAGACTATAAATTTTTAATGAATTTAAAGATTTGGTTTCATAAATTGACCCAGACTGCTAAGGTGGCGGGGCATTCAGATGTTTTGTTGTTGTTGTAAGACTTAAGGGAATATGTGTGTTCTTATACGGAAGACTCTGAATTTGTATCTGATCAGAAGTAACGAGGGAGGCAGCTGGTTTAACAGTACTATTGTATGCAGTAAGAAGTGGCATTTGAAATGCACACTGGTGGATTTACAGACACCAAGGTGGGCATGGAACTGGGGCGCGAGTTCTGTTGCAATGTCTGAAGATTAAATTCTGCTGCTGTTAGGACTCTCTGTAAAACCAAGACGAAAAAAACAGCAATAAAAGATGTTGTATATGGTCAAATGGCTGACCTGACTTTATGATTTACAATGTGATTTAAAACATGATAATTTAATGTGAATTCTTATTGTACTGTCTCCTTGGGTAGATCATTAAAATTATAAATGATTATCGACTTACAGACAAACTTCTAAGAATATAGTGTTAAAATTGATTTGGTTCTCAATGTGAAAAGAAGACAGGCAGGCTGAGTTGATGACATGGTGGAGACAGGACAAATCGAATGATGCAAAGGCACAGGATTGTAACTCCACTAACTTTTCCTGCCACCGAGTTGAAACATTGCACTTTAATCAAAAATAACATTTTTTGCCCTAATTGAGATCTCTGAATCTGATGCACATGCTTAGGGCTAGACTACAAGCATTTTACAAATATTCTATATAGCACCATACCTCAAAAACTCCTGTTTGATTGAACTTAGAGCCTGCTGTCCTATAACTAAGGTCTCCAACTATTGTATTTGAAACCTTTTTTAACCTCCAATTTTGTCTTAACCTTAAAAGGTCTATATGAAAGTCAGGCATGTTCCTGGTCATCCTCATAGTCTCACTGGCTCGGAGTCTCTCTACACCATTCAATAGTACTGCTCCAGCAGCTGATAGTGCTTTCTTACGTCCATAGACTTGTACCATTGGACGACTTTCTATTTGATCTGCTTGTATTGGATCCAGCACCTTAAAAAATTGATTAAAATTTGTATAAAAATTTAGGTGACTATTTGCCATGTTCACTTTAATTAGAGCAACAGACCAACATACTCTTTACTCAAGACCAACACTCCTGGAAAGATGAGGTGAAAAGCTTAATCCATGATAGTCGTAACCCTCAAGTGTGAGACTACTACTGTTTAGTACCAGCCTTATCACTGATGGAGAAGAATGAGAGTTACCTCATGTTTATTTGCCCATTTAATATTTTTTAAAGTTTTAAATGTATTAAGAATGATAATGTCAAATTGGTGTACTGTATGTGGTTTTATTACTTACCATATATCTTTTCTCTTTTGCAATACTGAGTACATCTGCAAGAACAGAAACTTCTGTAAGTGCATTTCTTAGTTTGTTACGCACGGAGTCCCACGGCCATAATATTGACTGGTAGCCAGGTTCCTTATCTTCTTCCGATTTGACGTCCGAACTACTCTCTCCCTCTTTCTTTAAATTACAAAATTCGTCTTCTGCTTTCGAAAAGTCAATCTTTTGTGCTAAGCGAGTGAGATTCTCAGACATGGACAGTGGCCTGAAAGCATATTATAAATGTAATCAAATTGTTTGAATGTGTTTGATATTTTTAAGCTTTTTATACTCACGCTTGGTATATCTCCTGGCCATCGTATGTTATTTCTTGAATTTGATTTTCAATAGGTGCTTCCACCGAAATGTTAACAGAATTTGACATTTCTTTAAATAAATAGATGTTTCTATCAAACACTTAAAACATAACTACTACACTGTATAGCACAAAAACAAGATATAGTCATTTATGATTTACATTTACACGTTCTACATGTTCTTAGATAAACAAATAAAATTACGATTTTATTCAACTTAATGCACTTAGAGATCAAACTTAAAAAATACTCTTACACAATAAAAGGTCTGGATCTACTTTTGCAGCAAAATTTATCAATCACTAGACACTATTTATTCACTTTATTTTTTAAAGTCTGCTATCTTTTTGACAGCACCATAACAACAGTGTTGCTAGTCTCATTTTCTAGTTTCAAGACAGCTATCAATAAAGTCAGGTTATTTCACAAGGTATTATTTTATTTACAGGAGTAGTTAAATAAATAATAAAGAAACACTTAAATATGTGCTGAGATACATAATAGTTGTTTTTAATATATGTTTTTAATATATATATAATAATAATTAACGTACAAGTTAACGGTATCATATACAACATTCAAAGCTAAGGAACTTGCCAACGAAGAGTCGTCTACCCCCTTTCACGAGACCGTAACGCTTTTTCGTGACATGAAAAAGTAACACCGTATATCAAAAAGTTTCACTTCAATACTGGCTACAAAACCCCTTAACTTTGTATATTCATAATTAATTCTTCAATATTTCGATCAGTTATTTTTATTGGCTTTCAGATTTTTACTTATTCATAGCATATGTGAGGTATTGCAGGATCTTGTAATCGGGATAAAATTATTAGTAAATTATTTTAACATCGCTTTGGATGATTTAAAATTAATTTAAATTTAACATTTTTGACCTAACCTAACTACAAATTTAGTAATGCTAAGGATTTCCAAGATGTGATACGTATAGAACCTTCTAACAATAGAATAGAATACCCCAGATTAATTTGGAGTGTTCTAAATTCCAGTTAACACACAATGTCAATAAAATTGTAGCTTTAAACACTATACTATGTATGTGTACAACGGGAGAGATGCCATTACACGTGTTACACATGTTTACTAACCGCAACCATTCGCTTTTATAAACGGTAACAAATTACCCTTACTTGCAAGTGCCGGCCAAGGGTTGCACTTGACCACGATCAAGAAAGAACATTGTAGGTGGTCTTTGGGAAATCAGATGAAGAAAATTGTACACACTATTATCAAAACTTTGTCTTAAAGTAAATTATTTTATAATAGATTTTGAAAAATGGCCAAATTGAATTCAACACATGATCCGATTCCATCGATCGTAACTATTATACACACTGTAAAATGTGATCATTCAATGATTATGAAGAGTTTCGATTTTATAAATTAATACAAGCAAGTAACTTCGTTATACACTTTATAGAAGTTTAATAATTGATTGACAACAATAAACCAATTTTAATTAGATTCTGCTTCTGTACGTAGTTTTGGCTATGATATTGGTTACTCTCCTTCTTGTTCCAATATGAGTTAGTCTCTACCTACCCAGTCAGTCTAACCTACCCATCTCTCATTATATGGGTGAACCTAAGTAAGAAACAGGACAATAAATAAATATATTATTACAACAGTAAGAGTAAGAGTAAGAGGTTCTGTTTTTGGTTGCTGCCTACATTTTAGTATAAAATAAATTGTAACATATAATCAATTAAATTAAGATGTTATGAACACATGTGTGTTAAATTACGTTTCCGAACGTAAGTAGTACCTATACTTCTTGTATATACTTATCATGTATATATCTACTTGTACAGTGTAAACTTGGGAGTCGGGAGGTGAATTTTGACATTTCTAAATTTTCGATGGCTCAGTTTCGTCGTGTTGAGACAGTTTGGAGTTATTTTCTCGCTATAAAATATATAAGTTAATAGTGTATGATGTGTTACTGTTTTAAATCAAAAACGTGTTGACAGTGATAAATTTCCTTCAGTTTATAGTGCCTTTGTCATATGTACATTTAATAGGTGTCTTAGATAAATTTGTGCACAAAAAGGAAGATGACTGTATTTATCTTTGATCATATTATTATTTCCGTATAATTGTGCTCATCATTCACGATGATAAGTACATCACGATCAGCTACGGTGTCTCTAAAGCCTATTGAAGTTCATAAGGCTCTGCTGGAGGGAGAAAAATTTATGAAATGGGATGAGGTAAATGATTTTTTTAAGATCTATGATGCTTATTGTTGTAATATTTAAATTCCTTGAGGTTCTATACTATCATAATCACACATTTTATTGTATAGTTAATAAAATGTTAGGTAGGAGCAATAAGGTAACCATATAATGGTGTACTATATGGTACTACATGATTTACTATGTTATTTACATGGTCAGGAATTAGCATATAATTTTTATTTCTAGAAAACAGGACATAATTCTTTTTATTAACTTAGTCCTTTTTAGTCTGCAATAGTAATATAATAAATACAAATTTATTAATTAAATTAAATGTTGCACTTACATTCTAAAGTTAATAAGTTAGCATTATTTTAATTCCTTCAAAATATTTAACTATTTGGAAATGTTGCATTTATTGTTATTGTTTGTCCTTACTAATTGTTTTAAAATATTAGATATATTAATTCATTACATTTGTACAGTACAAATTAAGAAACAATGTTTGCCCAAGTTTTCCTATATAAATTGAACAAGATTTTTAACATAACATATTTAGTGTTCTAATCATAAATGCAACACAACAATAAAAGAAAACTCAAGAAACAAATGAACAGTGGAAATCAATGATTAAACTTTCATTTTCACTTTTTCCTATTTTTATTTGTTTCTTGTTTTGGGTGTTGTTAATTTCTCAACTTCAACTTGTGTTATGATTTTTTTAAGAGCAATCATGTTGTCTGACAATGTTCTGTTATTTATAATTTATTATATTGATATATGGTCCTGGATGGAGGCAAGTAGCAAGAGTTTAGTTTTGGCAGTAATTGAAATAGCCCAGCAGAGAACCAATACATAATGATGCTTATGATATTGTTATCAACAGGTAGCCAATTAATACCACTTCTGCTTCTTATAAACAAGATCTGCCAAGCAGATATCAAGTGGTGTACAATAAATATTGTCTTATGCCTTTTTAAATTCCTGAGCAGTATGGACATGTGCAATTGATGAAAAAATATCTTTAAAATTGACATTATAATTGGACCGTGTGTACATAATGTCTACACAGGATATGCCCATTAAGTACCTGAAAGAGAAACTAAAACTATAATTGTATAAGTGAGGTTGTAATGTGTGCATTTAATGGCATAGTAGAAACTAGCAAGGTCTAATTCAAGCTTGATGAACCTCTCTTGTCTAAAATAACAAATGTATTATATACTTCTCTTTGCTGTGCGCATACAAATGTCTCTTCTAAAACTAAGAAGCTATTTTTCTCCAGGGAAATATTAAGGTAGATTTTTTGTATAGGAGCCCAAACAACCAGTTAACATCCGCACAGGGGTTATGCAGATGCTCTGCCTTTCTCTTTCTCTAAACAATATAGCTGTTGCTTTTGGTGGTATTGAGCGAGTGGTTGTGCTGGCCCAATTCAGCTGAAATGTAATAATGCACTTGTAATATCTTCTCTATTTTATGATAGTCTGTAAGTTAAGATACCATATTGCAGAAGCAGTGGGTAACTCATAAACTCAGATCATATATGAATATTATAATGTTATGCACTAAACAGTTCTCAGCTTAATCACTTAACTGATTGTTATTTTTTTCAGGATTCAGCTACATCATTGCCAGTAACTCTGAGAGTAGATCAGAATGGATTCTTCCTCTACTGGACAGATCAGAACATGGAGGTGGAGATGTTGGACGTTGCCACCATAAGAGATGTGAGGACTGGGGTGTATGCAAAAATTCCCAAGGTCAGTGATTCTGTTTCTTTTTCATGACATAATACACTACCAACGTACATACACTTTAAAGAATGCGTATTCTTTAAAGTGCTCCTTTCTTGAACACGCTTAAGTGCACGCTTTTAGAAGGACGGCTCCGCGACTATCTTGTAATCTATCCAGTTTTTTCCCTCGAATTTGAACACGCGAAAGTTTAACATTTTTTTATTAATTTAAAATAGTCATTTTCTTGTGATTTAGGCATACTTCCCACAAAGATGAAACTTGGGTTGTCCTAACCTAAAATACTTACGAAAGTTTCATTAATAAGGAATGTGACTAGAAACGGCATTAAATTACGTTTAGTGTTTCGTTATGCCCAAAAGACGAACGAAATAAGAAATAGGCAAAAAAAAATTTATTACATTATATTCTATCACTATCTATCACCTTTTCGAAAATAGAACGTCAAATTTGAATTTGTGGGACCTAGAACTTTCACTGCCGTAAATTTTATCAACAATGGAAAGAAACCAAATTCTTGCGGTGAAGTTTTATGTTTTAAAAAGGAAAACAGCACCCCAGATTAAAGTCAAGCTAGACAGTGTTTTAGGTAATACTGCTCCTGCATTAAATGCAATTCACACCTGGGTAACTGATTCTAAACGTGGGAGACGTAGCTGCGAAGACGCCAACTGTTGTGGCCCTCCAAATGAAGTCACGAATCCGGGGACATGATCAAGAAGATTCAAAAAATCTTTTTGAACGACCGGCGCTTAAAGTTGCGACAGACAGCGGAGATGGTAAGCATTTCCTCTGAACGCGTTTTTAAGATTATACACCAACATTGCGAATGAAAAAGCTTTTTTTTACAAAAGCAACGTCGAGTGGACGATTAGTCGGAGAGTTTGGTGCTGTTTAAGCGTGATGCTAACGAGTTTTTGCTTCGTTATGTGACAGTAGATGAAACATGGGTACATCATTAGACTCCTGAACCAAAAAAAATCCAAGCAGTGGACTGAGTTCGGAAAACCTGCGCCGAAGAAAGAAAAACGGTTTTGTCGACCGTTTTTTGGGATGCTCGAGGGATTATTTTAGTGGATTATTTGCAAAGAGGAAAAACAATAAACGGAGACTATTATGCTCGCTTGCTGCAAAAGAATTGTTAAGAAATCCGAAAGAAAGTCAAAAGCCATTTAGCCAAAAAGAACATTTTATTCCACCACGACAACGCACCTGTGCACTAGTCAAGGGTTGCAGTTGCCAAACTCCATGAATTGTGGTTCGAATTGTTACCGCATCCTTCCCTATTCCCCACATGTGGCATCCTGCTACTTCAACTTATTCCAGAATCTCAAGAACTGGTTAGATTTAGATAGTTTAAACTTTGATCAAATGGTGAAGTCATTGACGAGTATTTTGAGCGGTTAGAGAAAACATTTTATCAAACTGGTGTAACGGCATTGGAGAAGCGCTGGACTATATGCATCGAAGTAGAAGGAAACTACCTTGTAAAATGATATTGTTTTAAATATATTATTATAGATTTCTTTGTCCTTCCGGATCCTTATCAATCACCCTCGTATATTTACGTCCTAGTCCTAACAAGAATCACCTGACACTTTACAGCTACACAGCTTTATATATATATATATATATATATATGTATATATATTATATCAACCATATCTACCAAATATATGTAGACTCTCAGATAATTACTATTGAGTATTATTACACAATTCAAACAGTGACACAGGAGGCATATCTGAATAGATGTTATAATTTTACAATGTAACATTTTTTTCCGACCCTCACAATATAGTACGGGATTGAGGATAAATAATATCGCACAATGGCTGCCTCGCGAATAAACGTTTTTATACACATTTCCCTGTGTATGGGAAATATATGGGATACTTTTACTAAACGTATTCGCCGTGGCTATAAATAAGCGGAAACAGGGAAAAACGATATCTCACTTGTCCTATATGGATATTAATGATGTTGCGGTAAATGATTTCTGCCTAGATGGAAATCTAGTGCACGTGCCACTCCATTGTTTATAGAGTATTTTTTTAGAAATGCTGTCAATGTTTTGTGTTTGTCATTCGAGCCACCAGGACCGGAAAAGAATCTTTCTTAAATACGAACTGAGTGAAGGTATGGCTATGATGTTGCGTATTGTGCGATTGTGAGATTCTGGATGGTCCAATTTACACTATGAAATGACCTTTTGCATAACCTCTATGTGGATGTTAATGGTTGTCTGTTGTCAGGCAAAATGTTAATTGTTTGACCCCCAATTGGTATCAAAGAAGATCTCGCTGTATCCATAATGTCGTTTCGTACGGTATTTGTCGGGCGGCTGAACGGAATTACTTGCAGAAGGAGGGTAACGCACCTATGTTATACGATTGTCTTTGAACCCCAGCAATCAATTCTACAAAAGTAGCCACTATAACTCTGACTATTCGTATGCCTCCATACCAACAAAAATCAACCAAATGTGAGTAGTTCGATCACAGGAGGATCCGTGCAAACGGGAGGTATAATCTATGAACTAATTTTGTATGAAACATATATAACTAAATATATAATAAGCCTGTAATATTGTTTTCAGTGATATAACTATAGAACAGTTAGTATAAGTCATTGATCTCACTGATTACGCGATTTGCCAACGAGCTCAAATGAAACCGTACCGGTTAGGTTAACAACGACGACCGTGCGCGAGTCGTACCATCGGTCCCTGGCGGAAAGGGGAGACAGTTTTCCCAAGTCATGAATCTCAACCAGGTCTTCCAGCCCCCTTGATAATGCAGGGCCAAATTTAGCTGCCGCGCGTGACCTGCTCGCCTCGTTAGTAAGGGGCGCGAGGGGACCCGGTAGCTAATCTTAAATAACTACCGGGATGCATCCTTTCCTTCTACGGGAAAGGGGAGCGGTCTGTCCACTATCGACCACAATCTCACTCAGACCGTCGCCCGACGTGGCTTGTAGTAACCGATGAAGTTACACTGGACACTTTTTTTTTGGTCACGAAGGGTGAATGCATTTACACATGATACCTGGGAGCCCGGGTAGACCCTCAGACCTATGTTGGACTCGGTCATTGGGTAGCAATACCAACTAAACCCCTACGGGAGCCTCCAGCCGCTATTAAGGGAGGGTCCCGGACCTGCAGGCAACAGGAACCCTCCAGCGACAGGCTGGCCTCGGCGAAAAGGTCAGACTTCAGCTCCTCGGGGACTGTCCGGCTACGCTATGACAGTCCCCACGACGCTGTGTCCTAACGTGGACCGGGTTCCCATCCCGGACCGATACGGAACACATGTGCACTACTGACGGCGCTGCAGATAGCGCCTCCTTCGTATCCCCTTTCGTCGTCGACGGGGGGAGCCGCTCGTCGGCTTCCTTTTGGGACATCACGGCCTCGCAGAAGGAAGCCATCGCCTGGTAGGACTCACGACAATGAGCATTGCAACGATGATGCTCGACTTTGACATGTCCCCTCCGACAACTGACTTCCGATCATGATGCAGCATCGCCCATCTCGGACATACCTCGAGAGTGTGCTGGGCCGAGTCCACCGTCGCGTCACAATCGTGACAACGAGTCTTCTGCTCCCTGTGGGTCGTCCTACACAGGTTCTCACCGAAGCAACCATGCCCTGAGAGCATCTGCGTCAGACGGAAGGCGAGGGGTTTGCGCCTACGGCGTATCCACCACTCAAGGCAGCCGTTGTCTCTCTACCGTACGGCTGCCGCGCCAGGACCTCCCCCCACCTCTGCATTAACTCCACATGCCTTAACTGGTGGACCCGCAGGATCTCGTCATGCGTGGGGTTCAGTCCGCGAGCCCTCCTATCCGAGACATAAGAGAAGCTCTCCGCAAGAACCTCCGCCACGAGTCACTCACGGGGGATCGCCGGCTAGGGCCGTCGCTGCAGCCCACGATACCGTACGGTACCCCCGAATCGACCTTACTGCGGCGAGCCTCTGCGCAGACCGTAGATGGGCCTTATTTCTCACAGTGAGACGTTCCGCCAAAACCGGAGCACCGTACGTCGCCATGCTCCAACAGACACCGGAGTACAGCTGCCTGCAGGCGGCGCTGAATCGTCCGAGGGTCGGGAAGAGCCTGCCCAGCGTAATCGCCGCCTTCACGACCTTCGGTTCCGCCATAGCGAAGTGTGGGCCGAAGGTCCACCCTCCGTCAAGGATGAGCACGAGATATTAAATGTGGGGGTTCAACCTGACCCTCTCCTCTCCGATCTGCAGAGCGGTCCCCAGTGGGGGTCCACTGCGGCTAGATCGTCGACCGGTGTGCTCGGAATCCGAACTGTGACTCCGAGAGCCCGGGTCTCGTGTCCTCCTTCAGATACTGAACGAGACGGGAGGCCGCAATCCGTTCTAAACCCTTCCCAGTCTTATTCAGTAGCACCACTGGTCGAACCGACGAAGCCCCAAGCCAGGGCCCGTCCTGCCTTTGGATGCAGGCAGGGCCGATCCTCCTTCCATGCCCTCAGGTACTGACCAGAACGTAGCCAGCGGTCAAAAAATTACCCGGAGCCTATCTCCAAGGTGCACGAGAGAGATCGCCAGCACAATACTCTCCTCCTCGTCCGTCGTCCGAGCAATCCTGGGGACATGAAGCCCACGGGTGTGTCGGGGAACAATTCGCCGACCATCCTCCCCAGTTGGTCTGGCTGGAGCATCTCCGTGATGGGGGCCGACTGGGCGCGGAACTTGTTCCGTGCCCATTCGTACGGTTGGCCCCAGGCCCTCTCGAGATCCCTACTTCCAGCTGGAGCTACCAGCTGGGCCTCCTCCTTGGATCGGCGAATGGCCTGCTGCAGGATCTTTATCTTTTCCACGTTCATGTGGATCCAGGGTGTACTGCCTTCTTGCCCCGTTGCGAGCAGTCCGGAGGTCGGATAATTCGGCCGTCCACTAATAGAGCGCCCGCCGCTTGGGGCGGACTCTTCGCGGGCGGCATGGCCGCTCTACGACGCATTCACTGCACCCCTAACTCCGACAGTGGCGAGAGGCTCCAACGGCCGATGATGGCGGCCTCCTCTACCAGCTCTCGGTTGAGCCTAGTGAGTGCCCAACGAGGAAACCGGCACTGCCCTCTAGACGACGACGACGTTGACGTTGGATGAACGGAGGCCGGAGACACCCCAAACCGTATGTAGCGTTGGTCCGAGATCGAAAAAATAGATCCTATTTGCGTTCCGTTTTATCTTTTTAGGTACGGATCCCTCAAGAATAAAACCGAGTGGAAATAAAATTGAATTGAATGGGATGGGAGGTCGAGCCACCTGTTGGCTCTAGGAAGTGGGCGTGCGGCGCCGTATCTAGTACAGGGGTGCATATTTAACTGTGTGAGAAGTTAGAGCATGTTTATGATGGTGAGACAATGGGGATATATGTTACCGATAGCACCGACAAATCACTATGTTAATACGTGAAGCAAAAAATTTTTACAATTTTTTACAAAAATTGTGTGGACGGAGGAGTATGGAATTTGGCCCAATTACTAGGGCTGATTGATAACTGCCCGAAACGACGAACTTAAAAAAAGATAGGCAAACAAAATTTATTACATTATATTCTATCATCGAAAATAGTACGCTAAATTTGAATTTATTCGTATTGATAGAATTTATGTGAGGGGACCTAGGGCTTTCTCTGCCTTAAGTTTTCTCAATAATGGAAAGAAACTAAATTCGTACGGTGATACTGTCTTACGTTGTAAAAGGGAAAACAGCAACCTAGATTAAAGTTAAGCTAGACATTGTTTTAGGTAATACTGCTCCTGCATTGAGTACAATTCACACCTGGATAACTGATTTCAAACGTGGGAGACAGAGCTGCGAAGACGCCTACAGGTCTGAAGGCACGAATCCGTACATGATCAAAAAGATTAAAAAAATCGTTTTGAATGATCGGCGCTTAAAGTTGCGGCAGATAGCAGAGATGGTGCGCATTTCCTCTGAACGTGTTTTTAACATTTTACACCAACATTGCGAATGAAAACGCTTTGTGCGCGATGGTGCCGCGTTTGCTCACTGTTGACCAAAAGCAACGTCGAGTGGACAATTCCTTGGAGGGTTTGGCGCTATTTAAGCGTGGTACTAGCAGATATTGCGGCGCTATGTGACAGCGGACGAAACATGGATACATTATTATACTCCTGAAACGAAAGCACAATCTAAGCAGTGGTCTGAGCGGACAACCTGCGCCGAAGAAAGCAAAAATGGTTTTGTCGGCTGGCAAAGTGATGGTGACTGTTTTTGGGATGCTCTAGGGAATATTTTAGTGGATTATTTGCAACGACGAAAAACAAAAGATGGATGCAAGCTTGATGCAAAAATTTTGTGAAGAAATCCGAAAGAAACGGCCTCATTTAGCCAAAAAGAAAATTTTATTCCACCAAGACAACGCATCTGTACACTCGTCAAGTGTTGCAGTTGCCAAGCTCCATGAAATGTGGTTCGAATTGTTACTGCATCCCCCCTATTCTCCAGATATGGCCCTGTGTGACCTCCACTTATTCCCGAATCTCAGGAAATGGTTAGGTGACCGAAGAAAATTTTCATCAAATGAGGAAGCCGTTGTCCGCTGTAGACGAGTATTTTTAGGGGCTAGAGAAAACAATTTATCAAACTGGTGTAACGGCATTGGAGAAGCGCTGGACTAAATGAATCGAGGCAGAAGGAAACTACGTTGAAAAATGGTTTTAAGTAGATTATTAAAGTTTTTTTTTGTCGTTTCGGATACTTATCAATCACCCCTCGTATAATGTATGCAGAAGAAGTGCAGAATATTAATATTTTTATATAAAATGCTTTAGATTTTATTATTTTAATTAAAAAAAAAAAACGTTACTCGCACACAATGTTAAAATTTCAAGTCAATAATATTACTTATAAAAA
This sequence comes from Eumaeus atala, assembly GCA_017140195.1. Classification (NCBI taxonomy): domain Eukaryota; kingdom Metazoa; phylum Arthropoda; class Insecta; order Lepidoptera; family Lycaenidae; genus Eumaeus; species Eumaeus atala. The sequence goes on along the minus strand of JAFELO010000100.1, from coordinate 119,543 downwards.
GATTTTACAGTCAAGATGTATTCAAAGCCGATTTATTTTTAATAATCATGATCGAATTTCGATCCCTGGACGACCACTAGTAGTAGTAAAGACGCCTATTAAATTATCAAAGGGGTGGCATAAAGTTTTGTCTTTAACATCTTAGATGTATTATAACCTATAAAGTCCTTGGATAAGCTGACACGGTGGCGCCTCGTCAAATATATTGTGTTCACAAACAACGGTTTTGTTTTTGTACATGTCACGCCGCTATTGTGAGTGGCCTGTTTGACCTTTCTTGTGACACGGTAAACATGTATCATCTAGAATCTAGATCGTCTTCACTTTTAGAGGTAGATGATGCGTTTGCTCCATTGCGGCTGAATCGTGATCATGCGACCGGGGCAGGAGCTCTATGTATATGTCGCAATCGGATTGTCTAAATCGCTGCATTTCATTAGGGCTAGACATTTTAAAAAACAGGGCCTTTTTATTTTGTGGCTGACCAACAATGAGCCACATTGAACACGGCTGAGTGAAATTGCGTTAGGAAGACTTCGACGTTATAGGATATTCAATAAAGCTTAGCTTTAGATACGGTAGCCTTATTGAAATAAAGTGAATCATTATCCGCCTTTTTGACTAGTTTTATAGTTCCTACTTTTAACACTCGTGGCGTTCCCTGAAATGACAACAACAGTGGCGTCGATTGTAGAATACGGAGAAACAGAAAACTATGCCCAGATAGGTTCCAACCCTTGTGGTTGTTTTTTTAGGTATTTGGTTAGTTAGTTATTTTATTTGCACTGAAAACCCTTGGTCTAATTTCATACTTGTATCGATCACTATCACTATCTAAAGTCAAGAGATTGAATGAGGCTAAACGTCAGCCGCCATGTTCAAGAACGGCTCGCAATGCCAATCCGGCTATTCGTTAGCCCGCCACAAAACAAAACGGTCATGCTTTTGAGAAATGACTAGCCGTAATGTTATACGGCGATTTGTACAAAACGACTACGACATATACATATTATCAAACAAAGATCTTAGAGGCTCACTGTGTGTATGTGATCAATTTTCTCAAAATCTACTAAACGGATTTTCATACGGTTTCCCCGAATACATAGAGCGATTCCCGAGGCAGGTTTAGTGTAAAATTTGCTTCTCTTATTCATAGACGAAGCCGGGCGTATAGCTAGTACATATTATATAACAAAGTCCCTAGAAGGTGTCTGTGTGGATGTGGTGAAATTTCCCGAAACCTACTATGCATATTAAATACGGATTTTCATGCGGTTTTCACAAGTACATATAGCGATTTCTGGGGAAGGTTTTAATGTATATTTTTAAGGTAGCGATAGAACCCCTGTTATTCACGGGTGATGCCGAGGCGGATCGCTAGATTTTATATCTGTAATATATAATATGATATGAGAAACGCACGAATGTTATTGTGATTGAAAGTGCCACAAGACGATCGGATAAAAGTGTAATACCAACATATAAGAAATTTATAGTAACGTGGCACCAGATAATAAAACTATCCGATTTTACCTATTCCAAAAGGAGTCCTATCATCTATATCTATAATTCTATATATCTATCTATATGTATCTATACTTCTATACTAATATTATAAAGACAGCAACCTGTCCCGACTAACGTTCTGTCATAAGTTTAATTTGTTGTCATTGTAACGTGTAATGTTTACGTGGCTGAAACTAAAATTCATATTATATATATTTTTATTAACCAATAATTTTTGCCATATTTCGTGAAATATCCGTGAGAAACCGGGGCGGACTGCTAGCATTTAATAATTTTAGCGGCATTTAGCGTTCTCATAGCGACGTATATATATTTTGATCCATATTAGATACATCAGAGTGGTACATAACATTAAATGGCATGACGACATAAACCTGAAGAGTTTTTTGTATGTTAGTTTGAATGCGCCAATCTCGGTAACTACTCGCCCGAATTGAAAAAATATTTTTGTAATGAATAGTCCCATTTATCGAGGAAGACCATGATGCTACGACCAGCAGGTCCGGAGCTACGCGTTTATATAATGCCATTCTGTATTGTGATTCAGGCCGTGCTCTCGATTTACGGCCACGTGCTAAGTGGGCTGTGCCTCGGGCGTGTGCCCGAACTACGCCTCTCGACGTCTTGCGTATACGTAATTCGCACGTACCTACTCGTACCGTAAGGATAACGGATATAGTTTTACAGCACCACATATTTCGACTTTCATACATGTCTCATTGTTTCTTCATAAATTGCTGTACGAATTCTTTGAAGTGTGGGGCAGCAATCATAGATTTCTTACAACTACTGCCCACTAACATCTGCATTAATAATGTGCCGGTGCGTTACCCTTCTTTCCTCCTCCCCTCCAATGGGCCACCGACTACTCACAAACCGCACGAAACGACACTGTATATCTGCGACGAGGTAGTGCCAACTACCTCGTCGCAAATTAGTCGAGTACTGTAAAAGCAGTAACAATTCGTACTATTGGGCATTGGAGAAGTCCGTTGCAAAGGTCGCCATTGAGGGGATGTTTATATGATCTGCTATACGTGTACTCTTCGAAAGGGTGGAGGAAGGTTTACGGTCAGCAGAACCTGTCTCAGATGAGGAGGAAGCCGCATATAAGACATCCAACTCTCTTGTCACTTTCCATATGCGCGTTTGTTGTTACGCGGGAGTGGAGATAGAATTTTGATGTAAGTTCCATCTTAAATAAGTCATAAAATACCGATATGCTTCGGCCGTCAGATTTTCTGTCCAGACACGTGCAATGTGGCGGTACAGTGTATAATGTACATTGCAATCCCCACGGCCCCCAAAACGCTGTACCCACACACCAGGTCCAAAAGCTACATAACGTGTAAGGGCTACTAAGGTCCCAGGTCCAGTAGCTCAACATAGTGGCTCTTGGAACCCTATATGTACCATTTGGTTATCCTTGACCACGTTGCTCCGTATCTATGTAAAGTTTGTTATCGCAACGTTCCCAAGCACGTTATCAATCAGGGCGGGCTAATTGATAATGTCTTGTCACGTATATGTCAAAATAATTGTAACATTAATGTTATCGGCGATATCGAAAGCCGGTTGACTGCCCCTAATAATGAAATATTAGGCTTCTGCTGTTGCCTAAAACCCGCTTCGTCATCGTTTCAGTGTTACTTGAAAACTGTTTCATCGGCATATAACATACCTTTTAACATCAGAATGTTTATTTCACCTAGTCTTTGGTTTTTTACCAGATGCAATGAAGCATGTCACTTTCTCCTACAAAATTCTCTAGCTTTTGAAACATTTTCAAGTCTAAACATTTGGTATCCCCCGTATAGGGAATTGTGCGAAGGGCAGAATCTGAACTCTATCACAGTTACATTTAACATTATGTGAAGAAGTGCGGGGAGGGCTTTAGTGAATATTCATAATACTTACGAAAACACATCAAATGTATAAAACGCTACATGCAATATGAAATACAGAGGCGCATATTATGCTTGTGTAGGAGTGTTATTGATTACACTTTGTAATTATAACGTGAATGATGAGAGATAAGGAAAAATGATCACAGAAAGATTTGTAAAGCATTATTATTGTCGTAGTATGTTTTCGTTTTTCAAGTTGAACGAGTAACATTTTTTTTACGGTCGAATTTCAATCGCCGTGTGACCTCTAATATGTTGACATTTATAGAGATAGTCCTGTTGTTAATGAAAACATTTAATAATTATGTAGCCTGTTATTAAAATGTAGTGTGATTAGACCAAGTCTAGAGAACTGGAAGTCTGCTTATACAATCCATAAATTTAAAATTAAATAATAATAATATAATATATAATACCATAAAAAAATTAAAATACATTCAATTATAAAACATTAAACTAGACTGATTTAAATATATTTTTACAAGCCCCCCGTTGCATCGTAATATTTGAATTAAACATTCGTATTGTTTGACTAACGTCTATTGTCTGAATCCGTCAATCCTTAAAGCCCTTCAGGATGTAGCAGGGAACACAGCAATCTACATACCAACATGTGCACGAAAAACCTTGCTCCCCGTATGGAGTCGGGCAACATAAAGGGGTCGTTACATAGGACACTTTTATTTGGTCGCCCGCAGCTGCCACGAGCTTCGTAGTAAATAAAATTTGCTAACCGACGAAGCGCTCTTAGGCTGTTAATGTTCTGATATAATTTTTCTATGAGCTTCCCAGGAAAACCCCATTCCATGTCACCTTTTTTTTGTCGACGCGGGGAAGCGCATTTACGCGCCTTCCCTGGCCCTGGGTGGGGTCGAGTGCTGTGCGGGGCTTGCAGCACGTTACAGTGCCGAGTACTCATAAAAACCATCGCGAGTGCCATCAGTGCCGCTTTTGGTGAGGCGCCCCGGCACCGCGAGTGCGAGTCAGCCCCCTAAGAGCCGAATCCACCTCCACACATGAGCTTATCCCGCACTACAGGACAACCCCACCAACTTGGGACAGTGCAGTCGGGTGAGGTTCCCATTCTCGCCCCTTGCCCCGTGCGTAAGAGCGCCTCCTCCTGTTTCTCTTTTGTCCCCTCTTCTTATAAGAGAAATACAAAGAGCGATCCTCCATTCGCTCTTCAATCCCTTCTTCTTGTAAGAGGGGTGCAAAGAGCATCAACCTCGGTTCAATTGGCTCCTGGGTTCACACCAAGCTAACCCCACCGCCACGAGTAGGCTCGAACCATGGTGGGAATTCCATCTCATCTAATTCACACTTATGTAATCAAGGATAGAGAGGAAATCCCCATTACCATCTCATTCTCTCTTTTGTGATCAAGGATAGTGTATGTCTAGTCGTTTGTAGGTGGTCAGTTGAGGTCAGAAAATCATTACCGAGAACGGAATCCGGAGGGGAGGGGTGACTATCGACTACGTAGTGAAATTTCAAGTTCCCACTTGTACAGGCAAAAGGTGACAAGTTCGCAATGGACCCGTTCGTATTTGTTTTATAGTGAGTTTCCTTTTCACGACTATCAAAGCCCAAAGAAACTGTTGAAATGCGAATGCGTTACCCTCCATTCCACCTTCCCTCCAACGAGCCACAGGGCACTCGCTCGGGGTTCTCGATATACGGCCACGTGCTAAGTGGGCCCACTTAACACGTGGCCTTAAATCGAGAGCACAGCCTGAAATAATACAATTTTTTTACTTTATATTAATTTTTACATATAAACGCGTAACTCCGGTCTTGCTGGTCGTAGCATCACGCTCCACCTCCAATGAGCCACTCATAAACCATGCGAAACACGACGGCGTAGCTGTTCAAAGGCGGTGTCATTTGAGCGAGTACCTTCCCTGTCATGACGACCCAATTTAGCTGCAATTCAACATGGCACTACCTCTTAGAAAATTATGAAAATATCACTGTAGAATTCGAGTGATTGAGACATCCCGGTAAGTTTCCAAAATCTCACCGAAACTCCTGTAGCGATCTTTGTGCGGCCGAGCGCGGGGTGACGCCGTCCCTGGCAACTCGATCAGCCTAAGGGCGGGTTGTGTAAGGCGCTGTAACAGAACTAGCGCACATATTCCAGAACTAATGACACTTCGTATAACCTTATCCTGAGTCACATTGAGATTCGTAACAACTCTCCCGTGAAGTTATTTCCACCGGACGATTTGTTTTTGCTGTTGAATATTTGTTCTCATTGTGCGTTTTGTATATTACTTTTTATATTTTGAGCATTTTAACAAATAGGCACTTAAATGAATTGATTAACAACGTATAATGAGCTATTAACCATGAAACCACAAGAATGAGCAAAGAAAAAGACTTGAAACCACACGTGACCACAACCATACTGACTGTTTTTCCGTAGATGAATGCGTAGCTTTATGAGTAGGTACACTACCAGCGTTGTATTTATTTCTTCCGTTGTTGGGAAGATAAAATAAAACAATTTCAAACTGCAAAATACTTAAATAGGCTTATCGCAATCGTTTATAAATTAATGAGTTCACTCGTAAACAATTCGGCACAATATTAAATGAAATAATGTTACCTAATTCATATTCTACGTATATTGGTACATACTCATTACTGTTGGATGGAGGTGGATGGGGTGAAGGAGGACAACGCATCTGAAAAAGCGGATGTTAATGGGCGTCGGTAATTACCAGATCCTCCTGTGCTTTTGTTTAATGCTATCCTTTTCCAACTTAGTAGGTCATTTTATAACTTTCTTGCCTATAGTGTAATATAGAAATGAATGATTATACTAAAAGAAGCAGCCGCCGAGCTAGTTATCTTATTTACCGAAAAATAGAATATCTTATGGCAAAAAGTACACTACATTTGAAGGGAAAAAGTTGTATTGTAAGTACACTTTGATAGTAAGATACGCAGGTATCTTACATGACAAAATACACTCCTCTAAGCCATCTAATACTAAATTAGCTGAATTTGTAATATAAAATACACTGTAAAAAAAAAAAATAAAAAAATAAGCGAATGCGTTAAATGGATATCCAATAACAAAAAAATACTTAGGTATTTACGACGAATATGAATGGATTTCAATATTTCGATATGTACTAAGGCCGATTTTTAAGTGGTCGAAACGACGAACTTAAAAAAAAGATAGGCAAACAAAACTTATTACGTTATATTCTATCATCCTTTCGAAAATAGTACGCCAAATTTGAATATATTCGAATTGATAGAATTTGGGGACCTAGAAATTTATCTGCCGTAAGTTTTCTCAATAAAGGAAAGAAACTAAATTCGTGCGGTGATAAAGTTTTACGTTTTAAAAGGGAAAACAGCAACCTAGATTAAGTTGAGCTAGACAGTGTTTTAGGTAATACTGCTCCTGCATTGAGTATAATTTACACCTGGGTAACTGATTTTAAACGTGGGAGACAGAGTTGCGAAGGTGCCAACAGGTCTGGCCGTCCAAATAAAGTCACGAATCCGGAAATCACATGATCAAAAAGATAAAAAAATCGTTTTAAATGATCGGCGCTTAAAGTTGTGGCAGATATCAGAGGTGGTGAGCATTTCCTCTGATTGCGTTTTTAACATTTAACACCAACATTTGCGAATGCAAAAGCTTTCGCGCGACGGGTGCCGCGTTTGCTCACTGTTAACCAAAAGTAATGTCGTGTGGACGATTCGTCGGAGTACTTGGCGCTGCTCAGGCGTGATACTAACGAGTTATTACGGCGTTATGTGACAGCAGATGAAACATGGATAGATCATGATACTCCTAAAATATAAGAACAATGTAAGCAGTGGACTGAGAGTGGAAAACCTGCGCCGAAGAAAGCTAAAACGATTTTGTAGGCCGGCAAAATGATGGCGACAGTTTTTTGGGATGCTTGGGGGATTATTTTAGGGGATTACTTGCAAAGAGGAAAAACAAAAAATGGAGAGTATTATGCAAGTGTGCTGCAAAAATTTAGTGAAGAAACCCGAAACAAATGGTCTCATTTAGCCAAGAAGAAAGTTTTATTCGACCACGACAACGCACCTGTGCACTCGCCAAGGGTTGCAGTTGCCAGAGTCCATGAATTACGGTTCGAATTGTTACCGCCTCCCCCCTATTCCTCAGATCTAGCCCCGTGCGATTTCCACTTATTCCCGAATCACAAGAAATGGTCAGGTGGTCGAAGATTTTCATGAAATCATGAACATCTTCAACGAGTATTTTGAGAGGTTAGACGACTTAATTATTTATTTTTGAGAATAAATGTTACGAACCTAACCATTATAATCTAATAAGGGATAATTCAATAAGCAGCAAGGTTTCAGTCTAGCCACAATTATTTTTTATATTCCAAAGAAACTGTTATAAGTAGGTCAAACTTTTCTAGTAGATGTTGCCAGCTGAAAAACAGGCGAATAGCCTCAAGTGAAATGAAGGTTTACACCGCGCCGTTTTTGTTATAAAAAACTGTTAATAATATTTCAGTGTCTCGTCGAAAGTGTAATAACACAAAATGTGAACATATACTCCATTTTTTATATACATTCCATTTTCTCTGACTTTGAAAAAAGGAGAATTGTTCTATGTTGATGCATATACATGTTTTTCTAATCGAAACGATCGTAGTGTTTGTAGATGAATTTTTTTACCGATAGTCTTCTGCTGCCCGTTTGTCCCCGTATCCAATAAAACGCATTTTTTGTATTATTTGAGTAAAAAATAAACTGAGCCGGCCTGTCGCGTAACTATTATAGTGTCTGTAATATGCTCTTACTGTTATACACATAAATATAAATAGATATACAACCGTAATTATTATTGAACCGTATTATGTATAAATAGATAAGATCGGCTAGCTGGCTACGCATCCCGTCTTACACCGTCGCCCGCTTCTTCCAGAGTGTCCTCACTCGCTCTCTAAATCATTATTATCCGTCTATGCGTAGTTCGAGACGACAGATTATATAATTACCTAGATATACAAACGAACACATTCACATAAATATTCATTACTTTCATATACACAACAGTGTCAACTAGTTAGTCGATGCGTAGCTCTAAACCCCTATGTGGTATGAATGCTAAACTATTTATAATTTGAGACGGTACCTGAAACAAAAATTTGTAGATTCTTTGCCTTTGAAGTGACCGACAGGTTGACCGAGTCTAAAGACTATTATATACGACTAAAGACTATTATATAATAACGGTTTAACTGGTTCACTTAAAAATGAACCAGTTAAACCGTCATTATACCAAGCCTTGATATAAATATTGTAACAAAGAATAAAGTTAGTTTAATATAGAAATATAAAACAATTTAAAATATGAAAAGGTCATTCGAAGTGGTCTCCATTGACTGCAATACAGTGCTTTAAACCTTGAGGCCAGTTATCAATAGATACTCATTCCATGGGGAAATTCTTCCCTGCCAATCGTATTGATTGTTTTAGGGACCAAATTATCATGGCGTTTTTATCAAGCTCTCAACTGTGTACGAAAATATGGCTTAGTCACTCCTTCATAACTAACACCCGACCAAATCATCGCTGAAGTCAGAAGATGCACTCTGTCGACTAATTGAGAAGTTTCCTCAGAGCTTTGAGCTTAAATACGATCATTTCGTTTTGTTAAACGTTACTCAGTTGTAAAAAATTTCTCATCCATAAACAAAACTTTTCTGTTCCCTTTGCATACCGCTTCAGTAGTTGTTTCGATTTTACCAACCTATTCATCTTTAATTTATCAGTTAAAAATGACCTTAAAACTCTTATGGGGTGCAAGTCCTCAATTATCTAATACGCGACATGGTTATACATGCTATCTTCATTTTCCGAGATGAAATATTTTGCTTTCGGGCAGGATATCATCGATTTTTTTCCCCTTAATGTTTTGACCACCTTTTTCATACGAACAGTACGCGGACGGCCTATTAAAGAGCCCGGTACACAAACATTTGACTAATACCAATGTAGGGAGAGTTTTAAAATTGCATTTCGCTCCGTGTCTACTTTGTTTAAAGCACTCCATTTTATTGTCTCAAAATATTGTACAATGTATGGGCGCTAAAGTGAGAAAACACAATGAAAATATAGAAATTATGGATTCCAAATTCAAATGTAATATTTTTTTTTATTTTTTATTGTAACAGTAATTATAGCCAGATTAAGTCCATGGTATGATTAGGTAGTACTCAAATTAACCGGATGTATGCTAACGCGTTCCAGGTCACTACCAACGGTGTTCTCTCTCGTTACCTAACGGTAGCTAACCGTTAGGTAACGAGAGAGAACACCGTCGGTGGAGTGGTGGGTGTTTAGTGACTTTTAGAGCACCGCGAGCCCAACATAAGCTTCAAACATCCCCGCGCTCGACGGTATGCGTTAATGCATTCTCCTACTATGCATGTAATTCCATAGTGCATTGGAGCGGAATTCGGCCGGTGCAACCGCGGAGGTTCCCCTTGATACTGCCGTAAGTGACAGCTATATTGTTGTATGCTTTTCGTGTGGTTTGCGAGTACCCGGTGGCCCATTGGAGCATGCGGATGTCTATGGGTGTCGGCAGACATACCCATTTGCTGAAAGTAGGTTTACGGATGATATCATTTTACGTGTTAACGGTTCTCTAATTGATTTGAATGCACCGCCAAACAGAGTTCAAGAGACGAATTGATACGCTTTCTCTCTCGCTAGCTCCGCCCATTTGGAACATTACTTTGACTCAGAACGTTACCACAACGTCATAGTTTAACGTGCATGCGGAATTATCGATAAAAAAAGGAAGTACTCAAATCGAAGACGTACACTCTTGTGCACTCGACCTCTATTGAGTCGGACATTTTCTAATGGCACCCGTTGTATATGGCCATTGAAAGTTATAAGCAGGAGTGGTTATGGCGGGAGCGCAGTCGGTTGCCATACATTTACCAAATGTAGCCCGAACGTTTATGGTAAAAGGCTTTGTTGAATGTAGCGTACGTTTCTATCGCTTCGGGCTTTTGCCATTTGTATCATTTTAATAATGAATATGAACGATTTAGCGCGCCGGCTAAGGAAATCGTGTTGAGTGCCTTCGCTACCGGTCTGTCAGGTTGGAATAGGATATCGTTTCTTAAACGGAAATAGACACAATATTAAAAGAAACAATAGATTTTAGTAAGAAGTAGTGCCGTGCTGCGTGCAGCACGTCCAATTAAAATTAAACAAACCATAAAGTAAGATTAATCGTCTATTATTAAATGTTGACGGTCACAAATCAATTTTTATTCCGAATCTCTATTTAGTTGTACAATTTGGCGAACGGCCAGGTGGTTCGGGATAAATGCCGAGCTAACTATAAATAAGGTAAAAGAAGTTATGAACCGACAGAAACGATGCACAAATAACCGTTCAACATGCCGTTACTCTTGATTCGTTTAAAACATCGCTGACGCTTCGAGATCAGGGTGTCTTTTGTTATCGATGTAACGATTGTGTAATATTTATGAGCAGATATGGGCCGACACGACCAAGAGAGGTACCCTTCGTTCACACGGTGGACTATAATGGCGGATCCACGTTGTATCAACATTTACGTACTGACGGAAAAACATCACTAGGATTACGATTATACACCGCCGCGCACGCGCCGCGCATTATCGCTTTTTAACCGACTGTTAGTAAACGCAGCAACCCATCACGCAGAATCTTTATCAAGGCCAAAACATTCCTTCGGTTGAGAATGTCCAAATTCTCACTCAAGCGCGCAGCATCAGCTAATTCGTGTATCGACTAACTACAATAACTCGACGGTCAGCCAAAACAATGTCGTGAATTTTGTTAACAATCGCCTCGTCCTCAATCGGCCGTCCTGGGAAAGTCAGTGAAGCACTTATGTACCATCTAATGAGACGCTCAATCCCAGTAATATTTTTTCAATATGTTCTCAGTCTGCTCTATTGTCTTAACGCGTAAAATTAATGTTTAGTTATCACTCAAAGCTGTTTTTTCGTATTTTAGAATACACACAACCAAAATTTGTTTTTAAAATAAAAAAAAATGCGCCGAATTTGGGAGCTTCGTACGAAATTACTTTTGACACGTAGTTACGGACTCATCAAGTGGCTGCGGCCCTTCATTTCGATTGATTATTTGGAGAAATTTTAGAAATAACCGGACCCTTCTATGCTGCATTATATTACTTCACCATTATAAATATTCAATGGGCTAATATATCCTTAGAAGAAGAGATGATCGATTGACCAAAAGTACTTTAGAGTGGAGGAACCATCTCGGTTTGTTAATGATGCCAATCATTGACGATAACATATATCATAAATCTACATGTAGTAGACACAACAGTTGATGGATTGTTATGTGTTGGGAATAATCCGATGAGGCTTAAATGCATTAACGCGCCACTTCCATCGAAGCTAATATTGCTTGTTAGCTATTTTAGTTATTTGCCCCCTATATAATAGACGATTTTAGGCTTTGCGCAAAAATACGAATCGTGCAATACTATTGACAGTTTAGGATTAATAAAGTATAATGTTTTAAGATTAACTTTACCGCATTTCAATTTGTACAGCGTTGTTATTGAAAATGTTTCTATGTACATACGCCTCCACTTCATACAAGAATTTTTTTTTGACACGGGGAAACGCATTTACGCGCCTTCACCGGCCACGGGTGGTGCGTGGGGCACGCGGCACATTATAGTTCAGAAAACTCACAAAGACCACCGCCAGTGCCATCAGTGCCGCCTTTGGTGAGGTGCCCCGGAACAACAAATCACCAGGGCATCACGACGGCTAGTCAGGTTGTAGTTGCGAGCTAATATGGCTCTATATGGCGGCTGATCTTTAACCTCATTAAATAACCTTATTTTAGGCAGTGATAGTCATCAATACACTTAAGAAATTAGACTAAGTTTTTGAGTGGAAATAATAAAATAGCCTAACCGCGAAGGCTTAGCCGGTAGCTACGTCCCCGCCTAAACCTTCGAACCTATCTGGGCTTTTTTAATTTCTCTATTCTGCAATCGACGACATTGTTTTTGTCATATCAAGGCAACGCCGCGAGTGTTCAACTTAGAAATTACAACGTGTCAAAAAGGCGGATAATAATTCACTTTATTGAGTGTCATATAACTCGGAAATCTTTCTGACGTTATTTTACTATAAACATACACGATACAAAGTAGCTTTTCGATACATAACTCTTTAACTGCCAAATAATTGTTGTGAGAGGATTGTGCTGCAATGGAGCCATTCTGCTTTGAAGCTTAATTAGACCGGCAAGACCGGGGTTTCACTTACATGATACCGCAGCGTCATCATTTCCACTGTCCCGTTTGGTGCGGTTTGCGAGTAGCCGATGGGCCAATTGGGGCCAAACAGGAAGGAAGTGCAACGCAGTCACAGTCCGACAGCCAGTTGGCCTTTATATAACATATATAAAGGAAATCTAACCGGAGCTCGTGAAACTGAATTTCTTTGTTTGTTGGTCAGTTAAGTTACAGACTAACCCGGACTCAAATAGGAACTTATGAAGCCGGCCGCCAGAGAGTAAAACTCTGAAGGCCGACCTCATACGGTAGCACTATGTGTTATTTGACCCTAAAAGCTCTAATAAATCATAAAAAATAGCAATGTAGTTATCTGATTAAATTTTGAAGTTGTGATTTTTTAGAGATTGGATATTTTAGAGATATTTCTTAAAAAAAGAAGTAAGCACTCTGTTCAATTTTACCAATTGAAGGGTAGTTTTAAACATTTGTTATTTTTTTTAATTGCAATGTTCTGATAGTTAGGGAAAGCAAGAAAAAAAAAATTTATTTTTTGGCAATATTTAAAGTAGAAAATATTTATAATTTACCAGCATCTTATTCTACTTGTAAAATATAAATACAAAAAGTAGCTAGATATTAAGTGTAAATTGAACTTTTTATCTAGCAGACTGTTGAGATATTTCATTCCTCAATTTTTTGCAGGTTATGTGAAAATAAAAATCAAACATGATGATGACACAAATAGCTTCTACGACTCCATCTTTTGTCTTTATGTATGAGTCCTCATTTTGTCTTTATGTATGTTCATTTCAAGCATGTAACGCGACTACGTCGCCAATTGTCACTTGATTTTTATGTTTTTTTGTTGTTACGTTGCCGGAATGCACCCTTATAACATCACGCTATTAGAGGTATCAACAACCACAATTTGATAGTTATTCTTGAATGTCATGTAACAGGGGGCGAACCATAAACAGGGCATTACACACATCACATTGACCACAAACACAGGACATAGTTACATATTTAATTTTTACACTTGACGTATTTTGTTATCCTTACAGATAGTAAGTATCTCGTGTCTTTACGTTCAGTTATTGCAAAGGCAACCTTTTCAATAGTTCATGGTTATAAACAATTTATTCAAGTTGCCAAAATATAAATAATTAAATAAATGAATAAACTTAAAAAAAGATGGTATTAATATAACGTACTTGTAATACTAACGTTATTCGATATCTATAAACATTACAAAACAAAGTTCCCAAAAGCTGAATGTATGTATGTGTTCGATTTACTCAAAATCTGTTGAACGGATTTTCCTGAACGAATTCTGAGACAGGTTTCAGTGTATAGTGCGATTAAGTTTTACGGGCGAAGCCGGGGTAAATTGCTGGTATCACATAAAATATATCGATTGTGTGTATCGGTACTAGATGATTCTATAATATCTCGATGAACCGGTATATCACGTACATATCGATATTATGAAATATTGATACATCTTGCACTCCTAGACTAGAACCGTTTCCCCACACAACAAAATAATCTTCATAAGGGGAAAAATAATCTTTTAAAATACCTTTCTAATTGATAAACTAATTTAACATCAACATATGTACTTACGTATATTGTAACCATTGTAGTCAGACGTAATTATTTTTTTAAAGATTAATAAAGGAAACTAACTCAGTAACCGACCTAAAGAGTTTATGTAAAAGAAAAGGACTAATCACTTTACGCCCCTCGTTTTTTGACAACCCTAAACAAAAAAAAATTAAAAATCATACTTCCCGAGTCCTGCTATACAGCATCTGATTATTCTATTGTGAGGACTTTAATAGGTGTTACTAAGTTATATAACTTAAAAAAATTCTAATCTGGAAGGACGCCTGCGAAATGAAATTAGTTTAATTTTACAAAATAATGAACGTTTTTGTATATTTTTTTGCTTTTAGTGTTTTTTTATATTATCCACAATGATATATATAAATCCACAATGATCTTTGAGAAAAAGAAGTACATAGAAGAGGTAATTTGTTTTTCTGGTTTCCAGAGAACTTTCTTAATTCCTTAATATCTCAAAAACTTTTATACAAAGAGCAATGTGAGTTTTACTCTAAGATTTGTTTTAACAAGATCAATCGAATAAAGCGACAAACTGGGAGTGGGAGGGTGACCCAAGTTCATTCCAAATGCACAATTGCTTTTTGGTCATGCACTCAACCTTAGCCTATTGATATGTGACTGCTAAATCCATATAAATTTCTAGCACTCTTGTGATACAATATACACATTATCTTTAACATGAACACATAATAACTCTCAGTGAACGCTAAGACGGACGTTCTCCTGCTACTGCCATAAAAGTCGACTGGCTATTGCAAGGAGATCCTACTCACATTGTCGGAACACTACATCCTCGTTCGCATGAGAGCTGTGATACATTTTTTATCGTGCGCTAAAAATCGTTGAAGTGGAATAAATAGACGTCCATACATTTTTCGCATGACGGCTTAAAAAAGCGCCGTTGTGTGAACAAATGTTTGGCCCACGATGCATAGATCCTTCAACGCAACATTTTTTCCGGTCGTGTTAACTAGGGGTCTCATCGGAACTACCCACATCGTGAAAATACATTATTTCCTCGAGTATCTTTGGTGGCTTCGAAACGATTAATTATTTACTGTGCTACATTTTCACATATTTAATAATAATCATTAATCATAAGATTGATGAATGTTTTGGTCGTTCGGGGCCATTACCCCAAGATATCTGACGGGAAGTAAGAAATTAGATAAATATGTGTAATTAACCCCAATACCCATTTGTCATTGTGTGTGAAATGTAGCCACGGAATTGAGCTCTATGTATACTAAATCCTATATTATATGTATTATAAAACAGTGTATGTTTGTATGTTTGTTAGTTGTTTATTAGTCCTTTATTGTGTATGAAATGGTAAGACGTAGAGCACTGATGTCTTAGCAGCTCTGTTCATAACCCTCTGAAAATGGGAATGAAAAAAGTTGTGGAGAAAAAAATGCTAAAATTTGATTTTTTTCATACCTAGTATTCCAAAAATGTTGTAAAAAGGGAAATATATTATTTTATTGCAAATAATATTAATTACTTTTACAGTGTGTTAGTTTAATACAGAAGTATAAAACACTTTTAAATATAAAAAGCTTATTTGAAGTGGTCTGCATTGGCTACAATACAGTCCTTTAAACCTTGAGATCAGTTACTAACAGAAGCATGGACTCTATCCACGGGGAATTATCATGGTGTTTAGACCGAGCTGTACTCTCTAAAACTGACCATAAATCATAATCCAGCTGTTTAAGGTCCGGACTGGTAGTAACGTTCGTTTTAACCAAAATTGGGTGGATCGAGCTTTATGATCCTGTCTCGAGTCTTGGTGGAAGGACCGTACTTGGTTGTTGAACATTATATTAATAAGGGGTTTAACTACATTCTCAAGAATGGTATCTTGATACGCTTGTGTCGGCACAAACATCGGCGTTTTGATAACTTTTTCACAAAAAATTGGCTCGAGTCACTACTTCATAGCTAACACCAAACCATCACTGAAGTCGGATAATGCTTACGTTGCACTCTGTCGAAATAATTGTATTATACAATTGTATATAATTGTGAAGCTTCCTTAGAGCTTTGAGCATAATTACGGTCATTTTGTTTGTTAAAATGTTGCTCAATTAATTAAAAAAATATATACAAATAACATGACACTTCACTTCAGTGATCTACAGGTAGTTTTCCAGTCCAGTGCTGGAACAATTCAGCTGCAATACAGCGGTGACAACTCTGATTAATGCACTAGTGGCAAAGAAATATAAATAAAGTGGAAAACATTCTTTGTAGGATTTCACTAGATGCTCGTCAGGTTTGCCCTAGTCTCATAAAAAAGTAATTAAGCCATGAGGTTGCGAAAGTCAACAGCAATCAGCTTAGAGCGGTGTTATGCATCACAGGCGCTCGGCTTCTACTTAGCGAGAGTGCCGCGGGGAATGTAAGAACGTAAAATAAATCTAGACTTTGCCTTAGGCTTGAATAATAAATTATATTAATTAATTAGAGATCATTCAGTTTATGAGTTATGATTGTGTGTAAAGTGTAACAGTGATTCTTCGTTAATCTTAACAACTAGTGCCGCCCCGCGGTTTCACCCACGTAACTCCGGATCTATTAGTCGTCTATATACTTCTTGGATAAATGGACTACTTAATACAAAAATATTTTTTCAATGAGCAACAGTAGTTCCTAATGTTATCGCGCTCAAATGCAAACTAACAAACTCTTCGGCTCTCTGGCCATGATAACAATAGTTAAACTTGCTATTATAAATATTCTCATATTCGTCGGGTCGGACCCCTTTTAGACCTCAAACCTAGTCGCCTTACGAGCACGGGGGACGAGACTAGGTCTCGACCGATCTCGATCCGATGAAGATTTATTGCTCAATAATTTTCTTCGCTTCCATAGGCTCAGGCCCGAATAATAAAACAGGACTTCAGCTTTTTATTGGTAATATGGATAATATTTTGTTTATATTCTAATATTCCCAGTGTAAGTCGCGACGCCCAGATTCCAGACTCATCTTAGGACATGTGAGATACATTAAATCCGTCATTACCTTCAGGCTACAGCAGGGGACATTGAGGTTTATAATGTACAGTTCTATATCTCCTGCTATGTATGTTTCACTGTGGGATTGTGGAAATCCCCGTATTTCATTACCGCTAGCCATTTTCAAAAACGGCCGTTTTATTTCTGGCGGGTCAACGATTAGCCGGATTGAATACGGCTGAGTGAAATGGCGCCATAAAGATCTCGCCGTTATACGATATTCAATTAAGCCTTATTGAAATAAAGTGAATAATCATCAGCCTTTTTGACATGTTTTAGTTCTTAATTTTAACACCCGCGGCGTTGCTTGACATGACAAGATCAATGGCGTCGATTGTAGTATATAGAGAAATAGAAAATATTTTTATTTGCCCTCAAAGCACTGGTCTAATTTCATACTTGTGTCGATCACTACAACTGCCTAAAATTAAGAGACTCAACGAGGTTAAATTGAACGGTCATTTTGAAGAACGTCTCGCAATGATAATCCAGAAAATCGTTAGTCCGCCAAAAAACAAAACGGCCCTGTATTTGAAAATGGCTAGCTGTAATGTTATAAGGCGATTTGTACAATACAACTACGACATGTATGAATTCTACATACCTGTGCTCGCAAAACATTAAGCACAAGCGACGCGACGTTGAGTACTCAAATGCAGACTTGAAAACCATTTTTCAGAATTGCACCGGGTGGGTATCCAATTTTCACTATTTCGTCCGTATTATTCGGTCGGCAATTCGAACACCTTTGCTATTGAGGTAGTACGCAGTAGCTGGTAATTTAATCTATAACAATCAATGCTCGTTAATATAACATCTAATTTTGTGATCAAATTTATCAGCATATAACTTTCAAATGCTAATTATTCTAGAGATAATAGTTTTACACATTAAGTTTAACACATTAAGAAACAATTAATGAATTTCAAAGTTGTTTCTCTTTCACTTCATTTCACTCGGTGAAGGTTTGGCTATTAAACATAGAATATTAACTCATGTCTGAAGTAGCTGTGCTCCGCAAAATTAACGCGAGTGAATCAATAAATTTTGACTTGAATGCTTAAATATCAGTGCTTTACGAATGAAACTGTTGTACGATAGCAATAATTTCCCATCCCGAATTTGCCATCTCTATAGAGACTAGCCAAATGCGCCAAACATGTTATAGTGCACCAGTGTGTGAGCAGACACAAGCACATTCAATCCGGCAATCCGACACGACCGAAGAGATACTAGTAGCGGGACCGACGGCTTAACGTGCTCTCCGAGGCACGGGGGTGTAACACCGACAACTCTTTCGGACTGTTATTTGAAATGAAAAAATCTCAATAAGACTTTGTTCCGACCCGGGACTCGAAGCCCGGAACCTCACGACTGTGGTTGAACATGGTTACGACTAGATCTTGAGAAAGCCTAATGTTATACATATAGAGTATACTAATACTATAAAGAATCCATGATCTGATTTGAAAATGACCCATTTATCAAGGAATGCTGCAGGGTATACTCGTATAACATTACAGTTCGACTAATAAGAGCGGAGCTCTTGTAGAGCGAAATGTTATAAAATAGACTATTTTATTTTTAAAATAATACAGTATT
>JAFELO010000100.1:84765-100375 GCA_017140195.1 Eumaeus atala | reverse complement strand
TACATTTATTTTTGAAAGTAGGTGTGGAGAATCAATTTTGGATTGTGCAATTCTGACTAATAGAATAATATGCACCAGTTTTCGCTTCTCTTCGAGTGTTAGGAAATGATGTTTTCTACAACAATTCAAATAATCTATGTGTGACTTTTTTGCTTTGAATTGGAGAAATCTAAGAAGCTTCCGTTGAATATTCTTTAATTTTTGCACATAAGCATTGCACTGAGGGTCCCAAACCTTAAAGCAATACTCGAGGATGTTACACACATACGAACAATATAGAATTTTGACGATTTTTAGACTGGAGAATTGCGAACAAGATCTTAATACAAAACCCATGGCTTTATAAGCTTTTTTAGACACAGCATCAATGTGTTCTTCATAAGCTTTGCATAATGAATTACTCCCAGATCTCTGATCTCAACAGCACGCTTCAGCTTTTCGCTTCCTATCGAGTAGTCGAATTATGCTACGAAGAATTTTCTACTGAAGGTGATAGTTAGGCATTTGGATATGCTAAGATGTAATTTATTTAGTTCGCAGTAATTCTTGAATGCATCTAAATCCTTCTGTAAAGGAATGTGGTCCCGAGCGCCCTTAATCTGTTTAAAAAATTTCTGACTGACATCGTTAACAAAAATATTGAACTGCAAAGGCCCTTTAGCGATCACTGTGGAACTCCGGATGGCATCTAACTCCAGTTGGGTGTATACCCATTAATCACTACAGCGAACGATTTTCTATACAAGACGTAAACCATAGTAGTAGGTTGCCATGTACTCCAGATGATAGAAGTTTTTGCAGAAGCATTTTGTGGTCTATGAGGTCAAAAGCTTTTGTAAAGTCGGTAAAAATGACATCCACTTGCCTCCGCCATCCATGGCACACTAAATGAAATCTGTAAAAGTTAAGAGGTTCGAAGTAGTTGAACGATCTTTAAGAAAACCTTGTTGCTCAGGTATGAAGTAGCTAGAGAGGGTATTGATAATCTGATTGTAAACAATAAATACGTTCTAAAATTTTAGCAAACAGACAAAGGCAAAAATAGGGCGATAGTTGGTCACTACACTTTTATTTCCATTTTTAACAATTGGTGTGATGAAGGCAGACTTCCACATCCACGTTGATAGTTCCTATCGCGCCGCCATACTATGTCACGTCCATCAAAAAGCTCGTCACTGTCTGTCACGACACTCGATACCATCCGTTAATCAGGTCTCAGTATTAGAGATAATATCAAATTGTTTCATTGCTAAGTTTCCTTTAAATTCATGTGTTCTAGTGCGTCGTCCTCGAGTGTTCTGCTAATATATATATTAAATTTATTTACCATTTATTTAATCAAGTTTGAAATCCCCTCTTGCGTATCAAGAAATGACAGTAGACGCCTAATAAATATGAATAAATAAAAAAATGGTGACAATATAAATATGAACAATATATCGAGGGTAAAAGTAAAAAGATAGTTTGATTTTTTGTAAAAATTATGATCTTGAGTTAATGCAAAGTTATGCGAGAATAACCCGAAAAGCAATGCAAGGTAGCGCGTATCCTTACCAATATCGTCCAACTGTATGCAGATCGATCGGCTGATAACTCCTTGTTTGTACACTTAAAAATATTATGGTTTGGTTAAAAGTACAAACGGTTCTCAAACTGTGGATTGGGATTTTATTAATAAATAATGTTAAGTACAAAATTATTATATGACACGTGATAGTAAACATTTTTTTAAATCATTTCTGTTATTTTTAGTAAGTCTTCTTCTCGTTATATTTGAATGAAATGTGAAGTTTCTGTTTTTCAAGCTCAAATTTTGCAGTGATTGGCCCAGAAGAGTTTGAAGTTTTTTCCTGTGCCAAATTTCGCGCTTTACTTGAAAGGGATTTAATATATGTTGTTAGATGATCGTTGATAAAAAATGTTTTATCCGCGGAAAACCCCAAATTTTTCAAATTTAGCTTTTTGCTTTTTCGACCTAATGCAAAGAACTCCTCCTTTCTATATCTTTTATTAAAGGATATTATGACAGACTTGTCTTTATTAGGTAATCTGGTGGGTATGCGGGCAATATAGTTTACTTCCTCGTTTTTTTAGAGGAAAATCGCATAGATTACTTATGGATTGGGCAATATAGTATAAGTTTTCATTGTTTTTCTGCGGAATATCTCTAATTTTGACATTGTTGCTTCTAGCTCACTGATCTTTATCCTGTAATTCTTGATTTAATCGTGCTATTTCAAATTTTAGGCCATGAACTTCCCTTGCAATCTTCTCCCTATCCTTGATTCGGGTTTCTAGAGTTATTACTTTCTCCGATAGATTACTAATAATTGTATGAGCCATCTCGACCAAATCCATAAGAGTACTGAAATCCGCTCTTAAACTCTGATTTGCATTTTGGGCAGCGCCAAGTATTTTTACTATCTCCGAGTTTGCGGTACCCAGCCTCTGTTACACCCGAGCACGGGAAGTCGTAGTGGTTTTTGCAGGAGCTGCACACAGTTCCCTCTGAGTGATGAGCTCCACAACTCGCACAATTAAACATGTTGATTGATTTATAAACTTTGACAAACACTGACTTTATCGGAAAGGACCGTGTACAAGCGTCTCGATGCGTGATTTCCATAGTCCATGTTTAGCGTGCAATAGTTTTCCGCGCGAACCTGCACGTCTAAAATCTATTTCCAGGAAATTGACAATTTTTGCGGCATATAGTTTATGTTATTCCAGACTGTAATCTTTGTCTGTGCTAAATCGATAAAGGTACCTTTGCCGATTTAGCAAAAAGGATAGCACAAACATAGGAGTAAGTTAGTGCTATAGAATAGGAATGTTTTCATTTTTATTTATTCAAAACAAATTAAATAGTTTAATATAAATTACAAACAAAGCAGAGTGAATGATGAAATCCTCTTAGCACTCATCCCATATTACCATCGGATGAGCACAGAACGTATTCCCAAGAGATATCTCCAACGAACTTACTCTCAATCCTCTTTTTGTTCGTATTCAAAACTTCTGAATATATAAACTGAAAGCTTTTAAATATAATCCGGTGGTGCTCATAGAGGTGTTTTTTCACAATTACTTACGTGGGCGTTTCAACTTTTAATTACCTTCGTCAAACTGTAACGTTTGATGACAAGATACCTACGCTTTTTTTTTCCACAACAATATTGCAAACAGGATGCAATTGTTAACTTATTCCAATTAGATAGTTTGTAACATAAAGAAAACAAAATATATTCATGTTTTTCATTCATTGTATGGTTCCCACTAAAATAAGTATTTATTGAATTGATAATCATGACAGCCACTGTTATATTTAATATGTGCCAGTAATGAACGTTTTTAGGAGTCCGTATCTCAAATAAAAGAGCGAAACCCCATATAGGATCCCTTTTTTCTCCGTCTACCCGTCCATTCGTTCGTACGTTTGTCAAGATCTTTTTGTACAGAACTTTGCTTGAATCTTTGTCTTACGTAAAATACTAAGGTTCGCAAGGTCTTAAAGCTTTGAAAAAAATCATCACTATGTCAATGCAATCAAATCATCCCATATAAGATATGCGACGTAAATTTTAGCGAGATCCTTCCACGCGTTTCGGAGAAAAATATCTTAACAAACGTACAGATGGAGAGACGGACGGACGGATCTTCAAAAACATCAAAGATATCTCTATATCTTGCATCTTGAAGATGAGATGCTCATACCTCCCGTTAGTACAGAACCATAGGCACGTGAGTCCGAATTGAACGCCAGATAGGCATGTGGAACGGAGAGGTGGGTTAGAGGATGAGATGAATGAATTGATAGATGTACATGCCATAATCTGATTGATCGGGTACAGTCCGAAGACGGTGTCAAGAGTCTTCGCAATCGGCGTGTTTGTATGAAGAGACTGCTGAAAGTGGCAGAGGCAAGGCAGGTATGTAAGGATCGTGATGTGTGGCACTCCGGTCTCTCTACCCTCCCCCCTTCAGGGAGCTGGCGATGTTGTTTTTGTGTGGGCGCCCCCTTACATAAATTGTTTATTCTATATTTCAGTGTTTGTTGCTATAGCGGCAACAGGAATCATCTGTGAAAATGTTAACCGTCTAGCTATCACAGTTCATGAGATACAGCATGAAGACAGATGGACGGACAGCCGGACACCGGAGTCTTAGTAAGAGGGCACCGTTTAGACCATATGGGTTTGAAAACCTGAAGGCTATTAAATCAGCAATCACCTCATAGGCTGATTTTAGTCTCACGCCGACGGCACGCACACCGTCAGCGCTGATGGCGCAGATATATGAACTTTTAGAAAGCGTTTTTTGATGACGCGTAGCTATCAGCGCGCACGGTGGTCAGCGCTGATAGCTACGCGTCCGTACGCGCCGCGCGTCGGCCCCGCGTAGCTGACGGCGCTGACGATCGCACGAGCGCCTCGGCGTTCAGTGAGCGCTTTAGTGTCAAGCGGAGCGGACGTCGTCAGCGCGTTCATACATCGAACCGCGAAGTGTTATGTTTAATTACTAATAATATGTCATTTATGTTATTTTTTTTGTCTTACCTATAATATGAAACAACACTAATAAATACCTATGTAGTTTTCTTACCTATACTTTGCCATGATTACACATAATTATAAAACGAGTAAATGTGTTTTTTCTTACCAATCAATCGGTGGTATAGGCACGATTCGTAAGCTACAAATAATAAAATACAAAAACAAGTTCATCCAGTAACTTTGCCGGAAGTACGTCAAAAGTTCTAGTTGACATTCGAAAGTAATCAAAGAATTTACTTCCGTCAGCCATCAAAGTGCCATATAACAAGACAAACTCTCCTGCAAGGGCTCTCTGCTCAATAAATGGATGAACATGGAGTCTTCGTCGTCGCCGGTTTTTATTTTTTTGGGATACATAGTACAAAGCAGCAATAATTAATACACTCCGCATCTTGTCGTCGTCTGTACGGTAAGGCGGTCAGTACGATACTAAAACGAGCCACGCTGAGCCTCAGCGCTGACAAACAGCGCGCTGAGCTTTGAGCGCTGACGGTGAGCGTGAAACTAAAATCAGCCATAGACTCGAATTTGGCGTTCATGCAAAATATCCGCAGCTATATTGTATTGTCTACCTGGCTGTATTGTATCTCTTTAGGGGTAATTTGTGACCGGACTTGCGCTGAGCCGCCGGCGGATCTCTATCGATCTGGGGTCACACACTAATTTTAGAAAAATCCGACCCCTTTCATCCGACGTCGACACGTTGTGATACGTTTTGTCCATTCGATGTTATATTTAGGATTGGAGATTTGATATATCTGGATCGCTAAAATTATGCTAATTTCTGTTGGCCTATTTCGGCTTAGTCTCGATATAGTCTTTAGTCTACTAATGCGAGGCGGATGT
Source organism: Eumaeus atala (assembly GCA_017140195.1). Classification (NCBI taxonomy): domain Eukaryota; kingdom Metazoa; phylum Arthropoda; class Insecta; order Lepidoptera; family Lycaenidae; genus Eumaeus; species Eumaeus atala. Next base: position 94,976 of record JAFELO010000100.1, on the reverse strand, counting down.
TTTGAAATTTAAAGTAATGTTAAGAACTTGGTCTGAAGGAGTCTTCTTAAAGTATAAAGGGAAATACGAGCAAACTTTCGTGGTCTCTGGTGCTACCCTCGTCTCTGCACTGTGTCCTATCCTAGACAAATAGTAGCCGACTGTATCTAGATTGTCTGAGAGTGCATGCTACATTGCAGCCGGATTGAGTTTTTTTTTATAGGATAGGCGGCAAACGAGAAATCGGAACCTTTTTACGACTACCATGAACATTGACATAATTACTATGTCGATGCGTTGCCCTCCTTTCCTTCCCAAATGGGCCACCGGATACTCACAAATGGCACGAGACGCGACACTGAAGGGCATTATGTGAGCGAGAGCGATGTGTGAGTTTCGGTAGTTTATTGCTGGAGAAATGGAAAGGAGGGCCTCACATCTGCACATAACTAATCTGACGTCCATGAGCATCGGGAGTCACCAAAATGCTCCCACTTCTCGTTTGCTCCCTTATACTATGTATTAAAAAAAAGTAGATGTGAGTATTATTAGTATCATTTTACCAAAATTACCACAATTTAATTTATTCGACGCCGTAAATACACCTGTTGAATATCTACCACAAGTTTTTAGGTACTCTAAAGGAATAGTTCGTATCAGACGCCGGCGCCGTCCACAGGCGGCAGGTGCCCACTTAGTGAATGAAAAATTAATTCACTCGCCACGTTCTGTATTTGCACCCTCTCATGATCAAATTGGACCTACACATCTTTTGTGACGGCGTCTAAAGTATTCTAAAATCTTCTGATCATCGTGAAAGCAAGCAATTATGTATTGGCTGTCTCACTGTTGGACCTATAGGAACAACCGAGGAAACAACGTTCGCTCACATGATACCGGAAATTGTCGTATATCTTGCGGTTTGTGAGTAGCTGGTGGCCGATTGGAGGGCGGGAGCAACTCATCTGCATGCCAATAATGTGGATGTCTATGGGCGTCGTCAAAACGCTCCGATTTCTCGTTCGATGTGCTATACGAAAAAAGCGTTTTTTATGATAAAAAGGAGTCCGACAAAATCTGTTTTAAGTGTTCTTTATTGAGAGGAAGATACAAATACATAGGTAACCTGATAGAAAGTACACGGTTTTGCTATCGGCTATCGAGTCTTGATAAATATAGGATAAAATGATCTAGGTTTCCGAATATTCTATTTATGGATACGTCAAAGTACAGTATAACCTTGTCGGTATTTCAACGGATTTGGATAGTTTTTAACAAAGATTATCTTTGGCAGCGCTAATGTGTTCGGGTGCTAGCCAAACAATCTATGTTCTATTCTTTTTTGTCTGTTTTGTTCTAACATTTTTTTTACTGGTTTCTGCTGACGGAGGTAAAGGGGATCTAATGATAATCGCTTATCATCAAATTGCTGTCTTTTCCCACCCCACCCTTCCATAATAATATAATGCTCATGGAACTATCATCTTGGAGCATAAAAGATTTGTGAAAAAAGAAAACTTAGGTATAGGTAATGAACCAAAGTTGTTTTTTGAGTCACAGCCTTCGTTTTAATTTACAGACGGATGGGCTTTTATAAAGATACAATGCTCTTAATCCTCGGTGTGCGGAATACACTCGCACTTAGTCGGTTTTTAGGTACACCAAGTTGGATACCTAAGTTTCTTCAAGAGAAAAACCTATTCTTGGAAGCCTATATATTCTTGTTTCCATGAACCGTTTTTCACAATAGATGACCTGTTTCTTGGAATATAAAATCTGCTGGATGTTGAAAAGTGGATGTTTAGACATTAATTTATGTCACATATTATTGCAGACGTTTAACCTGATTGATGATAACTCTGACAGCGGATAATAATTAATAACTGCTTTGAAACAGCTGTTTACCAGTGTGCAACAGTGTGCAAAGCGACGTCACCCGCGCATGTTTAGTCCTAATCTGCCAAGGAAACCATTTATTTTCTGGGATGAAAATTAGTGTTTATGTTATTCCGGGTTGTTTTATCTATGTCTTTGCCAAATTTGGTCCAAATCTGCTCTGACTTTGCGTGAAATATTTACATTTTTTATAATATTAGTAGGATTAGTTGGGGTTTATATCATTAACGATTCCCTAAGGAATGAGCGTCGATGTCAAATTTCAGCCATTATTAATCCACTGGTTGTAATTGGCCTCTTTCAACGAACTCCCCGATGGTGGATCCCATGCTTGCTTCCATGATCCGTCCCTGAAATTCGTTCCGGCCATCGACGTTTAGGTTATAACGTCGATGGTTCCGGCATGTGATTATTCGCAGTGACAAAGACATGAGTGACTTTTCAAATGCAAATTATATGTGCAATGAAACAAGAATTGCTTAACTAAAACATAGTTTCATAGTTTTATCATAGAACTGTGAAGTATTGCCGACATCCATTAAAAGGCATTCACAATCCAAATGGGCCACCGGCTACTCACAAACCGCACGAAACGCGTAACGATAGCTTTTAAGTCGATATTATGTAAGTATATCATAAAAATAATTTAGGATGTTATTACTATGATTAGTATGATTTCGGACTCTATTCCCATGTAACACTATTTTATCAAAGAACATGACACGTCTCGCGATATATCAAGTATATTTAATAGATACAAACCTTGGATGAGCCCGTGTAAATGTATGAGTACCAAGTAGAAATATGTAGACTAAGAACATCTAGTTATACTTCGGCCATATCTAAGCGCAAGTCAGGAAGCGCGAAACGGAGGCGTCTAAAACGCGAACCTGGCATTCACAACTGCGCAACCACGGCGCGAAACTAGAACTTCATGTGTCCATCAATTGTTTTGAAAATGCACATGTTCTGTAGGTCTTTTCTGTAATATCCTCTGTCACCTCGGAGTCACACTTAATGTACAGGTGAAATCAATAAGAGTAGGTATAACAATTGTGTACACCTCGGACCATATGACTGTCCGTGTCGCTCTTCCGGGGCTATGTTACCCGGCACCTTTTGCACACGACGTCATAGGGACTATTCCGAGACAGTCGGAAGTTCTCCATGGAGGAGAATTCCAGCGTTCTGCAGAGCATGCCAGCCTGCCAGTCTGTCGCTAATGGCTTCATGTTGCCTGCCGGAGGCATTGTCCGGTCCCGTATATGTAGAGTTTCAAGAAACCTGCAGAGATTTAGTCGGCATTGTACCGCCGTGTGCAGAATCCGACATAGGGTCTAGGAGCCACCTAGGCCCCTGAATATCATTTGTAAATGGATTCTCCTCCGATAACAAAAAAAGAAAGACGCGCCATAAATGTACTATGGCATCGTTCGCCGCGCGGCTGACGCTCACGCTTCGCAGACGCCTTGTTTGCTTAGGTTAGGCCGGAGCCTTACTTGTAAATTCCCCGAGGCGCGTATTAGTTGGCGCAGAAGTTTCATATGAGTTGTAAACTATTGCATGGAGCTTTACGTTTGAGATTTCTCGGTAGTGACGTGTGAGGAAAGCTCTCGAATATTAAATATTGTTACAATGCTGTGTAAACTTTTACTCTATACTTAGTTAAAACATATTCTTGATAAATGTTTTCAGTCTTCTGTGAAATTTTATCCACGCTCCGCTTGCAGTACTTATGTAAGTATTGAGTGATGTCCAACAAGATAATATAAGACTTTATATCGGCCGATAGTTTAGTCGGCTAGGTTTTCCTTCAGTATCTTGAACTGCTCGTCGTAATATGCGCATTATTTCTTCATGCTGATAAAGGCCTGACAAAATCATCGCTGAACTAAAATACTGTTGCGTGCCGCGGCTTTTAATTTCGTTAATAACTCATCATCACGATTAGTAGTATCGAAATTTATATTTAGTTTGTTGGTCTTTGTCACTCTGTTTTCATAACAATGTTACTATGGCATTACTGACAGTACTCGTGCCTATATCATTCCAAGTAATTTTCGGGTAAATCTATGTTATCTGATGCGATCTCTATTGTAACCCACAGTATAAGTTTACTAACACAATTGTGACAGGATTCATTCGAGATATCGTTCGTCAATTTGAAATATAGCCATTATATTGAAGCTTAAATGTGGACGTACATATACATTAATGAAATTAATATATTTGTTTTTATCTGACCGGGCTAATCCAGTACTTTCGGATATTATCCCGGATAAACATTGGGGATTTTATAGATATAGATGAAGAGAGTAATGAGTGTGGAGAAGGTAGGTATGTAAGAAGATATATGTCAAACTCCGTTCACTCTGCCCATTCCTCCCAATGGGACCTGGCTATGTTTAATCTTTGATAGCAAAAGGGGGCATACGAGAAATCGCAGCCTTTTGATGACTACCGACGCCCGTGGACGTTGGCATGTATGTTACGCAGATGCGTTGCCCTCCTATTACCATCCCCCCCAATGGGTCCGCACGAAACGCGACTGCGAAGCCGTCACTTTACGCCGGTGTCAAGTGAACGAGAGGTACTTCCCCGGTCGTGCCCACCGTATTCCGTTACACAGGAGGATGTAGTGTCATGTAGTGCATGGCACTATCTCCTCTTATGCAGCGTGGCACTACATCTTCCTAAATGTTGTTAGATGAACATTAAAATCGGAAACATATATAGAATTGCTGGTACAACTGTAGTACCTAGTGCCTCTGTATTTACTGGCTTCTAGTGGACGCGTCTTGCGGTAGAACTTAGTAATAAACTTCCGTGGAGCTCAGTAAGAACTACGGGCTCTAGTTTCAAGTTTAAATGACCTAAGACAAAAACTACTAAACGGAATGTTGCAATAAAATTTGGCATAGACACACATCACAACATGGAGTAACATATAAATACGGAACAGATGAATGGTTCAGTCGGGGCAGATTTTACGCGGGTGAAATCGCGGGCCATAGCTAGTCCTGAATAAAAGTATGAAATTAATTTGTCACTTGATGTTTCCGAAAAAAAAGAAAGAGAAACTAGCTTCGGTGTGCCAAAAATACTGTAAAAATCTTAAACGAACTCCTTTCTATACAAAATATTTTTATAAAACTGTCCGAATGCCAGGCTTAGTAAATAACGCTTTCAAATTCGAAAAAAAAAAATTAAAGTTGTTTATTTACTGCATACGTAGCTGCATTGAGATCAAGTCTAGATTGGATTATTTAAAATGCACATTATACATTTTCACATATACGGCTTAGTTATTATTTTATGGCAACGTGTTAACGATATCGTATACGCTTTAAAAAATCCATTGTTACTATTTCACATCTATTTATCAACTAATAATGGCTTAGATTGCCTTAAAATACGCTTTTCTCCCCTCTGTTGATGTCTCTTTCCTCTTAGGCAAAGAAACTGCAATACTGAATAAAACCCAATACTGAAGAAACAGGTTTTAAATGGTACAAACAGAAAAGTTATGTGTCATGTCATTGCTATGGGTACAACGCATGTACACACTACGATACGTCACGCGGGCAAGGGCGACATGCGCGCCTTCACGCTGCATCTTACAGCGCTAAGCAAAATTAATAAATACTATGTTAGGCAACTGGGAGGCAGATGACACTGTCACGTAACAAACAGAGTCGCTGTGATTGCATTACACAAAGTAGGTACGGAGACACGTGCAATTTCTAAAACTCTCCATACATTTGGTATTAGTCAAGTGTTTGTAAACCGGGCTATTATATGACTTAGGGCTTACAGCCTATAAGAGACGCACTGGTCTTAACAGATAAAGATGAATAGCGTGGTAAAGACTACTGAACTGAACGAAACAACTACAGAATCTGTACGCAAAGGGAACAACAAATTTTTGTTTACGGATGAGATTTTTTTTACAATTGAGCAACATTTTTACAAACAAAATGACCGCATTTATGCTCAAAGCTCTAAGGAAGCTTCCGTTATTATATTCCGTTCCGTAATTAGTCGACAGATTGCAACGTGGGCATTATCCGACTTCTGTGATGGTTTGATGGGGGTGTTAGCTGTGAAGGAGTAACCGAGCCAGATTTTTGTAAAAAAGGTATCAAAACATCAGATACCATTCTTGAGAAGGTAGTAAAGGCCCTTAATCGCACCATGTTCAATAACCAGGTATGTTCCTTCCAGCAGGACTCGGGACCAAATCACAGAACTCGATCCCCCAATCTTGGTTAAAACGTACGTTCCAGACTTGATCACAGCTGAAGACTGCCCTTCATCTAGTCGAAGTTAAACGTTAAACCGCTGGATTATGATTTATGTTCAGTTGTAGAGAGTACAGCTTGGTCTAAACACCCTAATAATTCGGAGTCCCTAAAACAATCCATACGATTGGCACTTCACTGCCATTTCCCCATGGTATGAGTGCGTGCTCTGATGATTAGCTACAACGTTTAAAGGACTGTACTGCAGCCAATGGATACCACTTCGAATAAGCACTATATTTTAAATTGTTTTATATTTGTGTATTAAACTAAACACACTGTAAAAGTAGTAAATGTTACTTGAATTTTTTTCTTTCTTTTTTACAATATTTATGGCGAGACTAGGTATAGTAGGAAATATATACCAGAAGCGAACACTTTCTATCCCCCTAATTTCACAAAAAATGCGCCATACTACACAGCCTACCGTATTGAGAGGAAGTGCAGGAGGCTGACATTTTCCTACAACATTTGTTTTACGTGTTGACCCGATGTTTATTTTAAATTCGATCCACTTCCCGGTTACTGATAGAGCTGACATTTAACTTGCATGTGTAGACCGGAAACCGGATGACGAGGCAAAATTACTTTGTAAAAGAGCTGATTCAATGATGGAGTTGGAAGATATGTATATAGGAACTCTACAATAAAATATATCTCAATCTGATCGTGTTTGGGCTTGTCTGATTCGTCTTGACAAATATGGCCGATAGAGCTAGTAAATGGACTTGGGAAATATTTTGTGAATGCAATGGATCACCTGCTACTTACAAGCCGCACGCGAAAGCATATCTGTCATAGAAATATATATTGTACTATTACTACTAATATACTAGTGTGTATAAGGCTCAAAAGTTTTTGTTGTTTGTTTGTTTAAACGCCCTAATCTCTTGTACTACAGGTCAGGTTTGAAAAGTACTCTCTGTGTATGATCATTAGCTACATTGACGAGGAAGGTAATTCTTGACGTTCCATACTGTATTCCATGACGTTACGACCAATAGGCCCGGGCGCACGTGCGTGAAACCGCAGGCCGCTGCTAGTATTCAATACGAAGGTAGCCAAGGTGACCGCAGCCTCAATTCTATTTTGATAATCAAAGGTTAGTTTATATTAGTCGTGTCCCCTGTACCAGAAAAGGTTTTTATACGTGAGGGGTGAAGTTTTTACGTATAACATAGATAAGAAAGTGTTTACTTTTAGGGTTCCTCATAAAATTATTGGATGTGGGTATTTAAATGATAATAGATAAATAAATCTTTCTAACATTAAGAATGTTTTTCACCGTAGCAATTGGTTAACGGTGTCGCGATGTTTCGCTGGGTTTGTGAGTAGTCGGTGGCCCAATGGAGGGGGAAGAAAGAAGGGCAACGCAACGGCATATGGATTATGAGGATGTTCATGGACGTCGGTAGTCATAAAAATACGCCTATTACTCGTTTGACCCCTTATAATTATCTGAGCGGAACCTGTGAAACCGAAAATTGTAATTTATTTAACTTATAGGTTCCTAACAGGCTAATCGGGATAAGTCCCGAAGGTCTCCTCAGTGGAACCTATGAAGTCCATAATGTCTTATTCATAGTATTATTCGATAAATAACATCGGCTTTATACTAGTACTTAGTTGAGCATTGGACTTAGAAACGATAATGATGGTGGCTATGATAAAGGGGATCATAAAATGTTTGCAAATAAACGCATAAAACAAGATGGCGGTGTACAAACGCAGTTATAATAAGAACCACTTTCATACAGCGAGTCGCATCCTCCGGTATTGTCTAACGACTCGGTGTGCAGTTTTATTATATGATCATTAATATCCGTCCCGCACGCTAATGGCGTCTGGACATATGGACGAAACAGCTTTATTATAATACATTTTACATTTGCACCAACAGCTGGACCGATTTTATTGCAATTTGGTACGCACGTAGTTGAAGACATGGGCTCAAAGTTCAAACATAGTCTGTTTTACTTCATTGGTCGACCGTCATAGTGAGGGGTGACAGTTTATATGCAACACTTTAAACGGGCTGAAACCGCGGGGCGCAGGTAGATTCAAGAAATCTATTATTTGTCAGCGATAAGTCTCATTCGTTCAAATGAAACCTCTTTTCGTAGAATTATCGTTGAAATTTAACGGGGTCGGTCTCCCATGACCGCTAACGTTATGGTTTTCAAACGTGTTTGAAGCAAGCGCTTTCAATTAAGTTCTTTGGGAATATGCGGTGACGTTGATGTCTTCGAGTGTTATCCATACATCTGATTTCTTCCATAGGTATCAGCCATCCATATATTATATAAAATTCAGGTCAGTCGTCTTCTGGCAAACTTTATCAAGTATTAATTTAATCATCCAACAGCTATGAGCTTCCTGTCACTTGAATGTTCTAACACGCCGCCGAGTGACAATTCTCGATAACCTTGTCTCTCTAGGTACTTCCTTCGTGTAACTATTTTATATTCTAATTGCGTGAAGACAAGGAAATTATATATATAAATTATATAATAGCCTTGACGTTCGTTACAATACAGGGAGGGAACAACGAACAGTCGGAGCCCTTTCAAGTCAGCCGACGCCCATATAAAGCGGCATAAGTTGTGTGCAGAGTTGCTTTCCCTCCATCCTATCAACTCATATTATTATTAACTCATAAACTGCATCACAAATCAAACCAATCGCGACGTAGCTTACTTTGTGGCGGTATCGCGTGAGCGAGAGGTACTCCCCCGGTCGTGCCGGCCCAATCCTGAAAGAATGCAGCATGGCACTTCGTCTTACAAAAATGGAAATGTCCTATGTTTAGCCACGATGGTCTCATAATGTTCTCGGGAGAAATATATGCCGTCGCGTTTCGTGTGGTTTATGAGTTTTCGGTGGCCCATTGGAGGAGAGGACGAAAGGAGGGCAACACATCTACATTACAATTATTTGCACGTCCATGGGCATTGGCAGTTATCAAACAGCGCTAGCTGTTCGCTTGTATGCTATAAAAAAAAGGTTTACTGAATTGTCTAAAAAAAAAACAATAATTACCACACAATCCGTTTAGTGAAAAAATGTATTGCAAGAATGTGATGCGCTGTGAAATAGCAGTGTTTTTAACAAAGATATTTTTAGTTGTAATCATTCCGTCGTTATTACTGGCATAGCTCGCATAACTCTTTGTGATTACGTTCCTAGGCAATAAGATTATTCTCGTTTCCGTTTCTTTCCCGCCTTTCATTTGTGCCGATGTTTGTGTTATGTCTGGCCGATATTTTCACGAGCCGATTGAGATTTTGTTTGGCGATTGAATAACACGTAAAGTTGTAGGAATAGGATTCTCATTGGGCGCTTTTGGATTAAATAGCACGCAATGTTATTGGTTTTAGAATATGATCATTTAGAGATTTAGTAAGAAATAAGGCCACGATGGATTGGGCGAATCGTGTTGGCACCTATAACGCGGATGTCTATGGGCGTCACGTGTCATCAAAACGCTCGGGGCGTTACATACCGCTCACATGATACCGCCGTAAAGTGATAGATTCATTGTCAAATTTCAGGGATTGGCGGGGAGGAGTAAAGTTCAAAGCATCTGAATTGCATACAGATGTTTATGTGTAAAAAACATTAAGAGCTTTTAGTTAAATGGGATAGAACCAACACACACCGAGTGTTTGGTTAAACATGACTTTAAATTATCGGATGCTATAATTTTCATTAGGCGCTTACGGTTAAATGACAAGCAAAATTAATTATTGAACATATAAAGGAATTCTCATTAAATAGATTTCGCTCCAATAATACGCAATTAATAGATATTGATCATGGCGTTGGTTTAGTAATGTAACGATGATGGCATGGCGGCAACTGGCATGTGTTGCTGTCTCGGAATCTATACTAATATTATGGCGGCAACTGGCATGTGTTGCTGTCTCGGAATCTATACTAATATTATGGCGGCAACTGCCATGTGTTGCTGTCTCGGAATCTATACTTATATTATGGCGGCAACTGGCATGTGTTGTTGTCTCGGAATCTATACTA
>JAFELO010000100.1:74338-84615 GCA_017140195.1 Eumaeus atala | reverse complement strand
AATATTATGGCGGCAACTGGCATGTGTTGCTGTCTCGGAATCTATACTAATATTATAAAGATAAATAGTTTGTTTGTTTGAACGCGCTAATCTCACGAACTACGTGCTCGAATTGAAAAAATATTTTTGTGTTGTATAGCCCTTTTATCGAGGAAGGCTATATGCCATGATGGTACGATTAATAGGACCGGAGTTACGCGGGAGAAATCGCGAGATGATGATAGTTTGTAATAAGCATAAGTTCGGTGGTTTTGGAGTTCTGTCAAATGTTTGTCCGTATCCGATGATAGCGATGCGACATTCGTAAAGTACAAGCGTTAGTAGCTTGTACTTTACGAACGCTTGTAGCATTAGTTAGGTTGATCCGCTATCATTAATCATTATTTACGAAAATAAATTGACTTACCATAGGCGAGCGGCGGCACCCGGCACGCGGGGGTTTATAGTGGGGTTCGACTTTAATGTCGCCGTATGTATTTGTATGTCGATCGGTATTACCAATGGACTAGAATTTGCCTAAGCAATCCTATAAAGCTGCATTAGGCTACACTTCGCCGCCACAACATAATTTTAGGTCCGTAAAAAAAGATCAGTTAGCAAAGGAATACGTTTTTGTATTTCGTAGCTAAAATAAACTCAATATAAAAGTGATATATCAAATTATGTATCGCGACCTTGTTTTGTTTACTATAAAAGTATGTCTTCTTCGGTCTCCCCTTCAATAATTGTTTACAACTTGTGCCTACAATGGAAGTTTCAAGTGTTTCTTAAAAGTAACCATATACATAAATAGAGCCACTTAAATACAATAGAGCCTATATGTCTCCTACGCATAATAATGCTGTCAAATATGTGTGTCACTTGGCATGATTTCTAATACATAAAATTCTAGTGTGACAATGTTAGTTTCCTTTCCTACCGCTGAAACGACTTTACTGATTATTACCAAATTTTGTATACATATTCAGTAGGCCTGGGAAGCGGCTACTATCTACTTTGCATACCCCTAAGTGATAAGAGTGATGTTAACGGTGACATTTCTTTTATGTTTACACGCTACAATCACGACAAATTCAATTTGTGACAACGTCTGCCGTGACTCGGGACAGCTAGTTTTATACAGTACAATAAATTTTGTAACTTGTATTATTCCAAATTTACTTCTTAGTTTAAGCGAATGTTACAACAAAATTTCTTTTACAGATTACTTCGCCTTTTATTTAATTATTTAACTAGGGACGTGTCGTTTTGGCCCCTGACATTACATTCGATTTGATAAAAGCGCAAATCCTCACTGGGGAATACCGATTCCTTCCAAGGGTGATCCGTGAGGCTATGGAAATTAAAAAAATTCAATAGAGAAGATGGTTGGGTTCTCCCCTCTGGGACCTAGTGATAAACTTAATCAAACCAAAAACTAAACACAACACCTCAAGACAACAAGATATAATAATAATAATAAACGTTTATTTCAACAATAGTCCGTATTTGATTATGTAAGTAATATTACAAAACATATAAAAATACATTTGCAAACTAGTTTTAACGTACAAATTGTCGCGTCTAATAATAAATAATAATAATAAGTACTGTTTGCGTTAATCGGAACTACTAAATAAATATAATTCTTCGGGTATTTTCAACAATTTGTGACATCAGGACATCTGACATCTCAGTCCACCCGTGACCATGGTTGATGTAAAGCTTAGTTAAATAATTAAGTAAACAGCGATAAAAATAGTAAAACTAGTTCTATTGCAATTGTATTATTCCAGCATTTATTGTGATAATACAATTGTATAATTATTAATTTTTGATTATAAATTAGAATATTTTTTTCAACGGCTGTGTGGTCTTATATAGCTGGTTGTCTCTGCTTTGAAGATCGGACGTAGTAAAAGTAACAAGAAAGTACATATTGTAACAGAAGTACTTCTCGCTCACATGATAACGCGGTCAACAGTGCTGGTCCAACAACAACAGTGGTCAACAGTGGAGGGCAAACACATCTACAAAACGATTATGTGGTTGTCTATGCGCGTCGGCAGTTACCCAAAGACTATGACTAATCGTGTGTCCCCTTATAATAGTCATAAAACATACAGTGGCTGTTGGGACGTAGGTGGCAACGTCACTATCGCTTCAGAAGTTTGAAGTTAAGTTCTGATGTAGTGTGGACATTTCATACTTAATCGTCACCAGTGGTACAATAACAGTTGCAAGAAATCGACTTTTCAATAAAACTTATATGCCACTTTATTGACATTGCAGAGAGCTTTGATGTTAGGTTTATTGAAAACTTGAAGAGGCTTTACAATGAGTAGGTATTGAATCGCATCCAGTCAGTGCAAATATTAAACAGCTTCCTGCTGACATAAACTTTACACATGACACCCAGAATGCTGTATTAAGTATCCATAGCAGTATTTACTTTCTGATGCATGACTTAATGATTATTTAGAAGTGAAATTAGCGATCCGCTTGGCTTCGTCCATGAACAGGAGCCAAGTCATGCACTATAACCTTCCTCAGAAATGGATCTATCCATAAATGAAACCCTCATGAATATCTGTTCAGTAGAGTTTAAGGAAATTGATCATGTACAGTAATACATTTTTTGTGGAAGTTGTTTTATTACTTGTTATGAGCGTTTGTTTGCGACTTCGCACGCTCTTAGAAGGGAGATTCATTTTATTATAGGTAGAAATGTGTTCTAGGTTTCCCTACGTCTAAAAGCAAGAGAAACACAGACATGAGTCTCGCTCTTACATAAATGACGATGATTATGTCTAAAGGAGGAACTTCTATGAGAGATCGTTTGTAAATTGTCTGTCTACCGATTTCTCTTTGACGCGCACCATCGTAAACGGAATTTGATGACTATTTAATAAATAAATCGGTATGTGTAATGTCTTGTGTATGTATACACATTACCGATATATACACATTACCGATATACATACCGGTTTTTTAATTAAATAGTCATTAGATTTTCTATAGTATGGGTACATCTACCTATTTCCGTTTCCCGATGCTTCATCACGCTGTCAGGTTGTTTGTTCGAGTGTCGGCTTGTAATTGCGCGGTATCTCCGCCGCACAGGAGTACTTGCGTCTGAGCGAGGTTTGTAGATTGCCTTGTGGTATTTAGACTTTACTTCGCGAATCACACATCCATTTCATTATTAATATTATTATAATAGTAATAGACACGGCCGTCACTCGTCCCTCTGGTGTGCAAGTCGGAATTCGCCGAGGAGATGGGATTGAGAAATTAACAGACTGAGAGCCACCTTTATTAAGGAGCAAGCAAGTTACCCCTGACAATTGTGAAATGAGAATAGCTAGAACTCGGTCCAAGTACCTGCAGCAACTTAGCTAGCAATACTTCCCATTGTAACATTATTATGCACTACAACAAGTGGTGTTGCTAAAACTAGATCAGTAATACTTATATCGTTATTAGATTAATACGCAAAGAAAAAAAAATCCCAACCCTTTTTTAAAGATATGCGCGAATGGATGCATTAGGTACAGTTGAAGATTATACAGGTTGGTTACAAATATACCTGTCACATATTTTAATGTGGGTTAGGGTGCATTATCAGTATTCAGATTCAGATTCAGAATTTTTTTTTTGTAAAAATAGCACCGTTTAGGACAATATGAGGGTTCAAAGTTATAAAAAAACAACATAATTTCTCATAAAAACTGGTCACAAATGGTAAATAAAGTTTTAGCACCGTTAACATGGTTTAAATGCTTTTTGTTAATTATTTAGCGTAAAATGCAGCAACACGTCGAGTTATTTATTTAAGTTTACACTGTCACAAACGCCTTATCCTACATTATAATTTGTGACCGGTTCATTTGTACAACCTGTATAGAGCAGATCAGTAGAAAGCTAATATTGTGATAAAATAATACATTCCAATTTTATTATTTTAATTAAATAAAGCGAAACCCACACTACGGTACGCATATATGCATTCAGTTGTGTAGGACGTTTTATAATGAAAATATCATGTCAAACACAATTTATTTAAAAAAAATATTTTTTTCTGAAATGGTTTTGAACGAAAGGATTTGTAAAATATATTTTTTTTTAAATTAGGATCAAATTTCTATCGCTGAGCGTTGTCGTTATTCTGCACTAGTTGTTAACAACTGCTGCAGAATTACGACGCGAGACATTAAATTTAGCGATTCTATAATCAAAAATCTAACGCTCCTCTAGCAAGTTTAATTTTAATTAATGCTTGGATGTGTGTTAATAGCAAAGAGGGTAGCGACCCCACTGTCCTCGATGGCGGATGTGTCTATTAAGGAGTGCGGCAGATTTGAGTATCTATGACAATCACTCATTCCTTATTGACAATGAAAGTGCGAATAAACAAACGATGGCTTTAAATCTTTAAGCATCTACGTATCATTTGCCTACAACATACAAAATTAATGCTGTAGTCCACATACGCATCATCATCATTAATTTATTAGTTGAGTTTCTGTTTAACATAGCATATGTTTTAAATTTGAACAATATCGTGTGTTTCAATATTTACACTTGAGAGTTGATGGGCAAATAATTCACTACGTATGCCCATTTAGAACTGATATATAACCATTAATCATATCAATATGTGACCCTATAACGTAGTGTAACATACAGCCTTACGACTATAGTTAGTCGTTGGATATGTTTACTTGTTTTATTAGGGCTCCGTACCCAAATGGTAAAATATGGAACCCTACTACTAATACTCCGCTGTCTGTCTCATGAATCGTGAAAGCTAGTGATTTTCACAGATAATCTGTTTCTGTTGCCGCTATAACTGTAAATACTAAAAACAAAACAATTTTGAAAGCTTCATTCTACAAATGTGTTCTCGCCGGATCTTTCTGGATGAAGGCACGGAACTATTCATGCGTGAATCCGCCTCGCAAGTGGCCCGTTTTTGTGATAAGCCACAATATGTCATAAGACCACAGCATGCGACGGCTGCAGCGTCCACGCCACGTAACTCACACCGCGTCAGGGCTTTCCTTCGTTATCATAAAGCTTTGTGGTCATGTTAGACAGCACACAGACACCAAGTGGTTGTGGTCATGTCCGACAGCACACAGGCACCAATACGATGTGGTTATGTCAGACAGCACACAGACACCAATACGATGTGGTTATGTCAGACAGCACACAGACACCAATACGATGTGGTTATGTCAGACAGCACACAGACACTAAGACGTTGTGGTATTGTCAGACAGCACACAGACACCAATACGATGTGGTTATGTCAGACAGCACACAGACACCAATACGATGTGGTTATGTCAGACAGCACACAGACACCAATACGATGTAGTTATGTCAGACAGCACACAGACACTAAGACGTTGTGGTATTGTCAGACAGCACACAGACACCAATACGATGTGGCCATAACAGCCGGGCCATTTTGCGACACTATCTAAATGTTATTGCCACAATGGGATTTAAACGTTTTTCCCGCGAGTTTCACCTGCATAACTCCGGTCCTATTAGTCGAAGCGTCAGGTGTATAGCCTATAGCGTTCCTTGATAAATGGACTATTCAGCACAAAATTATGTTTAATACGGTTCAGTGGTTCCTGATATTTGCGCATTCAAATAAACAGACAACTTCGTAAGCTTTATAATATTACTATAGGTTACTAGGTGTCATTATTGTGGCGACTCCCAACTCTGCTTAACCATTTTCAGTTGTGGAGCCTAAGCGTGACATACACACGTAAAGATGCTCTTAACTTGATTGCTGTCATCAATGCCGGTGCGTGGTGAAAATAACAATTAATACGGTCTGCAAAGTCTATGGTTTACATGGCCTATAACAATCTACATGTATGGCAAGTCAAGTGCCCCTTAATAGAATTTGCTGCAAGCCTTCCGCTAGTTCAATCCGGCACTGGGCCGATCTTCCTGTATAATTTCTCAGGCCATCATGTGCATGCCAGATCTTCCTGTATATTTTCTCAGGCCATCATGTGCGTGCCAGATCTTCCTGTATAATTTCTCAGGCCATCATGTGCGTGCCAGATTTGGACGACCAAATCCGCTCATCTACTTTAACTTAATGTGATGATCAACTTTCCCTTCTGTGCTGTTATTAATTATAATGTGAAACATTTAATAAGTCGGCGCAGCGTTGGCCGGGGTGCTGCCGACTTTGGCTTATTATTTAAATTATTGTAGTCTCTCGTTTGGGTTGAATTGACTCACTAAAGGACGTTACGTTTAAATTATTAAACAACTTGTGCCCCTTGTGTGTTGTCCCAAAAGTTTACAACTTAAATTATGTGATGTGTACGCGGTGTATAAATGAATTTATTATCAATTCTTAAGTGTACGTTTGTATTTAACAGACTGACGTAGTCTGTGCAATACAATCGGGTTATAATTTATAACATTAGAAAATTGACGGAAATTATTGACGAGGTTCCTCGTAGGTACGCGTGAATTGTTGAAGTACAGGGACGTTGCGGTTCTAGGCGCGCGCGTGAGAGGAGCTGTTTAGGGTTACTAACAAAGCTATGATGAATCAAAACGATGGCCAACTATGACACCTGTTGGATATGGCTGAGATTTGCGCCTTCACAAGCGCAGTCCATTTGCTATTCAGAACACCTTACTTTAGAATGTATACCGTCCAGCCTCGAGTCCCCAATTGTCCCTTATTCAATGAAAGTATGTAAATAGCCTTTCCCCGCGAAACCGTAAAACAGTGTGTTCACTCAGACATGCGACTGCAGTTTACTCCTCAAGTCATTTGCCGCGCGAAGCAAGCCCGAACCATTTTGATTGTTTATTATAAATATGTCAATATACGCGTCCAGACAGCTCGTGTCAATCGACCGAGGCGCTTTTGAGCAAAACAAAAAATTTATGCGCAATGTCAGGGGCGCACGTTAGGTCGCCCGTGGTATTAGCGCTTTTTCGGCTAACGCACATCCATACTAACCCCGCTGCTTCGCGCGGCAATTGCCTCGCAATTGAATTGCGCGATTCCATAGGCATTAGCACACTGTAATCACTTAGGTACTATAGTACTCTCCTGGTCATTAGCACACTGTAATCACTTAGGTACTATAGTACTCTCCTGGTCATTAGCACACTGTACAATGTTTTAAAGTGCCAGTAGGTACTTTAAAAATATATTGTTGATGATGGCTCATTAAGAAATATCGAGGAGCTAACTGTTATTTGTACTTTGTTTAATGGATATTTGATGTGCGATTGACAAACCCGCGTCTCGCAGTTCTTACCTCCTAATGGATGTGTATGTGCGGTTGCGAGAAGAGGGAGGAGGGGGGTAGAGGGAGAGGGGAATGTACATTAGTTAATGCAATTGTTTTATTGTATTGACAAAATACCAATCAAACTGAATCGTACCAATGACTCGTAGCACAAAGTAAAGAAGGAGCACCCTCGACAGCTCAAAGTTGCACCTCCCTACATGATAACATAACGGGCGGTGCGCACCCTTTCTACATGATAACATAACGGGCGGTGCGCACCCTTTCTACATGATAACATAACGGGCGGTGCGCACCCTTTCAAGGCTGATAATACCGGTTCTTGCCAGCGAGAGTGAACTGCTATGAAATAAATCATAGCAGTTCACTCAAGAGTGATCCAAGGATCGTTTTCATAGTATAAGGGACAAATGTAGTAGGAGATTTTTCATGACGCGTAACTACATACGCACAACTGAGATGCATTGCCTTATTTTCATTCACCCTTCCAGTGCGCTACCAGACACTCACAAACTACATGGAACGCGTCACCTTACGACGGTATCACGTAATTGCTTACGTGATACCGTCGTACAGTACAGAGTACCGGTGTTGGTAGTGCCAGCCCAATTCGCTTGCGATGGGAGATTAAAAATAAAATAGTGTATTTTGAGGGTCAATTTTTTTATAAAATAGGGGGCAGATAAGAAATCAGACATTTTTTGACTACCGACGTGTTGCCTCCTTTCTACCTCCGCTCAATGGGCCACCGGCTACTCACAAACCGCACGAAACGTGTGTCACTTTGAGGAGGTATTATGTGAGCGAGCGGTACCTCCCCGGTCGTGCCGGCCCGATTCCGCTGCAAGAGATGCACCATGCATGGCAGACCTCCTATGCAGAGTGGCACTGCCTCTTCCTGAAATGATGATGAATGCAACATATTCATACATACGGAATAATAGGGTAATTGAATCACGTCTCTGCAGTGTCGTACCGAGCGGGAAGCGCGCTCTCGTTTCCGCAAATAACTTAATTCTTCAGCACGTTGCATTTATTGCGAATCTAGTTTAAATGGAATGATCTACATCATTCTAGAGTGTTCTGTAGCACTAGCACTTTAAGTTCTTATTATGTTTTAGTACAGTGAGCACACAAGTTTCCTGTTTAAATTTAAAATTGTTTCTTTTTGTATGCAAAATTTAGAATGATATGATGTTATCATTATAATGATTAATGAATTTATTTTATTTATGTTGGTACACCGATTACACAAAGTTTCATATTTATTTATTACATTGAGCTGTATTAATATGATATCTACTCTATTTTAAGTATGAAGTGATAAACCTAGTGATATCTAATATATGTGTTTCGTATTACTAACTAGCGATCCACCCGGGTTTGCCCTGAAATCACTACATACATGCGTGAAAACCACATGAAAATCCGTACAGCAGATCTTTGTGTTGAAATCGATCCCATACACAGCTTTTGGAGGCTTTCTTTTTTATATAAGAAGATATGAATATTTATTCTTATTTTGGATTTGAAAATGAAAAATATTGCTGTCTATGTGACACGTTGGCAAAATGGTGCAAAAAGATTCTGCCACAAAATCTCTGCGACGTCTTGTTCACCGCTGTATTAGTTCATGTCTTTCAATAAAGTGCGGCACATGAAATATTCGCTACTGAGGTTTTGCAACGGGAAATTTAATACGATTTAGCTGTTTTTTTATAGTACAGGGGGCAAATGACTACGTCACTTTACAGCGGTGTCATGTGAGCGAGAGGTACCTCCCAGGCCGGCAATTTCCGGCAGCATGGCACTACCGCTAACATATGTAACACACTATACCTATGTATTGTTTTAAGTTAATGTTTTACATAACACCGGACCGGTTACATTTCATACCCACCACGACGACCAACCACCACGTCGACCAACCGCCACGACGACCAACTATGTCAGTTGGTCTTCTCCGATCATGATCAGATTGTTTGGGTGTTGTTTGTTGGTTGACTTGAGACTTTGGAAACTATTTGTTTGTAATAGGGTAGGAATATGCCAAAAATCGTGACATATGGCACTCGACTCTCTCTCTCTCTTTGCCTACGCCGTATGGAGGCGTGAAGATATGTTGTTGTGGTCTCTAACCATGTTGAGACAAGGAGGTGTTTAGGGTTACCAACAAACCTACGATGGACTAAATCAATGGCTAACTCTGACACCCGTTGGATATGCGCTGAGATTTGCGCCTTCGCAAGCTCCAAAAACAACCCGGTTGCTGATCAAAACACATTGCGTTGGTGGCTATTCCGTCAAGCGCAAGTTACACACAACTATCGCGTTCCACACAGTGTCGATGACAGTACGCAAACGCTTATGCGTTTTCCAACGAAACCAAAAAAGTGTGTGTTCTATGTTAGCGCAGGCAAGTTTTCTTTACTGCTCGAAATACTGACGAAAGTGTCCCGTGTTGCTTCGTCGGTTACTATTAGAGACATCGGACGACGGTATAGGTGAGGTTGTGGTCGATAGGGGGATAGACCCCTTTCCCGTAGATAAGATGGAAAGGATGCATCCCGATAGTTATTGAAGATTAGCTAAAATAACCTTTATTTTCTTGGATGAGGGACACGGTCCCTAAAATAAGGACAAAGCACCTCCTCTCTCTAACGAGGGAAGGTAGCTCACACGCAGCATCTAACAGTTGGCCTTTACAATTGTCGTGATTTGATTGTCTTCGTCAATCATAACGAGTCTGGGACGACGCCTCACGTTTGTAACGCAGTTAGGATTGTAGTCCGCTGCCTTCGTGACGAGAGGATTAGTCAGAGAAGTGACCTGAGCAAAACACTTTATTTTGTACCAAGTATTTTACTTTACAATAACTTATTCTAGAACTTAGAACTATGCACAGAAACAAAAAGGCGGTCTTACCGCTACAAGCGGTCTCTTCCAGACAACTATTTAAAAGGAGACAGAATAAAGAGAAGTTGGCAC
>JAFELO010000100.1:31192-74162 GCA_017140195.1 Eumaeus atala | reverse complement strand
TTTTTCTTTGATTGTCTTCTTAAATTGTTTCGGTTATTTTAGGAAAAAAGTATTACTTTTTCAATTTTAATTGATTCATTGATCATCTTGCGTTAATCATGCCAGCAGTACGAAGGCACATGGATACAATTACAGCAACCAGAGCCATAACTATGATTCAAGAAGGACGTTCTCAGCGTTACGTGGGTTTGCAGTTGGGTTTTCTCGAAGAGCTGTTCAAAATGTATGGAATCCATTGCAAGATACTGGCAGAGTTGCCAGGAGATCTGATTCAGGTAGAGTTCGCATAACAACGACTCATGAGGATCGGTACATCCAACTAAGTGCTAGTCGTGATCATAGAGTAACGGCCCGTAAGTGAATACCAACTACGGCTGACAACGGGTACCCGTGTCAGTGATCAAACTATACGTAATCGATTGCACGAAAACCAACAAACGACAAGACAACGAGTTCTTTGAATTTCGCAGCGATTTTCGCAGTCCTGTATTCATGAAGTTGACCGTGACCGTCCTGATGCAAGATAATGCCCGTGCACACACAGCTCGATCAACCCAAACTGTCCTAGAAGGGTCTCATATTGAGGTATTACCATGGCCAGCTAACAGTCCGGATTTAAATCCGATCGAGCAATTGTGGGGCCAATTGAAACGAAAAGTTAGAGAGAATGAGCAAGGGGTCTACAACCAACAGCAGCAGATTGACGCTTTAAAAGATGCTTGGGAGGAGATTCCAGATGAAAATGTGCGGAATTTAATCCAGAGTATGAGGCTTCCGGAATGTATTACTAAGAGATGAAGACATCCTCGTCATTTAAAAAAAAAAACAAAAGTGACAAGAACTGTAGTTTGTCTTTTTCCGGCGATTTCTTTTCTTCATGTTTTTCATTCCAAATGACCAATTTTATTATGAACATAATAAAAACAATTTATGATCATTATTTTAAGCAATAGTTAGCTTATATTATAATCAATAACAGATGTTCGAGAGTTGACAGAAAGGCTTCATTGATGTCGCAATAGCACACATCTGCGTAATCCAAAATCGGTATTAATATTGATTGCGCTAAGGAAATTTTGGTAGGAATTGGGAGAAATTTACTCAGGCGTCTCAAAGCATCTGCAGCACCAAACATTCTTTTCTCTCAACTCCTGGAGTTGTACATACCACGAAAGGGTTTGGTCTAAATGGATGCCCAAACTCTTGGCAGATTTGCTTATGGTAATTATAGGACCCCCGATAGTAATTTTCGGAAACTTCTCCCAATAATTTTTGGCAATTAAATGTCGGCTACCAATATTGATGAGTTGAGTCTTTTCGGAATTCACATGCAGACCATAGCTCTTACTCCACTGTAGTATGCCGTCAAGATCGTCATTAGTTTAGGAAATATCACTGGAGACCGATAACAGAGGCGTGTGTCTGTAAATCTGCAAATCGTCTGCATACATATGGTAGTGAGAACTTATTTTAATAGAGATAGTGTTTATAGAGATAGAGTTTATAAAGATAGAGTTTATAAAGATAGAAAAAAGAAGAGGTGATAGTACGCTGCCTTGATGAACTCCCTTAGAAATATTGTGCCAAGTTGAGGAAATGCTGTCCACTTTTACACACTGCCCTGACGACCCTAAAGAATTTCGGAACCAGTCAATTGCCCCGGGAGATATATTAATAGATCTGAGTAAAAATAGTAACACTTCGTGGTCTACGGTATTAAAGGCGTTGCTAAAATCAGGTAGCGTTAAAATAGTTAAGTTTTACTATCCATCCCGAAACGAATGTCATCCGTGGTTTTTACCAGAGCAGTGACCGTGCTATGACCTGGGCGCAAAACCCGACTGAAAAGTATTAAAAGGATAAAGATATCTGTTCAAAAATAAGCATAATAGCTCCTCAACCATACGTTCCAGGATTTTTGATAAAAATGGTAATATAGAAATGGGACAAATGGAAAGACACGTGCGCTAAAGGAAGAGTTTGGAATATGGGTCAGAATGGGTGAAACAATCTCGATTTTTGGGAGAATCATCTCACGGACAATGCAATCACATCCGACGGCTTTCGAGGAGATGGACAATATAGCCCCTCTAGCAACGCAGACAGACAGTTCACTGAATGTAAACGGGCTGAAATTTTGAACAGGTAATAAGGAAAGTTTATTTATGGTTTGAGATTTCAAGTGTGCGTCAAATTGCGAGAGGGGTGGTAAAAATGTCTATTTAACGAATCTAAATCTAAATTAGGAGGAATAGATGATTTAGAAACTTTAATAATACCTATTCTTTAAGAATTTTCAGACTTAGGCCTGGTCTCCGTTTTCGATAGACGAGTGAATGTAGCGAAGCTGTGCATCCCTACACATAGTATTACAGTTATTTCGGACATTGTTGTAAGCAACCCGAGCAGACTCTGAGTAGCAATTTTTAAGTTTAGCTTTGGCCCTATTTCTTTTACTCATCACTGTCCGAATCTCATCAGAGAGACAAGGTGCGGGTGAATGTTTTAATTTTACGGGGCGTAATGGCTGATCATAAAGCTGGATAATAAGTTTTTTAAAATTGAAAATCTTATCATCAATAGTGTTGGCAGTGGCTACCATTGTCCAGTCAGTATTTTCCGCATCCAGCAGAACCTCGTCCATTTTCATTCCCTTAAAATTACGTTTCAATATGTACTCTGCCTTGTTTTTGGGTGCACGTAACTTATAGGACAGAAAAATCATATCATTGTATGAAAACCCGTCTGCCGCGCACTGTCCGAAAATAGCAACATGTATTGGGGAAGAAACAATAATAAGATGTAGGAGAGACGGGGATGAGTTATGACAGTGATATGTAGCGGTAAGAGGTAGAATATTCAAGTTGTAAGAATCGATAATAGTGCGCAGCTTTTTAGAGCGTAAGTCGTTTTTGTGCAAGCAGGTGTTGAAATCTCCCATTAGTATGGTATGCTGATAAGAGGGTGTGTAGATGTCCAAAATTTGCTCAAAAGAAGGAAAATAATTTATGGAAAGATGAGGACTGTAGAAGACGCCAAGTAACAGTTTAGAACTTTTTAGTTCGATTTCAAGTTAGAAATGTTCTGCTTCATCAGTAGGGGGTGGTTGACGTTAACGCTTAACATTTTAAAAGGAACTGCAGATGTGAGATAAATTGTTACACCACCGCCAGCCCTACCGAGCCTATCATTTCTTATTAGTTGGAAACCAGGCTTCAGATATGAGGAAAGCATGAACAGAAGGCTGCAGATCGAAACAATGCACAAGATCCGAAAAATGCGCAGGTATACTGATATATATATCTGAGCATTTATGTGCACGATATTAAAATTTTTCTCCACGCAAGAAAAATTTCGAAGTAAGAGTACTGTGAATGGGCACGGAAGAAACACTTACAAAGCTACCTTCGTTGGACTGTGAATATGATATTGAGTAAAAACTTTCATCACTGTCATCGTTAGTGCACATTTTATCGATGATAATATGGCATTCGACAATTGACAGATTACAAAAAGAAAATAATAATTCTGCTAATACAAAAAAGAATGTTTTAAAGTAGATATCAAACGATAAATAGAATAAATTTTAATATACCTACATTGCTAATAAATTAGCGCGAACAAGATTTTATTAACATAACAAGGTAATAAGATTAAAATACAAAATTGTGAACTTTGTGTTAAAGAAGAGACAAATTTACACTTGACTTAAAATTGGGCATGAAACCATTAATAAGCGTTATACAAAGATATAGTACACAAAAGAAATATAAGAAAGAGAAAAAATTGTTTGATTTAATTTTTGAATAGAAATCCATTTAAGTTTGAAATTTATTTAAAGAGATCATCTACCCTTGACCAACCTTGACGACATTGTCAATGTCGTCTGACTATTCATTCCAGCCGGTTTATCTGCTTCAGCTAGTACTCCTGGACATGCTGCAACTGGGATGGACTTCAGGTCTATCAGTGATGTAACATGGTGGCGAGACCCATCAGGAGCATGGATAATGATAGAGCCATTTCTGGTCCAGCAATTTGACACACCGAAAGTTTTCGTGTCGTCCTTTTCGAAAAAGAAATTCGGATATTGTTATACCCGTACCCTTTTGATTTAGATTTCTCATGCCAAATGCCATCTCTAATGTGAATATCTTGAAACTTTACAAGTAGTGATCACGGAGTATCACTCTTTACTAACCCTATCCGGTGGCACCG
Organism: Eumaeus atala; assembly: GCA_017140195.1. NCBI lineage: Eukaryota > Metazoa > Arthropoda > Insecta > Lepidoptera > Lycaenidae > Eumaeus > Eumaeus atala. Next base: position 69,944 of record JAFELO010000100.1, on the reverse strand, counting down.
TTTTATACTAGGAAGATCAACATTAGGGATTTTAAGTTGATTTCTTACAATATTAATTAGAGTGGATGCGGTGTCCTCTTTATGATCCTCTATGACATGAGTGCATGGCGCATTAGCAACATTTTTCTGCGTCTCCTCTTCTCTTGGTCCTGCACCTTGGCAAGGAGCTAAACTTGGGATTGGAGGTTTTTGGAGAGCCGACAGTATAAAGGATCTGAAGGTTTCATACTCTCTGGTGATGCATGTAATGGGACTTGCAGTGGCAAGATTTGTGGTGGCCTTCTGCAAGTCTTTGTGGAAGTCATCCGTGCTTGATTTGAAGACTGTAGTCAGGTCGTCAATTGTTTTCTCTACTTCTTCCATTTTTTTGGTAAGTCGGTGGTCACAGGTAATTATTTTTTCATTGAGATATAACTAATATAAACTTGAAAATAATTATTAGACTCAAAAAACAAAGAGCTGTTAAAAACGCGAGTGTATTGTATGATGCCTACCCACGAAAAAAAAGTACTAGTACTTTAATGATTTCAAAGCGACCTGCTCTTAAGGAGTATATTAAAAAAGTCTGTACAGGCTGACTGGCTGTCATTTTCAGCACTCCATTAGGATATTCATTATGTTACTGAATGCGTATTACAGGGCAAACGCGCGACTGTGAAGGGTCTGCAAGGGAGACCACAGAGGTACTACGGTAACCATATATGCGAGGGACTAATTATTTGCGTTTTCTTCGAAGTTACTTTACACACTTTTTTATATGTTTTATAATGTTTTACGTGTCTGAGTTACGAAAATGTCAGACCAGTCAGCATGTAAAGGTAATACGTACCCGCTGTGTGAAAAATAGGTGTGCTCGTCTACAAATCCCTTTCCACGACGCTGGTCAACACGTTACAGTGATGGATGGCCGTCCCGAGGTATATTTAATTTGCCTAAGAGTAATTCTTTCCGACGTCGATCGCACAAGGCGGTTGGCGTTTAATATTGTGTACTACAATAAAATGTATCGGAAGTTTTTTCGATGGATTACATTTGCTATGTTCTTTCATGACAGTGAGAGGCAGTGCTGTGCTGCACACTATCCGAATTGGGCCGGCATGACCGTGGTCGATCGCCATAGTGACAACTATGCTGTCTCGTTTCTTGCGATCTGCGATGGTCCATTATTCGATTGGAAGAAGGGCGTTGGTAGTCTTCAGAATGCTTCGACTGTTCGATTGTCCTCTTATAATAAAAGCGGTTCTGTATAAGAAAAAAAAAAGTTGTATGGGAACACCTGAAAGAATTAATTTAATGGTTTTTTGACTAGTATCAACCCACGGTTTCACCCCCCGCATAACTCAAGTTCTGTTAGTCGTAATGTCATAGCCTGAAAACCCTGTAACGCGGCTAACTACATCGCAAACTGCGTGATGTCATGCAAAATAGAGGTGAACCGTTTGATAGAGGCGGATATTCAATCCAACTTGACACTTTCTAGGCGAAGACACAACATGCCCGCTTAGGAGGGGTCACGGGGCGACGGCTTGGGGAAGTCGTCGTCCGCTCAAGTGGCCCGAGAGCGCTTTGTGTTTTAGTAAACATTAATGTAGTTACGGAATATCCCTTCCAGGAACCATGCCCATGAGGGTTACGGCTGGTGGAGTCGCGGTCGCATGTCAATACTTTCCCGTGGCTCCTCCAAGGGCGGATGAATTGGCACTCCGCTGGGGTTTAGTGGATATGGGGAATCGGTTCTCCGTATTCGAGTCCCACATACCTCTCGGGATTTCTCTGTCCTGAGGGTATGCTTAAAAGCATTCCCCAGCGAAAAAAAAAGTATGAGGCTTAAAAAAGTATAAGCCTTCCTCGATAAGTGAAATATTCAACACAAAAGTATTTTTTCAATTCGGGCCAGAGCTTCCTTAGATATTCTTAGTGTACAATATCTGTTGTTGTAGCGGCAACACATCGTTTGGTACACAGCTACAGCTCAAACACAGGTTCTATACAGACGAACTCCTCCCTACGGAAGACTATTGCACTTAGAAATTGAAAAATCCCATTTACACTTTGGTTCTACTTAAAGGCAGTCGAGGCAGCTGTGACCTTATGGTCTGTGACCACAACAACTAGAGTATCGCTAGGGTATAGTACTGACACTATAGTCTGTAATTCTATATAATATATAATAATATCTGAGGACTCATCACTCCACGTTAGCCTATCTCTATGGACCGTTACCGTTAGACTTGCGTTAGAGGTACTAGGCAACGGAAATATATTTAAGATTGTTATTATAGAGATACATATGATACAAAAACCATGACCTAGGCGGGATGCGTACCCGCGACCCTTGGTGCAACACGCGGCCTAACCGCCACATTATCAAATGAGGCAGCCGGTCGTCAAAATTCTGTAAATACTAAATACGTCTCGCCCGCAAAGCTTACGACCAATTTGGAGACTTGCAAATATTATTTTATAGTACATTTTATTTTTGAATATCTCTTGATTGGGTCATTAAATGAACTAATTTCATTTTATCAGCATTCGAATTAAATTCTGATTACATGTTTTCATGCTTTAATCCCGTAATTAATGTGGCTTAGATTTATTAGATTTTGTTGACGCAGTGACTCCGAAGACCGAACCGAGATGGGGGGGTGGGCATATACAGTTATTAATTCATGTAATCAGTCTTTGTGATTTATGCTCTGTAGCTTATGAATGACGGCGGGAAAACGCCCTGATATTTACCTACTAAATAATAACTATTGTTATTATTGATTTAAATATTTTATTGTACAGATTAAAAAGTCCCAATACCCATAGTAAAATGAATGAAGCTTCTAGTGATTATTTAGATAGATTAAAGACATTGTTATGCAATTTGCTCTAAAGGGGTTACTGTCTGCATATGAACAAGATCCATCGGGATAATATATATCATAAAAACGGGATAAAATCTCGACTATGTTCTTCCAAAATCAGTATTTCTTTATAGTATAGGGGCCAAACGAGAAATCGGAGCTTATTAACTACAACCAACGCCCATGAATATCCGCATAATTACTATGCCGATGAGTAGCCCTCCCTATGGCTGTCATTTGGTTTTGACTAAGACGTCTCCTAAATAATTTTTTAAAATGTTTGTTTACAGGATCCGAAAATAAGGAACGTGGTGCTGTTCGGGTCGACGGGCTCTCTGGAGGAGAAAACTGTGACGGTCTGCTACGGGACGGACTTCGTTAACGTGTCCTTCATCAACTTCTGCTGCACGAGGAAGGACATTGCACAGGTTTGTTGCTCGAGTTATACTTTAGTTTGAGATAGCGCCGTGCTGCATTGTAGCCGAGTTTGAGGACACGGCCGGGGAGGTAGCATTTGCTTGCATAAAACGACCACAAAGTGTCGTCTATATCGTCGCGCGGTTTCTGAGTATCCATTTACGCATTGGTGGGGCGGAAGGAAGAAGGGCAACATGTCTGTATATGAATTTCGGTCCCTAAGTTCCACGCCCACCACTTTGATGTCCGAAACTTGAGAACCTGCAGTATCCTAGCGAACCAGTTGGATCGCAGAGGCCCAATGATGTGCAATATTAAAAGTTGTATACATATCTTTGTTTAACATGTAAATAAACTGTGTGGAGTCGAAGTTTCGATGCAATTAGGTCCTTGCCAAAGTGATAATAGCTGGCGGTAATTCTACGTCCCCGGGGCCTGTAGCCTGTGTTCTTTGTAAAATTATATAATTTTTAGAACTTTCTAAAGTAATTTTAAATAAAATATTTTTAGTCGCATTAATTAATTATATTTTACGTATTTCTCTCAGGCAGGGGTTGCCATCCATCACGGAACACGAAAAAAATATTGTTTAATTAAAGTTATATTACGCTCATTTTTTTTTGGGTATGTGGTCAATCAATCTGTTGTTTTTTTTGACTCCCTAGCCATAGGATCTAAACAACACCCATCTGAATCTTTTCCTCTACACCGTACCGTCTGACACCGTTGGTCTAGTATAACGTTATTTACTGTTACACAAGTTGGACTTTAATCCTTCCCAAAAACTATCCACTATCACTAAATCATAGTAATGCAGAGCCTTTTAGATACAGTTTTCCGTACAATGTACAAGCTCCGCACCCTCTAGGAACGCAATAGCGCGGTACGCGACAGCTTAGCATTAGCTACGGTACGGTGTCACGTGATCGAGGCTGAAATCTATAAATCGTGGTTAGAATTATCTTTGATTTTACCACCGTGAATCGTAAGTATCACGTACATCGTAAGTTCACTATGTCGATGGCTTAACAGAAACTAACAATGTAAACACCACAAATATAGTGGTTAAAAAAGCATTTTTTTATATTTATGCGGAGCCGTTTTATTATTTTCTATGCTTTTTGTTTATGCACTTTATGTTAACATAAAGTAGAATAATGAAACATATTTAACAATATGTTGACCAAATTAAATATATTTTTATATATGTTCAATATTAAAAGAACTAATTTATCACGTCATCATCAGCCGGACGACTTCCACTGGTGGACATTGGCTTCTACGCCAGCACGACACTAAAATGAAAACATCAAAATAATTACTCTACATTTTACAGTGTGTAATAATTTTGTTCGTTTAGAGAAAATAATGTCGAAAGCACATTAAGCCTATCGTAGATATGGCAACACATAAGTGTGAGTGGCCGTAAGTTCTGTAATCTCATCTTTTAGGTGGGCCCTGTAATTTATGGAGGCCCTCTCGCGCGGTGGAGCCGACCGCTTTACGACCCGTGTCGTATACATTTAATGAAGTGTAGTGTCATGTTTACTAAAACGTCTGCACAAAATTGTTATCATGCACGTTACAAAATGTACTACTACTGCTGTATATATAAATGAGTGTATCGGAATATCTGCTGCATTTTAGTTCCTAAGTGGACAAAGTTGCGATTTTTAGAGTATCGCACCAGATCCTTTCTCTCGAGAGTGAGAGTTGGACCATTCCTATCGTGACTCTCGGCTATAACAACACTGTTACCTATGTGTTTTTGGCAGATCAATTGCTTGTAACATGATCATTAACTCATTAAATTTTTCCAAAAGCTATGGACCGAAGAACTGTTCGCGCTTGCCTACAATTTGAACCAGTACAACAACCCAACCATCAAGTTCCTGGAGAAGATGCACACGAAAATTGTGCTGAAAGCGGACAAGTCCGGAAAAATTCTCGTGAAGAAGTAAGTACAATGGAGCTGTTAGACTTATTAAGTTGTATCTCGAAATAACTGTAATTTCGCCCGCTCGCAAATGGAAACATTTCCTGTAGCGAATTTCATTGCACCGAAAATATTTACTATTGTGTTCTTGGCTTCGTACATTACTTTATGAGAATATAATAATAGGGTTTATCTAAAATGTATTTTTTAGTCCAGCTCTTTTCAGTTCTTTCACTTTCTATTTTATTTAAGGGTACTGTTTACACAGTCAGGTTATGTAATTTACCTAAACGTCAAATCCTATCAATCCAGCGTGCCTAGTTAATTTGGTTTAGTAACAGTGGAAATTTATTATTTATCTATTCACATATGATTATTAGGACACACTTAGTCAGAGATCGGATCAGAATTCATTTGGATATAAACTATATCCGAGTAGGCGAGCAAAATATGTAGATCCCCAGGGTTAACTTCATTAGTTTTGGGTTCGTCATTATAAGTGTTACCTTTGACGCACTTGATTATAAGTGTTACCTATGACACCTATGATGTGTTGATGAGATCCTAAAAGCATATAAATATCGTCAAAAGGAATATATTCTTTTATGAGACATCAAGATAGGTTGACTTTGAAATCGTTTAAAGGCATATAAAATCTCAAACGTTTTTTAGTGCGCACGTTTAGTTTTATTGCTTGTGCTTATTAGTACGCTTTATTTTTAGAAGCCAAGTACACACTTGAAATAAAAAGAACATAAAATGTTTTATACTGCCTATAGATTTTTATAACTCAATAAAATTGATTATCTCGGGGTAGATTGCACATGAGTGAAACGTGTGAAATCTACCCCGTTTTGAGTTTCCCTTTTGTGTGTATCGCATTACGTGCAACTGTTGTTATCTTATCAGCCGAAAGCATATCCGCAGTCCAGTGCTGTTGTAGACAAAGGGAAATCGGAATCCTGTACTATATCTATACTAACATTATAAAGAAGACACGTTTGATTATTTATTTGTTTGCATGGAATGGGCTCCGGAACCACTGGAATAATTTGAGAAAACTCTTTTACCATTAGAATTCTACAGCCTATATAACATTTTCAAACTTGAATAATGTAACCAAAGTGTGAAAAATAATCAAAGGAAACCCTGCATCCATAGCCGTGGTAACTAACTAGTAACTAGGGTCAGTCAGGTTATCCCACGCTAATCTCCAGCGGGCCGTTACTGCGATCAGTGAGTGGTTCGCATGATGGAGAATAGAAGTCTACTCTTGAAAAGAGTATATATTAACAGCAACATGGCCCCAAAAGCTCTATGAGGCATGTAAATACCCCGAGTAATCTCTGTGAAGTATCTCGAAATTACTTTTGATCGTGCTCTCACCTACAAACACATAACCAAAGTCATAACCATAGTACATAATAAAAAAAAATAAAGCGCGGTATGTCTTACCTTATGTACCTTTATTACCTGATAAATACTAAATGTAAGATGTCTCTTAGAAACAAGCTTACGCTCTACAAATTCTGTATCCGCCCGATACTGTATTCCAGCGTAATATTCGCTCACGCTAGAGACAAGGACTTTCCATTGCCCTCTATTAGAGGTCACTGCAAGGACATCTCAACTGACTATTTCGATCGGGTGCCTCGTCACCCCAACCCGCTCGTTAAAAAAGCAGTGGACTATGATCCAAACTGTATGACTATCATCGGCCGTTGTCCCATACACGTTCTGTCGGACGAATTTGACCACACCACGAATACTGTCAACCATTTTCAGCAAATATGCTCTCAGACACGACACCATATAGCCGGTGTAGGGACACGGACACGTCTCCTGGGACAGATGCGAAACATACCAGACACTCGTCAGACAACAACACACACTTTTGACTACGAACAGTCGGAACAACACTTATAGATCCGACAAACTGTAGGGGCGAGGACATTAGCGCCGCCAACAGTAATAGATTCTTCCGAAGAAAAAAGAACGACACTTTCAGTGTAGAGACTAATTTCAATACGATTTGCGATTTGCCTAGCTCAAATAATACCGCCGTACCGGTTAGGTATTCTGAGACTATCGCGCGCGATTTCGTTCACCTGTCTGTCACGATCCTCTCCATGATCTCACGTTCACGTCAGCGCTGAGGCCATTTTAGCTACCGGGCGAGCTGACCCAGACGTCAGAGTTGGGGGAAAAGGGACCTCTTGGTCCCTCTGGCCATGATAATAATAGTTAAATTCGCTGTTACAAAAACTAATACCGGGGTGCATCTCTCCCATCTGCTGGCGAGGTAGGGGGGCGGGTCGGTCCCTCTGACGACCCTAAACCTAGTCTCGTGACCAGACGAGCACTTATAGCAATCCGATGAAGCTGTATTGGGCTTCTCACGCTTCCACAGCATAAGTGTCGATCCGGAAAGTAGTGTAATGTTTACGAGACCGAAATTGAAATTTATATATTTTACTTCTACAATTTCTTGAAATATTTCGTGAAATATCCGTGAGAAGCCGGGGCGGACAGCTAGTACAATATATTTTGTAAATGTAATTTCTGCTATCGTCGTAAATCATAAGTCAATGAAATGTGTTCTGAAAATAGCGCTTTTAAGTTATGCCAACATAGCCAATCCACTGATACTCGTGACCAGTAGGTAATGTAGTAGGATCCTACCTACTGTATTGAGATCGTCATCCCAATAGGTGAGCAATGAACACATCATCGTGGCTTTCTTTCTAACGAAAAAGTTTTATTTTTGTTTAGAGAGGAAAACCCACTGAATTGGTTGATTATCACATTATTGGAAGCCCACAATTCGAGAAAACTCGAAAAATTAGCCTCGGGAATTCTAGAGACCAGAGAAATTGATAAGTTCGAAAAGTTATGAACTCTAATAGAGATCCATAATGCGCAAAAAATGTGTTTTGATGTTTTTACCTTTCACATTGATAATAATCAATATAACATTACATGCAAATATATGAACATTATAATTAATAAAACATAAGAGCAATATAGGCCTGATAGCTGTCTTTATAACCAGTGATGACGTGATCAAGCATAAACCATAGGAAATTTAGTGTACTTATCACACCACGTCAGCCTAGACCTGTACTAAGTACCGTAAGGACTTGTGTTACATGTTCCAGACAACGGAAATATACTTAATATTTTTATATATTTAAGAAATCTTATATATTTAAGAAATCTTATATATTTAAAATTTTTATTATAGAAATACATATAATGTATAGATAAACGTCCATGACATAGGCGGGATTCGAGCCCGCGACCTCTGGCGTAATACGCGGACTAACCGCCCCGTTACCAACTAAGCCAGTCGGCCGTCGAAAAAGAAACGACACGGAAAAAATCTAAAGTGTTCGAATTAGTTTCTTACATTGGCCTGCATCAGCGAAATCTAGAATAAAAAAAGACGTTCAAAATTGTACAACGCCCATTGTTGGCCTTACTTTTTATTATATCGGAAGACAAGCGAACTGACGTCCGACATATTAACCTCTGCAAATACGTTGCCTTCCCTCACTTGTTCTGTTGTCATTCTCCTAAATAGGTCACCGGCTACTCACAAACCCCACGTAACGCGACGGTATAATTATCACGTTTAAGGCGGTATCATGCGATCGTGAGCTGCCATCCGGTCGTGCCGACCTAATTCTGCAGCAATGTAGCTATGCACTACATCATACTTAGTATTTTGTAGATGAAGTAGTGGCAGCGCTCTATCAGGCAACAGTCGTATCCGTCCGGCAAGACCGAGGTGGACTATAGAACGGCGTAAAAAAGGTTAACGTACCTTATGATCCGGTTGCGGATTTGTTTATGTCTCATATTGTCATCAAATGATACAACAAACTTTGTGCTCGTATGCTATTTAAAAATGTCTTGTCTTAAAAAAACTGTGTGTGTCATCTCCGACTCGCGACTGTAATTTCTCCTTAAGAATGTTTATGAAGCGAAACGTACGCGTACAACATGATTATTGTTTATTTATTTATTCAAGTGTTAGCATGAATTTCCATCAAGAAGTGACAATACATTCAATCAGCTATAACGTGAAGTGTTACGTTGAGCGGGAAAAGTTTCACGCCGGTCTGCCCCTCACATTATTTTCGTAACGCGGGCCTTAAACATCTATTCTTAAGATCTGCAATGCCTGACAGCAATGCGGATGTCTATGGGCGTCGGTAGTCGCTAGAAGGTTAATTTTTTTAAAGCACGATATATTTAACATAATTTTATCGTTTTCCTCTTAATCTCCTTGTCTGAGTTGTATTGCCTCGAAGGGCTCGTGTCCTACTACTGAGCAAAATTCAAGCCGCGTTTTGGACGTTTACAAGTGAGATGGTTGTGACAATAGTATATAAAGTTAAATTATTTATTAAAGTGTTAACATGAATTTCCACAAAGAAGTGACAATACATTCAATCAACTATATGAGATGATAGTACGTATTAATATCTTTTGGTAAGATGAGAAGCACCTCTAGGATCCACTCTGTACATTTCTCATCGTTGTTTATGTGATTTATTTTGGCAGTTTATTATTTTACTTATTTATTTTATTTTCACGGCTTATATTTCATTAATTTATTTTATTTTGACAACTTATTACTATCTCTCAGTTATTTTGACGGCTTATGTTTTTATTAATTTATTTTGTTTTGACGGCCAATTTTTTGTTACCTTATTTTGTTTTGACGGCCTTCTACCAGGTGGACGGCTTGCTTAAGGCGACGGGGAGCCGCTGGGTGCAAGTGGCTTGTGGTCATGACGAAAGGCACTTTATACAGGCTTATGTCCAGCAGTGGACGTCGTCCGGCTGATGATGCTACATAAATGACTTACATGATGAATAAATTCATATTATTATTCATATGAGTAATAGACTGCCTAATGGTCTTGTGGTAAGCATATTTGGCTGCAGATTGAGATATACCGGGTTCGAGTCCAGGTTACGAACAAAATATCTTATTAGAATTTTGAAGTAAATGTAAATGAGGGAGTAATGATGCTACACTCTCTCGTGTACGTCCCCGCTCCTGTCGGAACTCTGACATCCTTCTATTGGAATAGGGAATTCAGGGAATAGAGAGTGCAATTGTGTCTGCGCACACTTCACACTTGTGGTCTACATATGTCCAGCGCTGTCCAATAGACATGTCGGACATCCAGCTACGAGCTTTGGCATAAACTTCGGGGCCTTTGAAGTTCCTAACTAATTAAATGATAGAATTATGACATAAGTTCCATATGGAATATGTCAAATTATACCTACAGTGGCCATTGATTACAAAAGTAATTTGTAAATCAGTGCTCGTAGCTAGGTCCACCAATAGATACAATATTTCTTGTTAAAGTGCCACTCCAACTAGTGCAGGTTGGCAGTAAGCTCCTCATATGTTTGCCCAACAAACTGCTCCTTCTCCAAAATGTATAGAGTACTGAAACGGTCTAAGTCATGTTCGTATCACTATGTATATATATGTATTCGTGTATAATATGGGGGCAGTTGGTCAAATTGATAATTACCCTAATGGGTAGGTAAAGAGAGCCGAGCGCCACATTGCGTGCATATTTCGTATAATAATATTCCATTTTAACGAGCATTTGCCACAGAGGTGACCTCGTGATGAAAAAACAGATAACACTATAGAATAGATGGATATAATATTTCAATTTATCCGAAAGTCGTATTTCGGATATCCAATCAAATATCGCATTCGATTCCGATATTGAATGGTTCCATCGAAAAATCTCAAAGAATTTCACAAAACAATGTGCGATATGCCGGGTTTTCCGCGTTGCAAACGTTTCAATTTGTGTAAAGCATTCGATATGTCCGAACGTATCTATGGAATAGCCCGAATCTGTCACTGCTGTTGACATTTGCTATTAACGTATTCGGAATATTTCTATTCTGCGGCACGAGTTTGCGGGCTGCTCTAGTTGGGATGGATTGATTTTATTTCCGCCGTTGCTGTAAAGAGTTGCATGTGTTGGCTGAGGAAGGTTCTATATCAGCCCCACTAAGGTTCATGCCTTGTCGTGGCGGTGGGACTCAGTAGCCAGGACTAAAACCTGGGGCGGAGATAATTGAACCGTGGAGGCTGCTCTTTGTACCTCTCTTATAAGAAGAGGGGACTAAGCAGGAGGAGATGACCTATTCAATAACATTAATGAATAAGTAAAGGAAACTACGTGGACTGGTCTTTATTTCCGTCATTTATTGAATCATTTTCATATCCTTTTTAATAGCGTAAGTGGCAAACAAGCAATATTCTTTTAAGAAAGCCGAAACCCCACAGCTTAACTCTCACTTTGTGTGCGAGAAGGACGAAAGAAGAGGACAACACGTATAGATAACAATTACGCGTCTGATATATGCGTCGTTAGTAGTGAAGACGGTCGGAGCTTTTGGTGGTTTCCCCTTTAGAATATAGGAAAAAAAAAAATTTAACACATCTTCACGCCTGTTCTCTATTGTGGTGGACAGAGGGAGAACGAGTGGCACAAAAAAGGAACAACTAAAAATCTCACTACCTGCCGGCCTTCTGGCTCTTCGCCTGTGTATTAAACATAGTCAATAAAATTAAATTGAATTCTGTTGTATTTTCTGCTAGTCAAGGCAAAGCGCATCCGCTGAATTGCCTCACGATATTCAGATAATTATATTTAAGTTGAAGCTTAAATTTTTAAGTTCTATCAAGATAGATCTTTTATGAATAGTCCTGGCTTATTCTCTCCCATGTAGGTCGCGTTTGTCTAGCGGAAACGGAACGGTTTAAATGTAATACTAGTACGAGTATTAACATGAGCCATGAACGCGATTTGTCTCATGTAAAATTCACAATACAATACGAAGTGGCTTCGACGGCGCCGGAAGCGGGACTCGCCCGCGGCTGAGCGTCGCTCTCGTTTCGAGTTGTGCGCTTTACTTTCAAATAGTTGCTTAGATATAATTTCAAAGGGTAAAATATTTTTACATTTTCATTAAAAGTTTCGGACTATTCATGGTACAGTAGTGAGCATGTTCAGCCACAAAACACAAGGAACGAGTTCCGGGGCAGGTAATACCCTCGTGTTTAATGAGGGACAAATATTGATACTGAATTTAAAATTGGTCTCAACCAATTTAGATGAAATTTAGAATTCCTCTGTCAATTCTGTTGCGTCAACATCGGAAATACATAACCGGAGTCAATGCAACAATGCAACATGTTATCCAATATGTTTTTAAATTTATGTATTTAGATGTAAAACTTATTGTGCCTACGGTATATTTGACAGGCCAGACAAAATTACCCAGTAGGAGCAGTACTTAACAGGAATAAACTTATTAAACATGACCGCTTCTAGATATAGTCGCTGTGTGACGTCACTTCACTAAAAATAATTAATTATCATGTCATTGTCCCGCGGTCGCGATAAAAAATCTTATTATACGAAGCCGCATCTCGATTTAGTCGCTGTGACGTCACGTGCACTAAAAATAATTATCTTTTTGCCACAACCAGATCGGTCGATCTGGTTGTGGCAAAAAGATAATTATTTTCGAATCGAAAAAGATAATTATTTTCGGCGTCGAGTTACGCGAAAGAGGCGTATCGGTAACAGTTCAGTTTGTATCAAAATTGAAACGCTTTGCGGTTGTTTGTTTGGTATCCAGCGTTGAAGTGAATGGGTTCGTTACTTACTGTGAAAGGACTTTTAACAGGTCAATTATATTTACATGTAATGATCCCAATGTATATGTTAAGGCTTGAAAACTGATATACCTCGTACGAGGGTGGATCTAAAAGTTCAAAGCCAGACCAGGAAAATGAAAGAAAAGTGGATCTAAATTTATTTTTATTTTTCGACATAGTCTCCATCTAGTTCAACACACTTCTTCCACCTGACCTGCAACTTGTTTATCCCCTCGAAAAAAAAAGATTCCGGAAGGTCGGCGAAATAATCGTTTACTGCGACTATCACCTCATCTTTGGTCGAAAACTTGAGCCACCCAAATGTTTTTTTAAATTTTGGAAATAAATGATAATCCGAGGGGGCTAAATCCGGCGAATAAGGTGGGTGAGGGAGGCAGCAATTCGTAGCCACAATCATGGATTACAGACATTGTTTCAACCGAAGTGTGAACACGTGCATTGTTTTGATGAAACAAAATTTTTTTACGCAACATTCCCGGCCTTTTTTATTTTATTTCTTTCCGGAGTCTTCGTAAAAGGTTACAACAATAACTAGAACTTATAGTTTGACCTTTCGGTAAATAATTTACAAAAATAATACCCTTCGCATCCCAAAAAACACAAGCCATGAATACATAGTCGTCAAAACGACTTTAGTCTTTTTCGGTGGAGATTCTGATCTTTTCCACTGTTTGGATTGTTGCTTTGATTCAGGAGTGTGGTGGTGAACCCAGCTTTCATCCATGGTAACAAATCTAGACAAAAAGTCCATGGGATCAGTCTTAAAAAGTTCCAAACAGTCTCGCGAAATTGTGTATCGTAATCGTTTTTGTTCAGCTGAAAGCAACCTCGGGATATCTGGTGGTGTGCCTTCGGTGAGCACACCACCAGATATCCCCAGCGCCTTTGGTGAGGTAGCCACAGAAATGATTACCACCTCAGCACCGCCAGTGTTGTCAATCCACTAAAAAAACGCCACGACCTCCACACCGAAGTTGCCCCGCACCACACACCAACCCCACCAACTTCTAGACTGTGCAATGGATATCCCTCGTTGCCTTCTTTTTCCGTGCGGTAAAGCGCTAAGCTACTACTCCTACACCTCATTTTTACAATATTTCGAATCAAATCCCTAGGGTCAATTGGCTTTGCTTGCCAGGCTACTCAGACCCAGCTCAACACTTCTTGGACCCAGCTGGGAAGGTACGAGGGTGGATCTATAATTTCGTGGTAGTAGAATTTACGACATATGGACTATTGACTTTTTGCCTGTTCATTAATGACACACTTCGCGAAAAAAATAATCCATAAGCTGTATTATTAAATTTCAATACCTTTAAACACACTTAGTTTTTTTTTGCTTCAAAAAAGGCAAACGGTATTTGTTACTGTACGACCGCCTTGTTCTATTGTAAGTAGTAAATGTCGCATAAAGAGCGTTACCAATATGTATGTGATGGTCGGGATCATTCTATTCCTCATGGAGAGCGATAGATTGTAGTAGGCTTATTGAGACAATGAATCAAAACTTGATCATTTTACTGTGATAGAAGCCTCCCACTGGTGGGTGATAGGGTTCAGAACTTCCAGACTGGCTAATGTCTTATTCAAGGATATGATTCTTTTAATGTAAGAGCCTCGGTGGTTTGGTGATTATCGCTTCGGACTTCTGTTCTGGCAGTATGGGCTGCCACGAATCGAGCCCAGGCATGTACCAATGAAATTTCTAACTTAAGTTCATTTTGTGAGTGCTCTTATGGCGTAGGAAAACATCGTGAGGAAACTCGAATTCGTGTAACCGAATTCGATCTAATGAAGTATTTGGGCCGGGATTGCTTCTGGGTGGGTAAAGGAGCAATCAGAGCCTTTTGCCGACTTACGACGGCATAGATATCCGCATTGTTGTCATGCTTTGCACTCCTTTCCTCTTCCATTCCGATGGGCCGCCGGTTACTAACAACTCTCACAGAACGCGCTGTCGCTTTACGGCAGTGTCATGTGAGCGAGAGGTACTTCCCCAAGCCGGTAGCAATGTAGCATGACACTACATCGGCCCCATCGGAATAGGAGAATGTAAAAGGGAATAGAGAGTGCACTTGTGTCAGCGCATATACTGGTGCACTCTAACATGTCCTCCATGGATGGTTTGTTTTTATAGAGATGGCTGTCGCAGCCAGAATTCGGTTAGGGAGACATTATACCTACTAGCCGTTTTCAGTTTATTTAGTTGAGAACCATCGACCCTGACTTATGTAGGTTCCATAAGGTCCTGTAATGCTCGGTTCAGACGTTTCTACGTTTACTTCGGTCAAAGAAAAATTGGTTTTACTTTCAGATGTAGATACACGTGAAGGCATCTTCCAGCAGTCGACATGTTGATGGTGAAAGAGGTCAATGATTATTTGTAACGTTGGCCGAAGCTCTCACGGATGTTGTTCCGAATTTAAATCGTATTTGAGCTGGCAATTTAGAACGTGGCGGAGGTAGCAATCGTCTGCAGCGCGAGGAGCAATCGAGATAATTCCTCTTGGCAACATTTTATATTTCGTCTTTTTTTGTTCCCTCTCGGCTCGGCTTGCGCTCGGCGTTATTGGACGAGGAATTATTATTTTAGATGCGCATTCCTTTAACAAAACGGTACATCATTTCATTTTTATATTGCACAGAAAAGCTAACGACCGTTATTTCCTATACCTTCACTCTGGAAATGTCTGGTTTTCATTTATTTGCAATATAATAATCATTTAACAATCGTACCCGTTCTTTGATTCTTATTCATTGTCATTTTCCTATTTTTGTCGATAAACATATTTAAGAATTTTAAAACGAGCATTCCGGTCCTTATTTGTTTTTAGTATAGAATACACTGAATGCTCGTTTGCCCTTAAACGAGCATTCAGTGTATTTTACAACTACCGATGCCCATAGACATACTCATTAACGTTGTCATGCGAGTGCGTTGGCCTCTTTTCCTCCTTTTGTTATACGCTATAGGCTACTCCAATACCGCACGAGACATAGTTGTGACTTGTCATGTGAGCGAGAGAGAGGGTCCTGCTCGGTTCCAATTCGTCTGCAAAGCGGAATGACACTACTTCTTATCGTACCAGGATTGAGCTGTCTCTTTGTCCCTATATACTATGAACATACCCAATGATAAGAAGCTGACTTTCGATGCATCGCCGTTTATCAATCGGTTAGAGCGAAAAATATGTACGTTTGGTTAATCAAAGCTGCGAATGAGTGTTACAGTGATAATTATGAATGTAAGCCAATTCCTAGCCGATGACTAATAGATAGAACACAGCGTCTGACGGTGACAGGCGTTGTATGTTTGTCAGGTGGAGGTTCTATTGTTCCACATAACTTCACCTTAGTTACGTAACAGTATACTCGTATACACGTGTACAACTACTTCAAGCTGATGCGCCTTCACACTTCTGGGATAGAAGTCACGCTATCACTGGAAACTCTTTGCAAACTCAGATAACCTTAAGCCAGCGTCGAAATTAAGGTTAGTGATCTGACCATTGGGTGTTTATTACATTCGTTATTATAGCTTTATCTGACGGTTTCTTTAGAAACTGGCCAAGTGCGAGTCGGACACATGTCGACGATGCCGTACCAATGGGAGGTATGAGCATTACAACTTATATAAAAGAACGGAATGGAAGAGGTAGTGCCATGCTGCATAGGAGTAGGTAGTGCCATGAATGTAGCATGAACTGCATCCTCCTATGCAATGGATTTGGACTGACACGACCGGGGAAGTACCTCTCGCTCACTTGATACCGGCGTAAAGTGACAGCGTCTCTGTCACATTTCGTGCGTTTTTTAAGTAGCCGGTGGCTCTTAGGGGGGCGATGATATGAGGCCAACGCATCTGAGTAACAATCATGCGAATGTCTATAGGCATCGGTAGTCATATTATTATGCTATAAAAAATATAAGACGATACTCTGGAGTACGACAACTCGATGTGATGTCCTGCAAAGGGACTGCGGAGCAGTTCCGATTGGAAGCGATAGGCTCTGATCATGCGGTGGAACTTAGAAAAAGACGCAAAATACAACGCATTCTCTATCTGTATATGATCGAATGTTATAATAGCAGCCGAATTGGCCAAATACGGAATAGCGGTCGAATATTTGTTGCAAACGCTATATATCCTGCAAGCCTTATGTAGTTTGGGATACCCGATTTTCTGATTTCCTATTCAATCCTGATCCACGACACGCTTTTCGTGAAAATCTTGTGTGGAAACTGTGCCGCGCTGATCAATGTCTGTAGTACAAATAAGCGAGTTATTAATGGCCTCTCCAGTCTCGTTCGCTTTGCCTCCTAATGGAATATTTATGTCATTGATTACGACGTTATTACTTGGCAACGATGGCATTAGTTACAAATTGTATCGCAATCATACTTCACCGTAATGGATTTGTCTAAGTCGCCATCTATTGAATCTGTACTTGGTTTATTTTACTATTGTTTATATTCTAAAAACTCAAATATACGGTATGATGTATAGGGTGACAGGAGAGTCATTTTCATCTCTGCAGTAAGATATTCATTACACCCTACCATGGGGTGTCATTGGAGCTCAGTTCCCGCCGCCACGACTAGTCGGTCAACTGTATTAGCGTGGGTTGAACACAGGCGAAGACAATTGAACTGAAGGGGGGTGCTCTTTGTACCCCTCTTATAAGAGGGAGCTAAAGAGTAGGAGGAAAAGGCGCTCTTTGTAAGTCTATTATCGAAAGATGAGACACAAGAGTAATAGGAGGAGGCGTTTTTGCTCACGGAGCAAGGAGCGAGGATGGGAAACACCCTATTACTTTTTTTATAAGAGGAATTAGGTAAAAATACAAGAGGATTTGTAAGAGGAATTACCATGTTGCATTGCATCAGAATTGGACCGGCACGACCGGGAAGATGGTATAGTAATTATGCCGATGTTCATGTGCTTCGGTAGTCGTAAGAAGGTTCCGCTTTCTCGTTTGACCCCTTATGTTGATATATATGTATATGCTACCTGAAAAACACAAAATCAACAGATTTTTTTGCGTGAGAATGTCACCACTTATAAATTCTTCTCCTTTTTCGTCTTAACCTATCCCGTTACTATATCAGAGGATTATTATCCCAAATTTATCCCAAATACCTAATGTATGGAATACTAGTAGGATACTCTAGGAATGTTTTTTAACATCAAAACACTTCATAAAATAATATTCTCTTAAAACTTGAGGCCTAATGATTATATTGTTCTCAGACAATTTCCGGTTGTTGAGCGTGCTGGGAACACATTAACGAAAATAATCAGTTAATGATGCCGAGCTATTAAGATTTTAATTGAACAGCCTGCCTAATCTCTAAATCATAAAGGATCGTTAACATCGGATATTTTCCGACGCTCATTTATTTTCCTTCGCTGGGAAGCCCCTGAGCCACACCCGTATCGTTTCCGCGAACTCCAGGCGCTACTTAGGGGTTTGAAATTAGCAACGTGGACTAGTTTCGATAAGAGCTTTCTTCGGTAATTGAAAGGGATTAATAGGAATGTTGGTAAAATTATGTTACTATGCAAAAAATAGATAACTGTCTCAGAATTGATATAGAAAGCATATTATTTTTAGATGTGCTTGAATTTTTTGATGACATCTTGATATATGACATCATTATAGATTGGCACTACGGTGGACGTGAAGCATAAGTTATGATATGTTCATTTATCTAATGAGCGCGTATTTACAATTTTTATTGTACTAGATGCAACTCAGGTTATAAGGCTTGAATTCCGCCGAAGAATGAGTTTGATTGAAATGAATGAAATTGGCCCGAGTTGAAGAGTAGTTCTTTTGATTTATTCCAGATCGTAATCTATATATTATACAAATTTTATCCACATCCGTTCACTACTTTTTCCGTGTACTAAATCACGCATGCAAAATTTCGCATTCACAATTTAGTGAAATATACACATTATTAGTAACATAATATATTGATTGATAGATATTAAATGCTAGGAATTCACTACGATATGTTACTTTCGGAATATCATTTTACATCGCATATGTAACGTAACATTAATAACTGTGGTTCTCACAGTCATAGTAAAGGCATTTAATTTAGCCTTGAAGACTGTATGAGCCCATTATGTAGTTCCGATTTTACTATTGTTACTGAATATTTGCTCTCAAAGCCGAAAGCTGTTGTTACTCATTAAAATTTAACACTGATGTTAAACTTAATCTACTTATTTCGTTGAAGCATCATGAATCGCCTGGAATGGGTGCTGAAGTGAGGGAACTAAGCACTTTTCTCTGCGTTCAATGATGATATTGTCATCACGTAAAAAAATCGAGCGATGATCTGCAAATAGTGATTCGTTGCTGATTAACAATAATCTAAAAATTAAATGGTTTTAGTTACATAATATTTAAAGTTGATACGTTGTGTTGTTTTGATTACTGTAAATGTTAAATGACAAATTTAGCTAAAAAGTTATACTTAGGCCACTAAGACGAATCTGACGATGCCTCAATTATGTATCACTTCAGCGGTCCTAGAGACATAAGGTAATGAAGAATATTACATACATTCAAGATATGCGAAAAAGATAACTTTTCATTTGCCATAGGGTAATAAAATTTAAGAAGGGTTAAAAATTGCAGACTCGTAACACAGCCAGGCTTCTAGCCGGACCATTCAGATACCGTGAATGAATTCATTTCATTTGACCCGATGTTTATTTGACTATTTAATTAGTGTTAGACTTATTAAACCCTCGCTCTCAGCTCGTAATGGAAATACTCATAATCTGTGCGTATTATTAGTCCCAATTAGTATTAATTCATTACACGGGGTCGTTCACTTCTGGCGAAAAATCTTCAAAGTTTAATTAACTTAACAGCTGTTGTGTTTTAACGTATTTTACAAGTTAACGTCTCTTATTTTCGTACTAATATTATTACCACAAACTTTGTACCTATGTTTTGGATAAAATTTCGCACTGGTGTAGATTAGAGTTCTGAAAAATACTACTACAACACATCATCACGCCAGTTCCCTAACCGGGTAGGCAGATGGAACGGAGCGTCACATGTCACGATCCTTACGTACCTGCCCTGCTTCCTCCACTTTCACAACTCTCTTCTGTTTTGAAAATTTTTAAAAATATTTGTTATCTTATGATAATGAATGTTTTGACTGCCACAGCAACCTGTGGTTTGATCAGCTGGTGAATACTTTGTAGTTTACATTCGTTGTATAAATACACTAGCAGCTCCTCCCGGTTTCACCAGCGTACTTCTCTCCGTATAATCGAGATGGGTCTTACTGGGGTGAAGTTTCATAAAATTAGTTATTAGAGGATGCCTGAACCCGAAAAGGAACCTACCTGCCCAATTTCAAGTTTGTATATGATATAGTGACAGAGAATTTGTGAGAACGAAATACCACCTACTGATCGTAGGTAGTATTTCGTTTTAGTAAATACACTACCACTCCGTCGCGGCTTCGCACAGATATCTCACGAAATAGGACAACAATTCCTTGTTTTACAAAAATATATGAATTATAAGTTCATTGTAATGATGATTCAATGTCAATGTCAATTCAATGGTTAGTAGAAAATAAAGAAGTGGATATATTGGCCAAACAGGCTAACGAAGATGGGACTTTACCCCTTTATTTGGACTTAACAAAACAGGTATCGAATTTGTGTAGGGAAATGTGGCAGGAGTATTTCTACATGAGGTCTCTTGAGATGGGAGTATGGTTTAAAACTATCCAACCGCATACACCTAAACTTCCTGTTCTGACTGACTGTTCGCTATTAGATAGAGAAAATCTTAAGATTGTTTTTAGGCTACGTTCGGGGCACATTCCATCAAGCAGATTTGAATTTTTAATGAAAAACGTCCCATCTGCGAGCTGCTCCCAGTGTGGTAGTATCGAAGGTGTACAGCATGTTGTGGTGGAATGTGCCCGCAATGAAGCATTAGACTGGCTCATATTAATAGGATAAGAATTAAACACATTGCTCTACTTAACATTATTTTGACAACCCGTCGGCGGATAAATTAAAATTACTGTTAAAATGTATAAATTAAGTATAGTTGATTAGAAATCAGTGTTCTCCTTTGTTATTTGTAATGTAAACTTGTGAACTCGTGGAGCGATGTTGTCGCTCAGCGACAGAGTTCCTTAATAATAATAAAATAATAATAATGATTCAATGTCAAACAAATTTAATTTGTATCAGAACAACGTCTGTCGGGACTGCTAGTTGTCAACAGTTTCTGCAGCGAAATAAGTATTTACTTTGATATTTTTTCTTAACTTTGATTACATTATCGAAGTTTCATAAAGGTCTAAACCTTTTAGATAATGTTATATAACCTATGTTCATCACAAATAACGTAGAATTCTAATGGTTAAATAACTTTTGAAATAGGTCCAGTAGCTGCGGAGCCTTATCGATGCCAACGAAGAAAAAACAATCAAATTTTTCCAGTTTATAATATTAGTAAAGAAGTTAATGTATCTATAGATATAGACTTTACTCTTAGCAATTGGTATATAATAAATGCTTTAAACTCGAAATAATAGAATCGCTATTTTTCTATATTTACTGCTTTATTATTATCATACTGGTCAGCCTTCCATAGCTGAATATTTTTTTTAGATTACGGGGACAAAGGGGCAGGCTTCTGATGACTATCATAGTCATCTTCATAGTTTTTATACAGACGGGTTGCCCCATTTGATAAATAATAAGCAATGATGAGAAGCTAACATAAGCTTCCATCTCGATATTACGTTACCTACGCTTTACGCGGAATTACCTCTCGCGTCCTACGTCTTTGTGAAAAGAACCACCGCCCTCGGTGCTAACGAATCAACGTGTCTGAAAGACGTCCAAGAGCTTAATAATGTCAGAAATGCCGGCAGTGCTTCTGCTAATGTAATAACTCTGGTGTTTCGAATGGGCGTTAGAATGCTTGTCATCCTTTGACCGGAGTGATCGCAAGTCTCCAATGTTATATATAAAAAATCTACAATTTCAACATTCGGTAGTTGACGTATAAAGGCCGGTGACGATGTTTGTATCAGTGTACTTATAGGCGCTTATATAGGCGTATGAATACTGTGTGTCAAAGTTTTGTAGCTCGACGTGAAATAAAAAGACTCACGGCAAAACTTTGTCGGTTCCGTTGTTCGGACTTCACACACTCCGGCCTTATGTGCTTTTTATTTGTGCAGTTTAAGCTACGTAAGCTACCGGTCTGTGCGCTGTTCTATCAACTCTGTTCATACGCTGAATTAATAAACCGCCTCGTTTACCGGCCGAGTGCATGTTGGACATGTACACATGTACATGTGTACATGTGTGTGATCATTTTTTGGTTGCACGAAAATCTTGGAACTCGCGTCTTTTTGCGCGTAGCTGAGTCGCAATTAGTTGTTATTGTAGCTACAGTTATAAACACAATTGTGGGATTTCTAATTTGTATCCATTGCGGTTCAATAGATACAACACTGTGACTGATGCGCATACAGCGGAGGTATAGGGCCTCATCGCCACCATTTGGCAATGGAACCCTAATAACAAAGTTCATATTTGGAAGCTAATGCTTAGATAAAATAGGATAATTAAAAAATATTAACCCTAATTTGATACTTTTTGTCTTGTATTTAATGTAAGCACGAAATAAATTGGTCTGTATACTAACTAAGCAGGAGATTCTATGAATGTAAATTACCTCTGTTAAATCATAATTGATCGCTTGGTATATACTCACACGTGATGTGGTGAGGCGCGTGAGGATGTCAGGCAGTAGACGTCGTCCGACTGATGATCATGACGGTGATACTGATACATTGTTATTTATACTTAGTGCGTACTTTTTTATGAGAGGCCTATTCCTGCATTACCAGGCGAACTGACCACTTCTCGATCATATCAGTGATATGAACAGACAATATGCATGCACATACATATTACGTGTCTGTTATTTCTATTATAATGTTGTGACACTTCCATGCACATTGAGACATTATTTACGCAAATTAGTTTTTACGTACATATTATCCGGTCTCTACATTTCACTATCAGCTAACAAATCATCTAGCTAACAAAAACTGCCGAGTTTCATCTCGTGACGACCTGTTAATTAGTGTCTCGATAAATCATATTACACGTAAAATTATTTACTTTTGCCAAATCTATGTAGGGCGTGCTAAATGATTATCCATATTGTGAAAATAATATTGTTTTCGTATATTTACCCGAATTTTATCCATTATTGTGACCATTTAACGGATTTTATCGCATTTCTCAAGATTTACTTGTGGAATGTGGAATCATTCTTTATGGTAATTCTATGTGATTTCACAAGTAGATCTTAGGAAAGTAATGTTCTATGCGTCCGCATGTGCGTCGGACAATGCCCCCGAGCGGCTGTCGTAGCTATCGGAGCTACGCATCTGGGCGCCGTAGACCGCGCTACGAATACAACTTCTACGAATCTTGAAGATTCTTGAATTAGTGCAACACGTAGACTGGTATTTCCCTGGCCGACTTGCCACTATCTTCTTATTCATCAACTACTGACCGCTTTCTGTGCATAATACATATAGAGGGGAAACGTTTTTTTTTTTTTGGGAATTTGTTACTGCGATAGAACACAAAATAATGATTTGTTGGTTTCTTTTATCTTTTGTCTGATCATTTGAGTTATTTTTGTCTGCTAAAATATGTGAATGATCACTTATGTAGTCTCATTTGGCATTTAGTGTTTATTTTATTTAAAACAATTGATAATAAATTTAAAAAAGTTAAGACGACGACGAGTATGAAAATGCGAATGAAGTCGCGGGCGCTACTTGTCGTTATAATCCATATGTGCGTGTACATTGTGAGTTTTTTTTTAACTTTTTATATAACTATAAAACAATTAATATAAAACAAAAAAATAGCTATAAAACAATTGTATTATTTAGTAGCGACATGAAATATAATATTTCTATATCACATATTTATCCTAAACTTTTCATAACGGGGGGGGGGGGGTATGAAAAGTTCAAGATAAAGGTCATGGTCTTATCCGCTAGTCGAACGTTAACGTCAGAGCCGAGGTCGTTTTAGCTACCGCACACGAGCTGCCCCCGACGCCAGAGCCAGGGTTGGCCTACGTTTCGATCCCTCTGGCCATGATAGTAATAGTTAAATTAGTATTACAAACAGTCTTATATCGGGATGAATACTTTCTATTCGCGGGACTTCCATCTGCGGAAGAGACGCAGGTTGGTGCAATTTTGGACGCGAAAGCTAGTCTTGTCGCCCGACGAGCCCTCATATCAATTCGACGAAGCTTCGAAGGGCTTCTTCTCGCTTCCACGGAATAAGTTCATATCCGAACTCATTTTTTATGTTTACACTCATATTACTACTCCCACAATAATACAACATTTATACAACAGCGCGGTTCTTGTGATATTTCATCCCGACGGCGCGTGCTCGCAGTGTACGTACAATAAACTGCGATGTAATATGCAAAAGACGTTTATCTGTATGTAAAGTGCAGAGCAGTGACTGCGACTGTACGTAAAAAGTATTTGCGACGCCACAGCACGTGTAGCCGGGCCAACACAAACAGAGTATTTGCGACGCCACAGCACGTGTAGCCGGGCCAACACAAACAGAGTATTTGCGACGCCACAGCACGTGTAGCCGGGCCAACACAAACAGAGACGTTAGTCAAGGCGTGTGCTAAAGTATTTGCGACGCCACAGCACGTGTAGCCGGGCCAACACAAACAGAGACGTTAGTCAAGGCGTGTGCTAAAGGCGGGGCGGTGATCGCATTTTCCTAGGGAAGCCGTGCTGTAAAATAACCCCAATATAATGAAACTAAAAACGAATTTACGGCTACATTTGTAAAGTTCCATGGACGACAAAGACGCTGTAAAGGGTAGTGCCGTGCTTCGCCGAATGGGTACATCACACAATATCGTCTTAAAAGTGATGAATTTTTTTTTTGATGCCACGGTCCATCCGGTGAATGAGTGACGGTGGTCAATTGTGTCCTCTCTATACGGTGGTGCCATCGGCCACAGATTCCTCAGGCGACTTGTGGCCAATAGTTTTAACGTGTATTGGGTCTTTCCGCGAGTCTCATACACCCATCGAAAACGACGCAGGAACGTTTGTCACCGTTCATAAGTGGATTTCCATGCACTCGTATCGTTCGTATGCTAGATCGAAGATTTCATACATAAATTTTCCACAATTTTTCTACAAAATAACTAGCATCACACACCGGTCATGCTGAAGGCTTTCGGTGCTTCGATAAGTGGCCAACACAAACATATTTTTTCAATTCGGGCCAGTATTTCTCGACGTAAGCGCGTTCGAACAAACAAACGAATAAACTCTTTAGCTTTATATTATTAATATAGGTCAACCAATTTTCGGATTTATTCCTTTATTTGTACGGTAAGTTCTTAATTTTTGCCAACGTTTTGATATTCTTTCATAGCACGCGCCTTGAACGTTTCCTGAGAAGTGCAAACTAATGTCTTTGGTGTAAGTGTGACGCAGAATATAGAGATTGGTTGTGTACAACGTCCTGTACACTGTACATGTGTACCGTATGTCCTGCGATGACGTATGACACAGTACGTTTGCGTGTGTCAGCCATTACACTCTTGACAAGTGACACGAGTTTGGACTAAATGTTTGCATTTCATTTCGTGTATGTGTGTGCTGTAGGTTCGTCTTTCGGTTACTGTTATGTATTAGAACGTTACATAGGGTCTTGGGATTTAATGAGTGTTTATTTTGGATACGAGAAGATCGTGCGTCGGAAGTAAGAGCTACGTCGTCAACGCTTTGCTACATTTTTAATAAGCAGGCTGAATATGGAAGTTGACAATACCTTATCACCACATGGTTACATGTGCCACCAGGTTATAGGTGGTGCTCGATGATAGACCACAGACAACCGCACAACATGAAGATGTTAATTTCATATACGACCAAAACATATATAAAAAAATCAAAATTCAATAGAAGTACATTAAACGCGACAGCTTAAGATATATTTCAACAAGCGGTGCCTCACGCTTCCACAATTGTAACTTCGGTCCACTGATCGAAGCGTCATGGTATAAAGCCTTATAACATTCCTCATGAATGTAGCTATCATACATTAGAGTAACCCATTAACTCGGACTTGTAGTTTCAGACGTTAGCACGTTCAAACAAACAAATAAAAAATTCTTTAGAATTATTATATTAATATAAATACACCCAGGGCTATCTAGGCGAACCCGACGACTCATATGTTAAAATCCGCTATGCCGTTCAGACAGTGGGTAGCAGGGAACATAAACATCTACGTAAATACCGCCCTCCTTCTGACGCAGTCAGGTAATTGTTTGATTCTTTTCTTCTTCTATGCTGTAAGGTCCTCTATACTTCATGACGGCGACCACGACTGTCACTAATAACACCAATGTTCGTTTCCGGTCGGAGTATGCAATGAAGCAATGACATTGAAAGGAAAAATTATCTTGTCCGTTCCCAAGTTTTTCTATTAACCATAGTTCCTTACAATTTTTGGCTGTGGTTATTCTTTGACATTGTCATTAACGTAATTATCACTGTAAAAACATTCTTTATTTTCTTCGCAATTATTTCCCTTCCTGTCCACCAGTTTTAACCAAACCTAAGTACCTCTGGCCTGTGAAATATATAGAATTTGCTAAATTTCGTTTCCACTTGCGATTTTCACTCCAAAATATAAACGACATCGGTAAGCAGGTGACATGGCAACCATTATAGAATAATAAAGTCCTGGCACACTGCCATTTAGAAGTTTATTTACAGAAGCTAATAAAGAAGGTCAGCGGTGAATGGAAATGGGCGGATGTGCGGTGGAAGATGCAACGGCGATGATTCACTTCATAATATAATCATCATCTAGCCGTGCTTCTCCTTTTTTCTAAGCCCCCCCTCCCTGGCTTTCTTAGATAGGATTAGCAATTCTTTGGAAGCCAGGGGGCTGTCTCATTTAGGATTAGTAATCCTTCAGAAGCCAGGGGGCTGTCTTATTTAGGATTAGTAATCCTTCGGAAGCCAGGGGGTTGTCTCAGTTAGGATTAGAAATCCGTCGGAAGCCAGGGGGCTTTCTTATTCAGGACTAGCAATCCTTCGGAAGCCAGGGGGTTGTCTTAATTAGGATGAGCAATACTTCGGAAGCCAGGGGGCTTCCTTAATTAGCATTAGCAATCCTTTGGAAACCAGGGTGCTGTCTTACTTAGGATTAGCAATCTTTCGGCAGATATGCTAAGCCAGAGCATAGAGATGTTATCTCTTGCTAATATGACTTAAAAGCTGGTCACTGGCCAAAATCTAAGCTAACAGAATATACGATGTTTGCGTTCATTGGCTTGGCAGGTCGTGTAATGTACATAGGAGCAATGACCGGGCTAGTAGGTTTCTACAGTAGTAGGAAGTGCAAAGTAGGAAACGCAGGTCACTGTGTAAATACTTGTATATTTCTAGTTGATAAAAATCTTTTGTTGCAGTATAATTCGATTGTTCGCGCAAAACAAAGAAGACAAAAAGAGGGTAGAGAAAGCTCTGAGTGAGTCGGGCCTGCCCACAGGGAAGAACGACACCATCAGCCAGAGCAAGTTCCTGTTCGAGGACTTCTTCGCCTTCTACAAGAACCTCACCCAACGCACCGAAGTGCAGGAGATCTTTAACATATTGTAAGTATAGTGGGTAGGCGATGTTATGAATTCTTGTGCTCATTAGGTTAAAGGTAAGACCTAAACGAGCAAACGGAGTATTTTGGTGTCGCCTATAAACATTAAACATTCATGAAGTTTAGTTGAGGAGCCCGCTGTCAAATATCCAGTGCCTCATGGTGGAAGGGACCTAATGAGCCTCCGGACTTATGTGGACATGAAACGCCATGGTATAATTGTCACTTTAAGTCGGTCTTATGTGAGCGAGCGAGCCGGCACGATTCGACAATAAAACTAAACAAATTTGTGAGGTAGACGTTTTGTCCACCTGTAGTAATTCCTCGGTAGTTGTCAGGATGATGGTGCCTCAGTGTCTTGGTTCCTGGATTGATAATCTAGGAGCTGTTTCTGTCAATTCGTCTAGCGAATTTTGTTTACTATCCAGTTTGCAGTGCCTTGTGATTTCACCTGAGTAACCAGCATAAGCAACACTGAAATATGTTTTTAATTGGACCAGTTCCTAAGATTAGCACGTTCAAACAAATATACTCTTCACACACCCATCACACCAGTTTCTTATTGAGGTAGTAACGGAGCGCCACATTTCATGATCCTTGCACATCTGCCTTGTCTCCTACAACAACATTTGATTTAATATTAATAGTACTATAGATACGCAATAACATGAGCATTATGTAAAACTCTGATTTTATCTTTGGAAATTGCCATGTTTATAAATGTGCCTAATATTTTTTTTACATTTCCTTGCTCCCTCTGATGCATTAAGCCGGGATTATTCAAACGTATAGCCCGACGAAGCCCTTTTAAATTTTACCAGACAGTCGAGATCCCTTTTCTTCAAAAAAATAAAAAATAAATCTTTCAATAATCCCGCTTAAAGCTATTGTAGTTTTTTAAACTGTTCTAAGTATGCTAAGATAAGACTTTTAATGTTTTATGACGGTGCCTTTTTACAATTTATGGAGGCAAATAACAGTTAAGGTATTTGAACTTGAAGATTAATGAACACCTACTCTCCAACGTACATAGGTATCAACGGCTGCCGTACAGCCGAACGTCGTACACTGCTGGGCTAACCTCCCCCATAGAGCGCCACAGCTTGCGGTCCCGAGACAATTGTATCCAGGGGCTCCCCGCCACCTTAGCTAAATCGTCAGCCCACCGTCATAAGCATCCGTACAACTAAGATTTGCATTCCCTACTTCACTCCGGGGCTTGGGGCCACCGGAAACACAAGGGTCCCGTCCCAGACATTCGTGCCCAATTCGGCTGCATTGCCATCCCAGCATCTCTTACTAAATACAACTGATATTAAAACCATACTTTTTACTGTTTAACTTAACAAATTATATCCAATCCAAGTTACAAGTAAGTTACAGCAGAGTTCTGTTAGGAACTATGTGGATCCCTTATATCTGCTCTGTGAAAGGAAGAGCGGAAGTAAGTTCTATTGGTTTATTCGGCTAGCGACAGTAACTTGTGCATGTCGGAAGGTTCTGCGACAAACATCGAGAATGTTTCTGAGGTGTTCTTGTCATATTTTTACGCTACAACCAGCCAACGCCTTTGTGTATTTGTAACGCATATTGCCCACTAATACCCACAACACAAACAATCAGCGCCATTTTATTACTTCCGATACCCATAAACATATGCATAATTACCATGCCGATGCGTTGCCCTCCTTTCCTCCTCCCCTCAATGGGCCATTATTGTGACATTTCCGGACCGGTATAGATTATCCAGAAAAACTTAATATTTATTTAGAACAACACCTCTTGGGATAGATTTTATGCGGGCGAAACGGCGAGGTATAGCCATATAGCATGTGACATTTTTTTACATGAAAAATGAAATAAATAAATATGCATAACCTTTTACCTTATTACATTAGATTCGCTATTTCACGATCTTCTCTCGGGAACAATAAAACACTCGTATAGCGATTTACACGCTGCTATTATGATATATTAATGTATATTTTGATATATATTAATGACATGGAGTGTCCGTGGAGCCAATTCATTACACACACTATAACTCAAGAACACGACAGAAAACAAAGTCAACCAACGTAAAGGTAATCGTAACATCAATTAATCAATCACAGACGTTTCGTTTTTCCATTACATGACTATCATTACACTTTTGATTATAGTGGATTTACGGTTACGGTTAAACCTCCTTACAGTAATCATAGAGTCCTCAGTGCTGTACGGTAGTCAATATAGCATCGATGAAAATGGGTTTAATATACTGTTTGTTAAATGGTAAAACTGTACTAAACTGTTCTAGCAAATTGAACTCGCATCATGTGTTATATGTAAGCAATGCGTGGTGATCAAACTACAAGAGCTACGTATATGGTCCCTATAGAGTAGGATCTCAAGACCTTAATTTTTTAAACTTTATTTTGTTTTTTAATATAGTAACCAAAGTAGGTAAGAATAATACATCCAATAAAAACTTCTTGGTTTGTACCCATACCAGTCCAAATGGTAAGCCAAATAAGCCCTGAAACTCAACATCACCAAACAAACAAAACCA
Source organism: Eumaeus atala (assembly GCA_017140195.1). NCBI lineage: Eukaryota > Metazoa > Arthropoda > Insecta > Lepidoptera > Lycaenidae > Eumaeus > Eumaeus atala. Next base: position 39,692 of record JAFELO010000100.1, on the reverse strand, counting down.
AAACTTCCAAAATTTGATTTTTATTTAATTGTTAGTATTTGTTGTTATTGCTTCATTAATACAAACAATATAAAGTTTCAAGTTTGTATAAATTATTACAGTCTAGCTTAAACAACACCGGGACAAGGCTTATTTATAGGGGCCAGTTGGCAACCTAAAAAGACTTTCGGTTTTGAGGCTTTCCGAATTTGAAATATATTATCCCTGTCTGTATGTCGACGTACATAGATGAAATAGTTTGATCAATTTGGTGATACGCAGGTAAAGCTAGGGAATGGAATGGAATAGATTAGCGAGCGGAACGATATTCGACATCCCTTTAATCTGCCATCTCGTGCGCTATACAAGTACACATTGTATCATGTTACTTGATGCGTGATTGAAAAATATAAAACCTCTCTGGAACAATAAAACATTTTATATTTTTCAGCTGCTTTAATAAAAAACAAAATAAAGTTTAAAAAATTAAGTCTTGAAATCCTACTCTATAGGGACCATATACGTAGCTCTTGTAGTTTGATCACCACGCATTGCTTGCATATAACACATGATGCGAGTTCAATTCGCTACAACAGTTTAGTACAGTTTTACCATTTAACAAACAGTATATTAAACCCATTTTCATCGATGCTATATTGACTACCGTACAGCACTGAGGACTCTATGATTACTGTAAGGAGGTTTAACCGTAACCATAAATCCACTATAATCAAAAGTGTAATGATAGTCATCTGAAATGTCTGTGATTGATTAATGATGTTATCATTATCTTTATGTTTGTAGACTTTGTTTTCTGTTATGTTCTTGAGTATAGTGTGTGTGATGAATTGAGTGCACGGGCACTCGATGTTATTAATATATATATATCAAAAGATATACTAATGTGTCGTAATAATAGCTTGTAGAAATGGCAATTGAGCTTGTTCTAGACTGAACTTGAAGGGAAAGTCAAAAGGAATTTTGAGAACGAATTGAGAGTGACGTCTGTGCAATAGCCAGAGTTTCGACCGCTTTTGTTTCATCTGGCCTCCAGCAAGGGACAGAGAGCCTGTTGATTGATATTTCAACAGTTAGCTTTCCCAACCCTATATTCAACTAAATGTAAAATGGATCAGCAAAGGACATTTTGACCAATGAAGACAATCAAATAAGCTATTACTTAGTTTATACACCTCAGCAAATAGAGTGAATGTCTCGTATTCTGTGATACGGCTCTCTGAGGAAAATTACTGGGCTAACTGTAGTGCAAGGGCTTAGCGAATGTTTAATGGATTCTGTTGTTTGATACGTACATATGTAGGTACAGTCGACATAGAATATCAGCTTTCTATTGGTAATACATTATGAAGCTTCTTACTTGGTGGCAAGGAATATAGTCCGTGTTTGTTGGAAATTCAGTGGTAATGAATTGAATTGAGCTGAAAATACGTAGTGTTGACTAGTAGAGACCATAACAAAGTATAGTTAATACTTTAGTTAATGATCTATACCGAAAATATTTGAATGTATATGGGTATTTTACAATTCTATCGTTTCGATTACTTTAATTAAATGTGTTAACATTTACATGTTCGAAGTAAAACTTCTTTACGCACCCTTGACTTGGAGAGTACGCCGACGAATGAGTAACAAGAGCGCTACGAAAACGAAGCTAGCAGAAGTCGAGATGGAGATAGATATAAGTTAGTGAAGAGAGAAAAAGAGAGAGGGAGTTACACGGAAGTTAAAAAGATCTCATATAAGTTTGTGAAGTTAGAAATAGGGAAAGTAACGTTTCGTATATTACTGTTGGGGCAAGTGAGAAAAGTGCGAGCACACGTTTCCTTTCTATCTTTCTCGTTCTCTCCTACGACGGTGAGATAATTGCGTGTCGTGTAACTAAAGAAGTCGATTCGGTCATAGACCGCATGAAACGAGGCAGCGTACCTCACTCACGCGAATGTAATGCGATAGATGTGTATTTTCATTTCACGGTTTCGCCGGTCCCACACTTCTAGAAAATACTCTCAGAAAATTGAAGATCACTAGTAAGATTAATTACAAGCTTAATATTCGCGAATGACGTAGATCTCATATCCCATGACACTACTACAAGTAGGTACATCAGCAGTCGATGTGTGGGCACATTAACCGGGTCGTGATTATAAATCTTAGCACGGCTATACTAGAGCGACATGGCGTCATTGACGCCAGGTGCATGTAACTTGTATTTGTTGCAGGACGGAGGGCAAGCCACACCTGTCGGCCAACCAGTTGGTCGATTTCCTGAACGACGTGCAGAGAGATCCGCGCCTCAACGAGATACTCCACCCGTATGCCGACATACAAAGAGCCAAAGACATCATCAAGGCGTATGAACATAACAAATACCACCAGCAGCGGTCGCAGTTGACTTTCGATGGGTTTTTGAGGTGAGTTTCATAACTCACTGTATGTTTACTTTTGTACATAACGGCTACCCTACTACCCACTTAGAATACGCGTTATTGGCCGGAGATGATGCCATCGTCATCAGACAGGACCTGATAGTGGATCCCAGAAAAATCGAGCAACCGTCCAGTGTCAAGTGTACATATGCGTTTTTCGTAAACTTTTTATTCCTAGTTGGACTCAGCTTGTGGTTTTCGGTAGGGGCTTGAGCGTTCTAGCTCTTTAGCATCATCTAGCTCATAGGAGTTGTATTTTTGATCTGGTGTCATGAAAGCAAATGGCTGATAAACATCTTTTTGAGCAGATTCCTGATGTCGGAGGACAACCCTATAGTGGCGCCGAGCAAGTTGGACCTCTGCGACGACATGGACCAGCCGCTGGCGCACTACTTCGTGAACAGCTCGCACAACACGTATCTCACCGGCCACCAGATCACCGGCAAGTCCAGCGTCGAGATATACAGGCAGGGGCTGCTAGCTGGGTGCAGGTGAGATATGCTGATTTCATCATAGTTTAGGGGACAAATTAGACATCATATCCTATCGGTGTCCATTTTTCCCCATTAACAGCCGGACGTGCGGATACTTTGCGCCCTTCTCAGTATAGGAATAACTCCCGATGGACCGCCTAAAACCGCCAAATAGCTTGAAAGGCAATAGCATCTCTTTGCGGCGGTATCACATGAGCGAGCTGTACTCCCAAATACCCGCTGAGTTAGTCTTTAACGACACCGCCATCGTTCACTACAGACGATTAGAGTCCTTGGTACGTGCTTTTAAGGCATTCGCAAAAAACCCGTGTAACCGAGACACATTTCGTTATCTTGAGTTGTCGCGTTCCACAGAGTGACTGGGCGTGTGTCATGTCGTTTTAATGAGAAGAGCTGTTAATGAGGAATCTATCGTCGAGAACTAACGACCCGACGAACACAAAGTTAATCAACACTGCATCTTTCCAGTCGAGTCGATAATGATCACATAACGACGCGATATAAGTAGGTAGGTGCTAGTTGTTCCGCTGTCCACGGTGGTCGAAACGTCAGTTACTCCAACGATACGAGTATATCATGAATTATATAATCGCGTGAGCTTAACGCGAATGTTAAACATCATTGTAATCTCCTGTTAATTAGTTAAAATTAGTCGAGTTCTATTGCGGTTTATTTCAGTTTTTTTATATTTTATCGGGACCCTGCTCGTTTGCATTCGGGAGCCTTATGATAACTACCGACGCCCAAAAATATCCGCATAATTATTATGCCGCTGTGCTGCCCTTTTTTCCTCCTCTGTTCCGATAGACCATTTCACGAGCACTCGTATGCACTACCCATGATATTGGCGACCAAGCATCTGAACTGTCAGGATTGTAAAATACTTAGATAAACGCAATAAAATCCGTGGCAATAGTTTAATTATAGCACTAAAATGTCCTACATTTAGCAAATTTCTCACACATCGTCATCATTATCAGCCCTTATCGGTCCACTGCTGGATATAGACCTCTTTCAGTGACACAGAACTCGTATCCACCCCGGACCGGCTACTGCACGGAAATCGTCTTCCCACCTGGTAAACGTTCGTCCAACACTTTGTTTTCCTAAACGCGGCCTTTTCCTTTACTCACACTCAAAAAGAAAATCGAAAGACGTTTGTACGTGAGAGTGTAATCAAAGTTCCTACCTTAATTAGTGTAGAATCATAACATGTGAAGTTTAATGTCGGAGTACTCCAAGCACGCCGAAACTGTCCAACTCGTGCGAACTCTTCCGAAGTGCTCGCTTATTTTAGTACTCAAAGAAAGGTTTTCAAAGTTTTATGCTTTTGTTTTACTAGCGACTTTCTTCACATATATTTCATGGGACAGCATTATAATGGAGTTCCTGTAATCTTAATGTTTAAGAATATTGTCATGTTTGTTAGGACTAATCTCTAAAGTACTGTTTCGATATTATCGGGGTAGAAATCGGAGTGTTTTGACGCTCATACACATCCGCACACGTCTATGTGCGATGCTCTGCTTTCCTCCTCCGCTCCAATGGGTCACCGACTGTGTCGATTGTAATGAAATTCGCACAAATATGTGTAACTTTGCCCGATTTAAAATATAGGCTATTTTTTTATGAAAAAGGGCAGCCCGGTCAGCTAATATGGTGGCATGATATGGTGGATGCGTCCTTCGGGCGGCTGTCACCTATACGTGTACAAAAAATCATGCGTGAACCTATCGCTTTACAGGCGCCAAAACATTTACACTGATTATGTGTTTAACATTAGTCAGTAGATTTGATTTATTTTGTATTTTGTCAACGTCTTTTTTTAAATTACAACCAAATAAAATTGATTTCAAATAACATGTAAAAATTTACGAAATTTACTAAGCGCTCCCGAACTAAGCTAAGCCTGTATCTTGAGCCGCCACAATATACATTTCAATTTCAGCGTACATTATACATTACTTCATATTACAGACTTTTGTGCCTGGTGAAAATGTGGAATTTACAAAAATTTATTGGTACATATTTATAATATATAATCGTAAATAACAATATAATTAAGAACTGGATTATTTGAAAACTATTAATAATGAGATTAGGAAATGATGACATGTTTGTGTTTCATCTTCACGTTCGTTAATCGTGTGCGATAGATATAGTTGCACAAACTAAGACAGAATTGAGCATCGATTTTTTAAAATATATTGTCAAATGTCATAAGTTTTCCTTAAGCATGGCTAATAGAAAAAATCCTACATGGAACAAGTAGCTCCTATGTACTAGCTTTCTCTTGTTTGTAAATTTCAATTTTGTTTTGTTTTCGTGTTCATGAATGATTAATCAAACAAAATATGAAAAATGTTCTAAATAGTTATAATTATTAAATTAATTAATTAATTACAAAAATCGACGCTCCATATGGCTCACCCACACAAAACCCTTCCAACAAAAGGAAAGAGAAAACGAGTAAAGCTATTGTTACAGGTGTGTGGAACTGGACTTCTGGAACAGCAAGACTGGCGAGCCGGTCATCGTGCATGGCTACACCTTCGTGCCGGAGATCAGCGCCAAAGAGGTATTGGAGGCCATAGCAGAGAGCGCCTTCAAGACCTCGGACTACCCCGTCATACTCAGCTTCGAGAACCACTGCAACCCGCGCCAGCAGGCCAAGATAGCCAACTACTGCAGGGACATCTTCGGAGATATGCTCCTCGATAAACCCTTGGACTCGCATCAGCTGGAGCCAGGTGAGGGGAAATTAGAAATGTATTTAAAAAAAAAACTTAGAGTGAACAGAGACCATAACGCCAGCGTAAGCCTTAGTTCGCCTACGACGCTTGTGCACCTTTCACTTCAGAATTATTTTCGTCCGAGTAACCTCCAGGTTTACCCGTGAAAGTGTACCAGACAGACGGACGTGCTTTCACATTATAATATTGGTATATTAATAAATGGATTATGTTTAATATGTGAACTGGGCATGAATACCCAAGTACGTTTTAGTACCTCCAACACGATGTATATTTAAGTATTTCTACGAACTTATCTATTTTTTGTAATTAATTACACGTAACGTTTGGTCCTATAGTGTCCTGATCTTATATAGAAATTTATGTCTATATTCCTAGTCACTTTGATATTTATATTTATTTATATGTATAGACTTCGAATATTAAGAAAGACGAATCAACGCTCGTTCTACTCTATGTATGATACTAACGTACTAATGTAATAAATGGGAAAGTCTGTGTGTATGTTTGTTGTTACACGCACAAACTACTAAACGAGTTCGTTTTACATTGCATACAGATATAGATCTTATTCTGTCTGTCTGAATTTTATCCCAAAAACATTGTGGGCTTCTCGTAGGTTTACGAACGACGGTAGTAGCACGACTGTACGGGGGTGCCAAGCATCATGTGAAAAAATACGTCCCAGATGTACCTACATTCTTTCTTTAGTCGTGTTACGTCCCAGATGTACCTACATTCTTTCTTTAGTCGTGTTACGTCCCAGATGTACCTACATTCTTTCTTTAGTCGTGTTACGCAAACAACGCATAGGCGAATCCACAATAAAGTACACTCTTCCACCGTAGGTCGAAGAAAAATAGTACAGCTCTAGTACATTATATTAATCAAATTAGAATTGTATATATTTCATTTTGATTATAATTTCATCATACCCTGGTCAGACTAGGACTATTGATCTAAGGAAGCTTAAACCATCCAAGTTTGTACACAGAGAGGATCTTAATTTAATTGCAGTCGAAAGCCCGGCCGAAAGGCGTAGAAATAACATTTTCATGACAGATGCTGCTGGAGTCATAGTAATTGTGCTCATAGTGGTTATAATATTGCATAAAAGCTAAACTTAGCAGCAATTTCCAGGATACAGGATTAGATTTTATATTTCAGAAATTCCCCTGATCCTTAAATTAAAAAATAAGTCATATGATGGGCTCATGATACGGGTCTTTAGCTGGTTCGGGTAGGGCGGGATACATCTAGTCTCGTGATTATACACCGACACACGAGGTGGCTTGCAAATGGATAAGTAGGCGCACCGGCTGCGGACTTATTAAATTACGCGTCTGCTTTACATGTGAGAAACAAAGAAAACAAGGAAAAAGCATTTATTTGATTACAACACTAGAACCAGTTAGAATAGTTACAGAACGGACAGTAACACTTATTATATAACATGTTAGAGGTTAGATTACTGTAATAATATAAACGCGATTTTAGGGAGTTCTAATAATGATAAACTAATCCTGGCCGGCGTGATCATGATTGCTGCTTTCTTAGCGCAGATCAACCCCGCCCGTCAGAGGGGGGGGGGTTAATTTGCGCCAACCCCCCTCCCCAACAACATACGAGCTCAATTATCTTTATCCACGTCACCACATATTAAAAGGCATAGTGCACGCGCCGTCCCACTAGTGTGAGGAAGGGGACCGTCTTCCCCTTTTCGGTCCCAAAATAATCACTATAAGGTGTGCCCATAAAACAACCCGGCACATCTTTTCCCATCTGCGGGAAAAGAGGGGTTCTGTACCCCTATTGTCTCCCTAAACCAGAATAAACTAAAGCCTTGGCTAGTCCTTTGAACTGTAGAGGCGGGAACGATAGCGCAGCGACCAGTAGTAGACATATCCTGAACCAATACTACAATTTCGACTGTTACTGGTATAGTTGCAAAATAAGCCTGAATACATAATAGCCAATGAGTCTGAAGGTGTGACGCATTGGTATGGATTCGGCATATGCCAGCAACGCGTGTGCGAAAATCTGGTGTTGCATATGTCTGCGGGTGTGATCACCCAACTCTAGTGGCCCAAATGCTGGTTTGGCCCCTATGCTACATAATCATGATGAAAGTTACGCTACTAGTCTTCAACTAAATCAGCAGGACAGCGTAACTTATGTCCAAATGCCTACTTACATTAAATTTCGAAATAACAAACATCCAAATATATACGTAAAATATCATTTCACATAAAGCACGCCACATAATAACTGTGCTCCGCGGTTTCACCTGGAAAAACTATCCTCGTGTTTGTCCCTGTTGCATGCTGTCCCAAATTTGAACCAACCCGCTCTGTAGTTTTTCGTGAAAAAATAAAAAACACACGTACAAACTTCGCGTTTATAATATTAGAGGGTAGTTGAATGTGCACTGTGTTAGCAAAATCAAGCGGCCAGACTGCTCGTATGTTTTCTCTGCAATAAAAAAGCAATTTCTAATTGACGCATAAAATACGAAGCGTATGCGTCAATAATATTCATTTCTTTTGTATTATTCGTAGCCATAATGTAGTAGTTAGTGCCATAATTGCGGGCTCAGAGATGCATTCACGGCTATTTTATACATTCCCATATTACCGAAACACTATGGGAATACAGGTCCTAAAGACTTGTTGATATACTATTTTGTTCATCTTTTTTTCAGAATAGTAGGTACTCTGATAAAAAAAATAACTAGTGGGCGAAATCTGTACTAGTTATATAAGGATGAAGAGTTTGTTTGTTTGAACGCATACTTCCGGCCCGAATTGAAAAATTGTTTTTGTGTTGA
>JAFELO010000100.1:2338-27849 GCA_017140195.1 Eumaeus atala | reverse complement strand
TTAAGGGTTGTGTTACACTGTTGTGCATTTTTCCTTGGTATTAACTTCTGAAAGTTAATGTACTAACTATTGTCATTATTGTTGTGCATGTGTTATTATCTGATAAAGATGTATGTTATGTGTTATAGGTTGGTTGTATGTGTATATTATTATTATTATTTTGTTTGTCAATTTCATTAATGTTTGAAAAAAAGTATAATAATGTACCTCAAATTCTTAAATAAAGCTTTTTTTTTGATATTTCGAAAAAAAAAAATACACGATAAAAAGTATTTTTGTCATACCAGATTGTAATTTATAGCCTTAGAACGGGGGATGTCTCTGCCAATTTCATTCATTCAAGTCCGTTCCGTAATTATTCTTTTACACAAAGATAATAGAATAAGCGATATAAATACTCCTTGCTTGCATGTATAACAATATACTGAGAACGTGGTACTCAACTTATTTAAGGCGCACTAACTGTATGCATTAAACTAATTCGCCCCGGCTTAGGTCGTGAATACCAATACAATTATAAGCATAAGATGCGTTCAGAACATTTTGAGAAAATCGACAAACAACTTTTGGGTACTCTGTGTATCTCATAACATTTTAAACTACAACACTGTCATAAGTCGTATCGCAAAAAATAGTCGTAGTCCATCCTTCTTTGAGTTATGAGTGTTGCAGCTGACACGGTGTTGCGAATTTTATACCTGCAAAAGATAAAGCGGCGAGGTATCGTAACCTCGTTAGGAGTTTAAGTGCTCGTTTGAGTTGAGGCGGTGATGGGTTAACGACGCGGTCGGTCGCGAGTCCCGCCCGCAGCTGGCGCGTGCATCAATGAACTGCATTTATGTATCCCTAGTAAGTGGCCGTCTGTGGTCTTAATCGTGAGATGAATTTGCCACAAACTGCATCACATGTGGATGCATTGAAAGCGGCTTTTTTTTTTGGGATGCGCGGAAAATCATTAACACCTTGCCAATAGCTCTGGCGTGTGAGTTTCGCGGTACAATGTACTGCTGCCACCCCCAGTGCCGCCGTTGGTAAGGTGTCCCGAAACTGTTAATCATCAGGGCACCTGAACGTTGTAGCATTCTAATTTCTGGTATGAGTTCAGTAGTATTTGAGTTTATTTGGTACAAACATTTTAAATATATATTTTTTTCTTATTTATTACGTTAATAAACTTTATATAGACGCCTGGCAGGAGTGTAATGATGTGTTTTTACGATATCGCCTGGTTATGTGTACTGTGCTGTACAGTGCCTATGTCTGTCACGTTTATATACAAGTCGTAAAAAAGTTTCATTAGGCGGGGTGTGCCAGTGTTAATGGGTGTGCTCGTAAAGAGCTGCACTAGCCTCCAGCCGTCCAGCGCATCCCGGATTAATGGGCGCGGTTTGACACGGAAGCGAGGCTTGTTATAAATATGGTGGCGAAGTTTAATTAATTTAACGACTAGCCTGGAATGTTCATTACTAGATGTAAATGTTGATTGCATTTATATAGGCTTTGTACATTTGGAAGCACCTATTGATAATTTATATCCAGCAGGGTAAGGATGATTATGTTTAAATAGCTTTTTGAGTTGAAGTATATGTAAGTATGAGTATTAGGTAGATATAACTTCGAGAAGGAAGCCGATAGAAGGATTTATTTGGGTTTGGCAGCATTCCGGAAGCTTCGTCACATTCTCACGTCGCCTACACCGCAGAGCTTGAAGACAAAAGTCTTCAACCAATGCTTTCTCCTCGTGATGACCTACGGGGCCGAGACATGGCCTCTTAACTTAGGACTGGTCCGCAAGTATGCGGTAGCTCAACGGGCTATTGAACGTGCTATGTTGGGTGTTTCTCTGTCCGACAGAATTCGTAACGTAGTCATAAGACAGAGGAGTAAAGTATCCGATATTACGCGACGAACTGGCAATGGGCTGGTCACACACTCAGAAGAACAGATGGCAGATGGGCCAGTAAGGTTCTGGAGTGGAGGCCGCGTTTAGGAAAACGAAGCGTTGGTCGAGCGTTCACCAGGTGGGAAGACGATTCCGTGCAGTAGCCGGTTCGGCATGGATGCGAGTGGCAGGCGATCGGCCTTGGCGTTCCTTGAAAGAGGTCTATGTCCAGCAGTGGACCGATAAAGACTGATAGTGATGTAATGATGATGATTTGTAACGGTAAATGTGACAAATTGAAAATTATTAATAATTGTGTATAATAATTATTAATTTTCAATTTATTACACTTACCGTAACATAAACATCTCGCTGGCAAGTGAGTACCACATCATTAGACACCTGTAACCATCCATCCTCTTAAGGCTCTCTTGCGCTGACTACTAGAGATAGTCTTTCAATCATTCAGACAAAGTAATGTGTATTATGTACATGTTTCAAGTCATCTTATTTCTTGGAACTTGTATTAATATTGTCTGTGCCATTTCGTTATCTTTATTTCTTCATTCCGCGTTGTTTGACAAGGCGGCTGTTGAATATAAGATCGTGTATTTCTTGTCTATATTCCTATTTATTTTCATTGTGTTTATTTTGGTCTCTGTTTGTCTCTCTATATATGAACCAGTAGTTCATAGAATCCAGAACACGGGAACAAAACTATTACGTCAAATATACATTTACAAAACTTATAAAAATGTTTTTTCCTTTGACAGGAGGAGAACTGCCGCCACCAGCGCTTCTCAAGAACAAGATAATAATAAAGAACAAGAAGAAGCACCACCATCATCACAAGAAGGAGGAGCCGGCAGCCGTGGAGCAGATTGGTCCGCGCGAGCCACAGAACGGCGACGTTCTGCCCAACGCGGTGGTAAGTGTTGGCGGGCGAAAGCTATGATGCGTGGCCTGACCGCAGTGACGACGCAGCTTTTGTCTAATGTCAATCTCGTCATGCCTCAAATCATGACGTCTCTGGTTCTATAATTGGATTGTGCCATTTCTAAATAAGTGTGAGTGAGTCGATGGTGTTTGTGAATATCCAACTTATGTTGTTTATTACAACATTGTCATTCCGCGTGCCTAAGACCCCGTGTCGTATCAGAAGCTGGTGATTGTTCCATGGTGGTGCTTTAGTGTTATATCGATTCCATTTGTGTTATATACACACAGTAATACATCCTGTGACGTTGCTAAACTGAACACGATTATTTTAGGCTAGTTAAGTTATAATAACAGTATGTATATAAAATCATAATATAACCTTAGGGCGTAACCGCATACAATGCTTCTATTTATTATACCTTTTCTATATAGCGTTCCTCGTTAAATGGCATATTTAACACCTTCATTGTTCTGCAAATCGGACCACTATTTCCCGAGATTAGCGCGCTCAACCAAACTCATTCATTAGCTGTACAATATTAAGTATGGGTACGTTCACGTTATTATTCCTGGAATATCGAAATTTAACCAAAACTTTGAATTTAATTTTGTAAGATGGCCTAATTGGTTCCCCGTTGAAAGACAGACGTGCCACCATATTTCTCATCTAAAAAAAAAAAAGCTTCGCTAGTGTCCGTGTATTGAACAAACACTCGGGTCCGTTCGTGTTATTGTTGGGGCAGTTAGCCTGACGCATCGTCCGTCGACGAGAGCGCTCGAGAAGTTTAATATTGTATGTCGCTACTTGTACTTAGCCACAAAGTGAGGATTTCTTTGCATCGTTCATCGTACATGATTTTTTAAAAATAAGTTAAATAAATTAATAAAATAAGATAGTTTACGAGGCAAACGGGCAGTCTGTTCATTAGATTGCAAACCGCCGCACATAGACATCGGCTAAACCGGAGGAGCATACGCATTGTCCTTAGAAATCCTTTCGTTACTGCATTAGTTTTTAAACTGGAATGCCTTGTGGTCTAGTGGTAGGCGTTGGTAATGTTCAACAACAGATGTAAGGTCCCGGATCGGACCAAAGAGATTTTTCAATATCCAATAACAGTCTGAAGTTAATGAAGTGAAAAATATGTCGGTCCCGCGCATTACTTCTCTCCGTTCTTTTTAGAATACCGTTAATTAATGTGAAAGGAACTTAAATTCTAACAAAACTGAAAGGTTCAATCAGCTTCAGTCATGATACGCGAACCACTTGAATGCATATCTGTACGATCCTCGGTACTGGCAAAGATACTTTTTCAAAAATTAGCAACGGATGCCTATCGTTATGGCGCTGATGATTGTTGAAAATAAACAAGGTTATCCCCATTTGAATACGATGGCGCACTGAAACCCGTATTACTATTACAGGTCCTATAAACATGATGTATTGAGGTTGTTGTGATAGAACAAGATCTACGGCCGGTTTGATGTTTACAAAGTTTTTCGTATTCCGACCCGATTTCTCGTTTGTTTATATTCTATACGAATGTTTTGTAGAACTTGTATCAACAAGTTCGCACCGACGCGCGCTGTTTACAATAGTTCATATCGACAATGGTTTTATCTTAACATTGGTGATTACATCTCTGTTTATCAAACATGGTTTGTTTATTGTACAGAATAGCTTAAAATAAATCTGAAATGGTGGATTGAATGAAAAGATCAATGGACGTAGAATGTTATAGGACATTTAAGAATGTTAGACACGTTACCCGTGAAATTGGAAAATGTATGAACGTTTTAAAACTAAAAAATTGTAGCTAATGCTGGGCAAATTATCTATTCAGTTTTGATGATTGCAGTTTATTTTACCATTTACCGTAGAAGTCGGCCGGACTGGGGAAGTTGCGAGCCTGTGAAAACTTCTTGAATTGTCTCGCGTGCATTATATTTTTTTCGCAAATAGAAGATTATCTAAATTTACTGTGACATGAATGGACTGAGAGCTTGCAGCTGTAACTCTTGTCGCTTTGCATTAGTCTGAAGTGTGATGTGCTGCTGTAGAGAAGCAATTCGGCTGCAAATCAGGAGTATAATCTTCATTCGGATATGACCCACCACACTTTCCAACCGCTGCTACTCGTCTATCTGGGATCGACAGCAGCCACCACTTGTGATCGTTTGCTAAGATTATAGGAAATGCTAAAAAACTGCCTTGGTTGCAAAAGCAAGAGCACCAAAGACATGCAACTTCATAGCTCTTCAATTTTATCACCCAGTCCCTGTTCTATTTCAGTTTCCCCGCCAAGGTTCCAAGGACTCGTCCGACTCGTCGGACTCGGAGAGCTCGAGCGAGGAGGAGGGCGGCATGGAGGCGGAGGCGGGGGCGGCGGAGGAACCGAGGGAGCCGCACGCCGCCGCCGAGATCTCCGCGCTCGTCAACTACGTGCAGCCCGTGCACTTCAGCTCCTTCGAGAACGCCGAGAGTGAGTGAACTACAGATATGTAAATGGCTTCGATGCGGTCGCACTATCAGATATTGCCGTAGCTCGTACACGCGCGTCGAGCGCGAAACGGAGCCGTAGCGGCCGGCCCAGTGGTAATTCACCATGTTGTTACGGTCGCCATATGACGACGGCATTTTCTATAGAGTATAGAGGAATTTTTTTCGCTCTAGACCGCGCATTAATGCGACAGTGGCATCTTGGTATTCATGTAAAACCTTTGAATGTGTTACAGAAAAGAACCGCTTCTACGAGATGTCATCGTTCGACGAGAAGCAGGCGACGACTCTGCTCAAGGAGCGGCCTATCGAGTTCGTCAACTACAACAAGCACCAGCTGTCGCGTGTGTACCCCGGGGGCACCAGGTTCGACTCCTCCAATTTTATGCCTCAGGTAAGCGCTTCTTAAATACTTTTTAACGGTTCTGATAGTTGGGTGGTTGCTATTTCAGTCACGGGTTTTTCCGCAATAGCACATCTCTTACTCTATTTTTTATATTATATTGGACGAACGTAAATTCGCATCCTCTGAATGGCCACCGAAGGTCATAGACATCCGAACAATTGATATACAAATGCGTTGCACACCTTTCATTTACCACCTCTCCAATACGCCACCACATACAGCCGACTACTCACAAACCACAAACATCATTTGAACGAGAGGTGGTGCCAGTTCAATACCCCTGCAATACACAATGTGTATCTCTTGGTATATATCTTTTATTTGCTCTCTCCCCACGTAGGCAAAGGGCGTAAACAGGGAAAATAAACATCCATCCATATATGCTCGCGTAGATAGGCTGCTACTCAACACCGGGAATTTCAATCAAATCAAGGGCCCCAAAATTTCGACACATATGTAAGAGAATACTTGTTCAAATTGAAATTTAAGCTAATAGCGGTGTCGTCCGAAATACTGAATTTATGCCGTCGAAGCGAAGATAAGCCTAATGCAGCTTCATCGGATTGCTGTGAGTGCTCGCTGGGCGATGAGACTAGATTTGCGGTCGAAAAGTGGTCGGCTCTCTCCCACAGATGGTAGGGGTGCATCCCCATATGAGAATGTTTGTAATAACAAATTTAACTATTATAATCATGGTCATAGGGAACGAGGGGTCACTCCTCCCTCGACTCCTCTGTCGATGTGGTTCGCGCACAATATTCTTGGTGCTCAACTATAAGAGCCAAGCATTGATCTTCCACCAGCCATTGTCACAGTAATAACTTTCCTTGTAATTGAACTGAAACCAATAACAGTTTCGGACCATCAATACGTAACAGCTTCGGACGACACTTACTCCATTATGGCTGCGGAGCTATAAAACATGTCGTTAACTTTGTGCTGCGAGTATTTATACCCGTGTTCACGACCAGGCTAAATGTACTGTAGGCATCGAAAGTCAATCAAAATTTCCAGATTAAAAAAAAATTATACTCATCCTTCACAACGGAATGAACACTGTACTACTGAAAGAAAAGGGTATAGGGTCTGTACTGCTGTATAGGGTCAAATTAAACGTTTGATTCGATGATGGGTTTTGAGGGTTACGTTTTTAGCGTGTTGTGAGGAATTATGTGAGTGAGTTTTTACAATACCCGTGGAAACCGTAAATAAGAACCGACAGACAGACATAATAACACCGTCAATAACTAATTTAGCCTATTTCTTGATATGTTATGACAAAGAAATGTAATTTTATATTTTCATACATAGGTACACACAGAGACAAACACTTTTTTTATTACTTGACTTTGACCTTGACTGTACGTAAGGTTCTTGTGGTTTTTTGTATAGCACTGCTTTGTTCTCGTCGTGCAATAAAAGTTTAAAGCGTAACATGTTTCCAGGTATTCTGGAATGCGGGTTGCCAGTTGGTGGCCCTGAACTTCCAGACTTTGGACCTGGCCATGCAGCTCAACCTGGGCGCGTTCGAGTATAACAGGCGCTGCGGGTATATACTCAAGCCGGAGTTTATGAGGAGAAAGGTACGTTTAGTCCAAAGTAGAAGACACTTGGATGTGTATAGTCATGTCTCCAACGTTATAGAAATTCCTACTGGAGTACCACAGGGATCATGCCAATACTTTTAGCCAGTATAGAGATCAGTGACCTTATAAGTCGATTATTTGTCACAGGATCGTCAACTGGACCCATTCGCGGAGAGCATGGTGGACGGCATCATTGCCGGTTCTCTAGCGGTTCGAGTGCTGTCTGGCCAGCTGCTTACGGAGCGGCGGGCAGGCACGTACGTGGAGGTGGACATGTTCGGGCTGCCCGCCGACACCGTGCGTAAGAAGTTCCGCACACGTACCGTGCCCAATAATGGCATCAACCCCGTATATAACGACGAGCCATTTGTCTTTAAGAAGGTACGTACATAATGTACGCACACACACGTACTCCGACACTAGCAAACGCATACGCACATGCATTAACATTCGCATACGTAGACGCATTTGTGTAGGCACAGACACTCGTGAATGCACAAGAATGCATGTTGATGGGCCAACGGCTGATTTCCCCAGGTGTCGCATCATTCAAACACATTTAATTCATTAATTAATATATTAATTAAATATTATTATTTCATTGATTTTTTTTACTTAGGTTGTGTTACCGGAGCTGGCGATGCTGCGTATTGCAGCGCACGAGGAGGGCGGGCGGCTCATTGGCCACCGCGTGCTACCCGTACTCGGCCTGCGACCAGGCTACCGGCCTGTGGGGCTGCGCACCGAGCTCGGCCTGCCGCTCACCGCCAGTCTGTTACTACATGTCGAAGTTAAGGTAAATTTGACGAAAAGTAACTTCTATACACAGATCTAAATATGTATATGTTACAACATCTGTGCATTCTGTGTCGTTGTGATACACTTCAATCTGCGAAGCATGTTAAAGTGCTTATTTTACATTGCAATCATCGCTCAGGTCAAAAAAAATACTTGTTTCAAACACCAGCGTATTGCGGCGAGATAGCAATTCGTGTTGTTAGTGAAGGGTGCTTCAGAACTCTGCGGCAATTCCGGCGGTTGAGGGCTGGGATAGTTACCGTTAAGAAGCCCTGGCCTTTATAATATATTTCGTTACAATTCAAGATAATATAAAATTCACGAGCATTCTATGAAGAACTGGCAGCACTCCGCGATTTCAAACGCCTAACCCTAGTAATCAGCTCCTATTGGTCGCAGGGTTACGATATTCAGCCTTCCTTGAAACTATTTGCAAATCTGATCAATAGTTGCTGAGATTAGCGCGGTTGAACGCGTAAACGACAAACTTTTCTGCTTTATAACATAGATTTATTTCGCTTGCAGGACTACGTACCAGACAAGTTATCCGAGCTAGCTGAGGCCCTGGCCAACCCTATCAAGTATCAGAGCGACATTCAGAAGCGCACGCACCAGCTCGCTGTACTCACCGAGGACAGCGAGGAGCCTCGTGTACCGGATCCTGCTCTGTTGACACCTGTGCCGCGTGCTGTGAGTATAACCATACGCACGTTGTGTGCGTGCTCTCATACGTACATGCACGCCCACACGCAAATAAACACGCACACAGAAACTCACACGGTTGGCAGTGTTGACCGATCTAAATGTAATATATCTAAGGGCATCGTGCACACAGGGTGAAGAACTGCTCGCTTGCACTTTTATGATATAGGTATAACCTGAGAGCAACACTAGTGCAGTAACATTAATACTAGTATTGCATCACCACTATTGGTGTGTGGTGTATCTGTGGTACTTAGGACATTTTAAATCAAATTTTTATGTTTACGTCTATAATTTCAGGCGCGGCCAGATAGCATGACGGATGGAAGTCCGAATAAACTGAACAGCATGCCGGACAAGAGATCAGGCGAGAGCAATAACCAACCGTCTGACACTGAAAAACCGCCACCAGGTTATTATTAATTTTATTTTACCTGAAAACGAATATGCGAGTAAGTAGTAGTAATAGAGACTAGAAAGTTTAGTGTGATAGGCTTCCTGCTTCTAAAACGAGGATCATAACATACACTAAGAAGAATTGTTTGGCTTGATGTATTCAAAATAATGCGTATTTTAACACATCATTAGTGGTTTAATTAAAAAGTGACACAGATGAGACCGATGCGTAGATAGTCACCAAAAGGTTAGGTTGCGACTATTCGCTTGATCTAGAAAAATATTAACTTTCCAGAGGAGCCGACCGATTCCACCGAAGGCGGCGCTTCCGAGCGATGCAACGGCGGCGGGGAGGCGGAGGCGCGGGAGGGGGAGGAGGGCAGCGAGCTGGCGACGCTGTTGGACGGCAAGCTAGTGCGAGAGAAGAGAGCCGAGCTGGCGCGCAAACTCGACGCGCTGCGACGCAAGCACGCGAAAGTGAAACCCACGCCTAAGTTCTTCGTCAAGCGGCTATCTTCTAGGAACGTGTATGTCAAAAATTTTGATAGTACATATAGTTGTAAGCGAGCTCAGCGAGTGCAAAAGCTTCACCCTTAAGTCAAGAAAGAGAAAGTCGAGCCCACGCTTGACTCCTTTGTCGAGTGTCTGCCCTATTGCAACCCGCAAAACGAAAAAGTGTTAAATTAATAAATGTTCTACACTTTACGTACATGTGCTTTACTTCCATGTGGATATACGTAAAGCGTTTTATGTTCAAAGTTGTTTACATGTATGTGTACAAATCAGCTTACGTGAGTGTCTATGGACTGTCCTCTTCTCCTGTCTACATCTCCTTGCTCCCCCGCCCCCAGGAGCGAGTCATCTATGGACGAGGGCGCAGGTGTCGCAGCGTCTCTTGGCGCGGAGGAGCGCGAGCTGCGGCTGCGCTACCACCACACCATCTACGGGGCGCTTGACAAACAGCTGCGCAACTCGCAGCAGAGTCAGATGAAGGCGCTACAGGTACCGACAGCTTAAATATAATATACTAGCAGTCCGTTCCGGCATCGCATAGACACTTCACGAGTTATGGCAAAAATTCATTGAGGACATTTCACGAGTCATGGCAAATATTCATTGATTTACAAAAATACAAAAAATTTAAATTCTTGGTAAGGGTGATTCAACATTCAGGTAATGACATCAAAAATAAATTTAGGACAAAGCAGCGTCCGTCGCGATAGCTAGTTTTCAATATTTCTGCAGCTAAATAATATTTTTTCTTGCAATGCAAACAAACAGATAAACAATGAAATGTTTCTTCTTTATAATAAAAGATATAGTTCATACTAAATGCTAGATTTTGATGACTACGAAACCCGACAATAATAAACAATGACAAGAATTAAGTGAGTAAAAACATAGATGTAAAGAATGAGCAAAACATGAGCTCGAATATTAATAAGATTCCTATTATTATGGCAATGTAGTGATGAGTCTAAGAAAATAAAGCGATTGTTTTAAAATATCATATCAGTTTGTTCAGACCTTATCTCGTAAGAATAAATTCCGCGAGATGAGTATCTTGATATCAATTATCATAATAGCAGGTATTGCACTCACACTGCACAGGTTATATTGTCTCTTTCAGGATTCCCTCGAAGCTGAGAAGAAGGAGGTTTTGAATAGACTCGCGAATTCTCGCAAGGAAGACGTGAAAGCGCTGGCGAAGAAAACCAATAGAGATAAGGATGAGATACTAAGGATAAAGAGGGAGATACACTCGCAGGTTAGTTTTTTATTTTTATGTTCAATTGATTCTGCCGTCGAATCGAAGTGATAACATCTTGAAAAAATTAACGCATAAGGCAGTATAACTTCATGGTAACGCTACGTACGAGCTATAGTAATGTTCCAAAGGGGCGGAGCTTTCAACAAGAGTGTAGAAAGTCGTCTCTTTTACTCCATCAAGCGATGCGTACACAGATCAAGTAGAAAACCGTTAACAAGTAAAATTATAACCGATGAGATGTAGTAGGGTAAATATTAAGGTTTACAATTGAAAATATACAGCCTTCATTCGGCATTCGGTTGTTTAGTTACTCCTCCTGACTCCCGACCTTTTATCGAATTACAGATAACATAAACTTCCGAATAATTACAATGCCGCTGGGTTGCCCTCCTGTCGACTTTCCATATCCATTGCGCCCGAAACGCGACACCGAAGTTGTCACTACGGCGGTATCATGTGTGGGCGGTATCACTTTATGATCGTATTACTTGAGAAAAGCGGGCAACCCAGGAAGAATATTTCTAATAAATTTTGAAAGCGGTTAACTAGTAGTGGTAAGGCAGTGCATTGCAGCTGAATCGGGGGCGGCACGACCGAGAAGGTATTTCTCGGTCACTGCCACAATGACGTGGCTATGTTGTATACCATGCACATTGTGATTATCTCGTGCTATTTTATAGCACTCGTTTCGAATGCAGTAAAATAGCAACCGCAGTATCTGTAATGTGTCCATGATCAGTCGGTAGAGCGCGGCGTGCTGGAGTGTTCCCGGCTGGAGCAGAGTCACGCGCGGCGCCGAGAACAACTGGCGCGCGCGCACGAGCGGCTACGGGCCAGCCTGCTGCGGCAGCGAGAGCAGGTACGATGAACAAACAGTTTTACTTATGCATGGTGGGGAGGGGGGGGGGTCTTATAGCACCGTACATCTTTGTCGGTTAATGATGATTAATAATTTTAAGGGGGGCCATGATTAGGCCAAGTTCTCGAGACACCAGATTTTTTCCTTTTCACGTATAATAATAATGTCGTTCTAAACGAATTGCGGCTACATCGGCCTCTCTATTGAAAGGGGCATTTGCGCTAAACATATTCTAGTGCTCCAGTGTTTGCGCAGACACAAGTACACTCTCTATACCTTCGTACTCCTATTCCGATGGGACGGCAATCCGACACGACCGGAGAGAAATCAGGCACAGGACCGACGGCTTCCGCTCTCCGAGGCACGGGGGTGTAACACCGCCAATTTCCAAACTCCAAACAGTTATTAGAATTTGAAAAATCCTAGTAGCACTTTTTGTATGGTCCGAACCGGGGTTCGAACACGGGACTTCACGTTTGTGGCTCAACATGCTTACCACTAGACCTATAGGCAGTTAAACTTTTTCATGTTTACGTATACATTCATAAGCCTAACACATTCTTATGTCACAAAACTTAATTTTGAGAAAATGGTAATTCTGTTTCAGGAGTTACTGGAACTGGAGCGACTGTGCGGCGGCGCGCCCGAAGGCTAAAGTTCCGCGAGCCCTCACGTAGGAATCTGTGATATTATCCTCTAAGGAGTCCACTCGGCTCCAAAGTCTGCAATCTCATAGTTTTAGTTCACTACCCTCGGAGCCCTCGGCCGGGGAGGTCGCTTCGGCTCCTTCTGACCTTCGAGTGTCGTTAATTGTGGATTACAACCCGGTCACAATGTATGCACCTGGCGGCGATGACGTCATCGGCGCTCTATCGCAGCGTATTCACTGAACTAAGGCACTCGCGGAGGGGTGAGCGCGGGTACAGGAATATTGTGAACGAGCTGTAGCTCACGCCACGGTGTAGTGGCAATACTCTGTAGCATCGGGCGTGCAATACTGCGGTTATATTTAGGGAATGAATCACTTGAAGTGCTCTTACGGGGTTCGTCGTCGAATCAGCGACTGGAAGATGGCTACGTATACGCACACATGTCACGCTGTGTTATAACTGTTTTACAACTTTATTTTCTACACTCACATTCGCTTTATACACACAATTTCCTTTAGAGACTTAAGAGTAGTGGTCTATGGCCTTGTGTTTAAAACTTACATAAACTTAACACGTGACTAAAAAAAAATTGGTTTAAATTTCGTCTATGTACCTATGTTGTGATATTAAGAAGTGGAATCGCACAATAAATCTTATTCATTGTGTCTTAATGTGCCCAATTGTTAAAACAATTACTCTCTTAGTTTTTGTTAACTCGCCTGTTATCTTGCGCTTAAACTGTTGCATTTAAAGTAGCTACTAGATACTTCAGTTGGCGAGATTTTGGCACCGTGCTAGTCACCGTTTTCACGTGAAACAATGAACACGCCGCACAAGTGTTATCTGTAAATAAGTTACACAAACTTTAGTTTGAAATAAATTCAAGTTAAGAATATACACAAGGCGGTAGCAAAACGAAAATAATAGACACTTCAAAATTTAAAATGTCTGTTGACCATTTAAAGACAAAAAATGATTAATTTTATGTGTGTATTTTTACACCAGCCGTTTGTTTATGTATCAGTTAATTAAGTTTATCAAATAGCAGTTAATCTAATCAAAATTAAATTGTGATTCTAGGATATGTATTTACAGCTATAGCTATATTGTTTTGATTAATTATTAATATAATAATTCTTGCTTAAAAAGTTATTACGTTTTAGATTTTAGAAAATAACCCCGCGTATAGAGTAATGCTACACCCGAAAAATCTTCAAGCAAAGCTTTTCTTATAGTAATTTGTTTAAAAATATGATAGATGGCAAACATATTATTTTTAACATGGATTTTTTATTTTTTTTACCTTCTGATCGAATTTAATAAGAACATTCTAGTGTCACAGTGCTTGTATTCAAACTTCTCCAAAACGTCTTGACTGATTCTTATGAAATTTTCTGTGTATATTCGCCGTATCTGAAAATCGGTCATAAATTATATTTCAACTTTTTATACCTCATACCTTCGAACTGCCGCGGGTGTAGCCGCGTCGGCAGCTAGTACTTATAGAAACCTGATATAATATGGAAACCATTTGTGTCCCAAGAAAAAAAATCTGAGTCTCTATTAGTTAATAACTCGTGGACAACGTGTTCCAATGGAAAACGTCAAACAGCACGTTTATTGTATGTCAGCCCCCATTATTTGTGGTTGCAGCTGGTACAGGTCATCTGTGTAAACTTCAGCCGTCTAGCTGTGACAGACGGTCGCCGGACTTGGTAATAACGTCCTGTTTTTACTCTATGTTTTCTTTCAACCTGAACCTAAAACCCTGAAACATGTCGTGGAAAGTATATCTTTGTATTAGATTAACGGTCGCATTTGCTTTTGAGCCACTTATTAACCGTACCGTAGGTTGTCTATTAACATTCCCAAATTATTTAAAAGTGACGCACAATATGTAACTTCAAACGCATTGAATTCAATGATATAACGTTAGAGTGTTATGCATTCAACTAATACATAACAGTTAACAGTTCTGCCAGAGACGGAGCATTTCTTATGCATTCAACTAATACACAACAGTTAACAGTTCTGCCAGAGACGGAGCATTTCTTGATCACTGAGTATAAGATACATGTCACATGTGTGTACTTTGTGTTCGATTGGCTTATGGTTAAATCTTCACGGAACCCATGATGTAACAATGCATGTAGGAGACTACTGACAATGTTTTTTTGCGGTAATATTTGTGCAAAAGTATTATGTCAATGGCGTCTACCGATTCGATACTGGATGATGTGCATTCATAGTCAATAATATAACCTACTTAAATTTTACGTTTTAGCGCGGCATTATTTTTAACCATAACAATCACTAAACACTGCCATTAAAATGTTAACACCATTTACAATTTCATTACAAGTAATAAATTGTTTGTTATAATTTAATAACTGTAGGAGTGTGTAATTCAGCTTGGTGCCGGTTAAGGATTTCTTACTTAGAGGGTAGAACTGTACAGCATTTGAACGATTAGGTTTTTGTCGATTATAAAAAAGTATTTCTTCTATTGCGATTATTCCCCAACAACGTCTACGCATAGTCAATATTTGAACCGTGCGTCTCACTGTCACCGCAATTTGTAGCTGAAATGGGTAAATCTCGGGTAGAATATTTCCTAAGAACTAGATTACATGTCATTTTTTGTCATCATTATTCATATTGATGTTTTGAATTTATGGCGTATGTTACTTGTTAAAATAAAACTACCTTTACGAATTTTGTCGCGGTTTATTTAATTAAAATATGTATATGTATCAAAAGTAGTTTTGTTATGATTCATTTTAGCCGTTTGATGTCTAACTCTAACAAAAGGACGGTCTCTGCCTGTATTACGTGCACGGTCCATATATAAATATTTTTCTCTTTCCATAATATAGCACAAGTTACTGTAATAAATGTTGCACGAATATCGACGTTCAATCCGCCAAATATGTGGTATGCATCTAAAGAGTTTAGCGTACGCAGATGGCTACAGTTAGTTTTATGAGAACTGAGAGTCGAATACCCTTCACAATCGGTAAATTCTGAGTTATTCGGCTGTTTCTACGAATTTTATGGCTACTTAAATCAAGTCTACTGATATACATTTCGTGGAGTATTACAAAATATATTGATAATGTGTTGCTGAACTTGTGAAATATTTTGTTTTATAAGTTTTGTAACCAAAACTTTGATAATTCGTAACCTGATCTTTAAACTTTCAATAGAATATATTAATCATATTTAGCAATAAAACATCCGTCTATTATTTTTGCAATAATTTATTGATATTTTAATAATTTACTACTGAAATCGTGCATTATTTGTAAAGGAATTCGTTCTGAATCCTGTCTGCGGCGGTGTAAGAGATTCTACCAACAGCAGTAAGAATGTTATAAAAATATAACGAGCGTCGCCTTCCATGTCCCCAAGTAGATAATCGTTCCCGTAAATGTTTTCTGATACTAAATGTCACTTAAGAAATGTATATCCACTTCTCGTTTTTATAATAATCGTCAACTGGATTAGATTACGACATTCTTGTAATGTTTAATGAAATGTATTGAGCGCTAGTGTGAGTCATGTTACACTGTTAGAGGAACGTCGCACGAACGTGTTGCATGAGCGCGTTGCACGACCTCTTTGGGTGAGCGTGTTGCACGAGCGTGTCCGCGTACGTGTTCGCCGGCATGTTAAACGAACACGTTGCATCGACACATAGTTACGGGGTAGCGCACGGTCACATACATGTTCAGTAGAAGTTTTAATATAATATAGACCGCAATGAATTGTATTAGCGCGTAGGTAGTGTGTAATCAATGTTACAAGTAGTTGTAAAGACGTGTAAGTCACACTTGCTCTTGCCTTGTATGAATAGATGTTGATATGCTGCACCTCGATTGTGATGTCTTCCCTCTGACGTTCTGAGGCCTAACTTTAGAAGAAACGCTTATTAAATTTCCATTTTTGACTGTTACTTTCGATTTCTTCCACTAAACCTGTGGTTCGTAGTGTGATACGCTCTGCGGTGTGGCTGTGGTCTTTTGGCACCTCGGTGACACCCGTGACCGCCCTGGGATCAAGTAGTAATTTCCTATGCAAACATTTTTGCATTCTCAGGGCATCAGGCGTCAACTAATGTGTTATGAGCCTTTTCGGTTCGTGAAGTTCCCAAATTCAGAACTGATAGTACTTCGCCTATGTTAAACGTAGCCTGTATTGCCAATGTGAAGAGTTATTTATTACGTAGTCACTGCAGCGTCGGTTGTTTAAACTTTAATGTAACTCAATGAAACCTATTTAAGAGACAACTATTGTTTAAAGTTAGTCGCCATCTGATTTTTCTCTCAAACAGTCCTTTGCCTAACTTCCGAATAAAAAATGTGTTTAATACGTATTCATGCCCCCTAAACTATCTTTAATTTTCATATAGCTCATATTTTCTGATATTTTTGCTTGTTCAGAGAGATCTGAATGACTATTCCGAGCTACTATAATCTTGTACCAATATTATTAACATTTTGAGACCTTTATATGTATTGAATTTTTTAAGCATTCGGTCCATCCTTGTGAAACTGTTATGTAATGTACGACTAACATTATTATAATTAGGATATTTCGACTCCGCTTGTCAACCTCGTTTCATTGTAAAGTGTTGTTCTCTGTGTTAACCGATACGCTATAATTTTTTCAATGATGTATGTAATACTTCATTGTTACCGGTTAAATCGATTTTATAATGAAGTGTAATACACTGTAGCTACCATAGAAGCAAGCGGAGTGTGTAAGTGACTAAATCCTTTCTTATGATCTATTACTAAGTATTTCGAGATGGGTTGTGAATATGAGGATGTTCTCCGAGCTGCAGTCTTTTGGAGTTAGCGGTAGCCGCCTGGCACGACCGCCGGTTTTACTAGAAAATGCCAATAATTTATTTAAACTATTAATAATTATGTATAAGTTATGAATGTATGTATAATGGAGCTTGTTTTAAGTGTTAAATGTATATTGCCATTCAGCGGCGTGGCTTGGCGTGGTCAAGGCAGGCAAAGACCTTTGCACAAGTTGTTCGCGGGCCTTGTAAAGCCCAATTTAGTACGGGGTCCTCCGAAAGGTCTACTTCGTCTAACTACGTCATTGTCGCCAATAGATAAGTTTTTATTTGTCTCAAATAACATGCCATTCCGTATCTCTATTGAATGTTAAGTTTTAGTTGTGTATATTGAACATTAATTAAAAATTGGTGTATATTGTTTTAGTTATTTTAGTTAATTTGTCTTATAGGTGTGAGACAAAGTGAAGTATTTCTTTGTTATAACGAATTGCCAATATTTCGTTTCACAAGCATCTATGAAATATATTTTCAATTATTATGAAATTAGAAGGATTGTTTACGCTAAGTCAATTCCAAATGTTTACATTTTTTTGACATCCCATAATCTGCAGACACCTGGTTCGCACTCATATGTACAATTATGCATATCAGAAAGATACTATTCTAAAGCTCCTAAGCTCCTACGAAAAATATACGTGCTGCCAGAAGAGTTATTTTCATCACTGCAGTTCATCACACGATTGTCACCCACATTATGGAATAGTATAAAGACTTATTGCCAAAATATTTTACGGATTATTGAATGTGTCAATACTAACATTTATGAGAGGAAAGACGCGCCATCAACTGTGCTGTTCCAGCACTGCACACCACAGAGATGCTACGGTAGCCATAATATGTGATTTTAGTCCCTTTGCGTTTTGATAGAATTTGCAATACATATTTTTTTAACTATATTAACTAGTACTTATGAGTGATGAAAATGTCTTACCAGTCAGTTTGTATATACTATTCTTCATGTAATGAAGAACTGCACAAGCAAGCCACGTGATGTCGCGGTGAGGATCGAGTAATATTCCACTGTGTTTGATAATGCCGTTTGAGCCTTTAGTTCACTGCTGATTGCACATGTATGAGTACATGCGGTTGGCTGTTACTAGGTGATGATATTCTTTCAATGGTACTAGTGATGGCAAATTAGCCTGGGGCCCTTTTCAACGAAACGCAAGCACAATATTTCGGTAAAAAGATCGATTCGTTAGCATATTGATCTCATAGTGCGTCAACTGGCCAAATGCCGTCCACGTACTTAAGTGTATACTAAATGCTTATGGATTCATTTCTGAGAGTTCTCTAAGATTAATGAGTAGGAGTACCGATATAATTTCTCAAAAGTGCATTGCCGTAATTAACAGGATCGCAATCTATTACCTGAAAAAAAAAAATCCACAACGCACAGATACGCAAAAATGTATAATTTCTTTTATTATTGTATAAGTTCTAATCGAATGTTATTTATCACTGATGTGTGTAAATTATTTTTTTATTTAATTGCAATTAAATTTCTACTAACGCGGGAGTTGTACTTAGGATGGTCGGTGTCGGTTGTTGGCGGCTGCCAATCTCTCAATAGTTCTAGTCATTTTTTGAATTCCTGTATTGTATCCATACGTGAGTATGCCTGTATATGGGTAGACAATATAATAATCGATATGAATGTTACAAATATACATTATATAGTTAATACTTATCTATTAAATTTGATGTCTGTTCTAAATGTATTTTTATTTCACAATTGTGAACTAGGAGCGTTTGGACACCCGAAAATGCTTTGTTATTTTTATTAGCGAGTCCAGAATCTCGTGTTTGCAAGGGCATAAGAGCTGTAAATACTGTGCGGGCGCCGACTGCCTTCCATAGAGAGGTACCGGATCTGTACCTCTATAAAAGGCAGAAGGCGTAGAGAGGTACCGGATCTGTACCTTCATAGAACTCCTAGGGCGCAGAGAGGTACCGGATCTGTACCTCTATAGAAGGCAGAGGGCGCAGAGAGGTACCGGATCTGTCCCTCTATAAAAGGCAGAGGGCGCAGTGAGGTACGGGATCTGTACCTCTACAGAAGGCAGAGGGCGCGGAGAGGTACCGGATCTGTACCTCCATTAGAACTCCTAGGGCGCAGAGAGGTACCGGATCTGTACCTCTATAGAAGGCAGAGGGCGCAGAGAGGCACCAGATCCACTAAATACGTCCTGTAAGAGTATATTTTAAAATAATACATACAAGAAGTGACTGCTTGGGTCACAAGCCAACGTGCAGCGAGTGGAGTAACGTGGTCCCTTATACAGGATTTGTTTGAAAGGTTCCAATCAGGGAGAGGTAGTGCCATGCTGCATAGATGGAGGTAGTGGCATACATAGTGCATAACAGTACATCCTCCTATGCAACGGAATTGGGCCGGGACGACCGGGGAGGTACATCTCGCTCACATAACACCGCAGTAAAGTGACATCTTCAGTGTCGCGTTTTATGCGGTTTGTGGGAAAGGAGGGCAACGCATCGGCATAGTAATTATATGGATGTTCATGGGCGTTACGGGTATTGATATATGACTGATTATATAATGACTAATATCCTTTTTTGCCACACAAGGTGACGCAGACAAAGTGTACTTCCCCCTATTGGTACTAGTACTCATTCCAATGACACGACACTTCTTTTTTCATAACCACCATCATCACCTGCCCACATTGGTCGACTGCACTAAGATGACTCTATTTCCTATTCATGTCATGTAAGTCCTGATTTGCAGATTCCGTCTCTAGAAATAGGTTAGGCTTTACTGGCGATCCGACCCGGCTTCGCTCAGATAACGGACATGACAGAGGCAAAGTTATACACTAGAGCTTTCCTCGGGAATCGCTCCATCCACCCAAGTACATCTGATGCCGGGAAAACGAAACCCGGTCGCAAATGTAAAAATTATATTTAATAAATATTTTTATGGAAATTTTATAAATATAGTTTTTACTGTACAAGTCATAGGAACTCTATCCATGGGTGAAAACCGCATGAGAATCCGTTAAGTAGATATTTAGAAAATAGACCACAGGTAGACAGTTTTAGGGATTTTATTTTAATAATAAAAAGAAAGAAAATTGACTTTGTATCTACCACTTCCATGAATATAATATTTATACACACCTGAGACCTGTCGTATCTCCGTACTTCTCTACTCTATCGGCGTTATAAAATAATGTCGATGCTCTATTCACTATGTGAAAGCGTCAAAATCAGAAGTGACGCCATGACACATTAACATCAAAATTTCATTACAGTCTTACTTTACAGAAATGAAATAATAAAAAAAAAAATGTTTCAACAAGTATTAAGAACTCCCAGGAGCCTAACAGTCACACAGAAATCAACATATAAAAATTTTGTGATGTCAGAATCCATGGCGCAGATAGAGAGACAGTGTAATAGATTCTGCCCCATACCACGATTTCCCTCAGCAAAGGTTTGTCGCACGATTTCCCTCAGCAAAAGAAATTAAATCTAAGTAGACAAGTAAGTTTTAGGAAGAGGTATGCTCATGCAGTACTACAGCGGAATAGGGCCGGCACGACCGGCGATCTCTCGCCCATGATATACAGCGTAAACTGACAGCTCCTGCTTTGTGAGTAGCCGGCTGCATATTGGAGGGGAGGAGGAAAGGACGACAACGCATTTGTATAACTTATAAGGACGTTTAACGGGCGTCGGCAGTTATCAAAAGGCGCTGACTTCTCGTTTGTACCCATATAATATGTAAAAAATAACGTGACAGCTTTATGTGTAGTGAAGTATGTTCTTCTATAGGCCTATGTCCAGTGGACGTCGTGCTGCAGACGATGATGATGATGAAACAAAGCTGTATAACAGGTAGCCGTGATCGGTGCGGGCAGTGACGTGGGGCAGTTCGCGTCGCTGTTCCTGAAGCAGCAGAGGATCATCAAGTCCCTGGCGCTATACGACGAAGCGTGCGACAGGCGCGTCATCGCCTTGGCCACGGACCTGGCGCACATCGACACCAGCCCCAGGGTGACGGCGTACAAGGGACGGTCGTACTTGAAGCAGGCTTTGAATGTACTTATTTATAGTTTAACGTAGACTTACCAATGTGTATAAAATATTTCCGGCTAGTGTTGCATTAGACTCTGCTACGTGTGATACGTCAACGTAGCAACTCTACGTAAGTGTAGCGTATTATATACGTAGCACTCTAATCGCTCCCCTCACTTAGCCTTATAATAGTTTGTAGATCGTACCCAGAATCAGCTTTTGGCTTAGTGAAATGTGTTCTTCTAACGTGATAGTTACTAACGCAACGCCTTAAATACTTTAGTTCGTCCGACGCATGTCGCATTAGACTCTGCTACGTGTGACACGTCACCGTAGCAACGCTACGTATGCGTAGCATATTATATACGTAGCACTCGCATCGCTCCACTCACCTAGCATATTATAACAGTTTGTAGACCGTACCCAGAATCAGCTTATGGTGTAGTGAACTGTGTTCTTCTAACGCGATAGTTACTAACGCAACGCCTTAAATATTCTAGTCCGTCCGACACATGTCGCATTAGACTTCGCTAAGTATCGTACGCCAATGTGCGTAGCGTATTTTGTGTAGCGCGTTGGCGTATGGTGTACGTACATAATAAGGCCAGCCTTCATATACGTAGTACTTAGCAAGGATCGAATAGGCTGGCCCTATTATATTCTGTATGAAGGTGTTTGTCGTGCCCGCTGAGTTTAATATAAAATATATACTAAAAATTTAAATTGCATCATGATTTCTTAAAACTATGTTACTTTTTACCATCGCGAGAGACCACTGGTTGGAAAGCAGTGATGCGGTCGAGGTTGCATGCTTGCGTAGAATATACCTGTAGGTGCCTATACTACGAGTAAATAAACCTGTACACAGTATCAGTAGCGATATACTGCAGCAAATTCGTTTGTATGAAAACTATAGCAGCACACCTTTTTCTATTGACGCAAGGAATACATTTACATTTCATATCTAAGAGGCCAAGGTGATCCCAGCCTTTTTTGTGTCTTCAGCAACTACAATTTTAGAGTCCTGGATCTGCAGATAACACGATCCCTCCATTAACAGCGCTCCTAGCGGTTACTATAATTGAGTACTATTCGTTTCGTTTTCGATTCGTAATCTGGTAAGTTGTTGGTGCGAGGATCATATGTCATGCTATTTGTACCAAAAATGGATTCACCGATTTAAGGAAACTCACCATTAGAATTAGACATTATCTCTATAATATAGAAGAGAAAAACGAGGGATATAATTTTGCGACGCCAGGATGGGTTCGTTAACAATATATATGTCACAGTAATTAACAGTATACAATCTACGGGTAGGTATACCCGTAGATTGTATATCAATAAATATTTCCCTCCATATATTATTATAGTGCCCAATAGAAATATCACCCACTGTAGTAAGTACCCATCAGGGATCACAGATGCAATATCTATTCACCTCAAGTACTCTGGTCTTAGGATGCAGACGTGGTCCTGATATGTGGGGGCTACATTGAGCTACCGCCGAGCTGTTGGGAGCGAGACAGGGACCTGTTCTTCCAGAACATGCAGCTGGTGCGTACGGTGTCACTGAACTGCGCTCAGTTCTGCCCACACGCCGTGATAGCCGTGCAAACACCACCCGTGGATTGTAACTTCGCTTTGTGTGTTCATGTAAGTGTTGGCCGGTGTCTGGTCTACTACGTGGCCTTGTAGTATTACGTGGCAAATTCGACGTAGACCTGGGTTAGAGTATCAGGTTAGGCCAAGAACCACCAAGTCGAGAGTAGTACTCCCGTGTTTAAGAGAGCACGTTAGGTCCTACGCCTGATTTCTGAGTCCGGTAGTTTCTTTATGACTGCTCTACGCTGACGGAGGCGTCCAATGCGGCTTGATTGGTTACAATCATCTCGATAGTTATTTAAAATTACCCGTGTGATAGTGTTGGACTACATTGTTTAGTCGGGTATTGCAAGAGTCTGGTAAGCAAGAGACGCATATTCCAACACCTACCAGCCTAGTGAGGCGCACCTTTGAATGTCGTATATCAGACATGTGTAGGATACCGTTTAAATACGGTCCAGGTTACATACGACTAGAGGGAATCTGCAGTTTTGGATAGAAAAAGTCTAGGTGTATCCAGCAGATCACCGTTAAAAAGTGACGACAATAATCAGGTTCACAAACCGTACGACATATACGTATCTATATACATACAACTAGATTGTATTGATTTGTAGATTGTATATTTTTTAGGTCCAAATTAGGTGTCATTATTTTCAAAGTATGGGTACCGCATGATATCAATAGAAACTCGTGCGACCAAAGTGCGTGGGCTGTGCGGGCTAGTATTCGCCGCACGGCGTAGGTCACCGTGTTGTAAGAATTTCAAAGACAATTACTTCATTTTTGGGTCAATCTTTTAACGTATTTGAAAACAGATTCGAGTACTAAATACGAGCGGTAATCTAGTGAGAGGAAGTGTTTAGCAGTTTAGTTGACCATGTCAACATTACAGCGGAGATGGGCTTCAGCTGTAAACAAAAATCTGTTATCTCTGATTGCAGGGATTGTATTGAACATGTGTGTGTTACCCTGGAGGTGGCAGGCTGATTTTTTTAAGAAATATATTTCTATATTTCTTAAAAAAGTACCTTCGGGTAGAAAGAGAAGGCTCCACAAGACAGCATAATAAACATATGCTTTTACTTTTTTGTTTCGAGGGCAATGCGATTTCATGATTGCTGTACATGAATTTCGATGACAGCATAACACATATAGCTCTACCGTGTACCATATCATCATCATTATTAGCCCTTATCAGTCCACTGCTGGACGTAGGCCTCTCTCAATGAACGCCAAGATAACCTATATCCTGCTACTCGCATCCATCCCGGACCGGCTACTGCAACGGAGATCGTCAATATATATATATATATATACCTGGTAAAATAACATTCATTTATATTGATTATATTTGTCTTGTTTCCAGACGTTGAAGTTGGCTGGGGTGTACGATAAGCGGAAAGTGTTGGGCTTTAACGCGATCAACGCGATGCGAGCGAACCAGTTGTACTGTGCCATGTCTAAGACGGACCCCACGACGAGCCGGATCCCTGTGGTCTGCGGCAGTGGCAGGTGCACGCGGGTGCCCGTGTTCTCTGCTGGGAAAGCCAGCAATATTGCACCGGCAAGTGTTTTATTGAAGTTATACTTCTTTTAGTGTGGTAGTGATGGTACGCGTCACGTATGTCACCCACGTATGTAGGTCACGAAAAACTGACACCCTGAAGTTAGCTATAGTCAGCATTTTAGTTTCCCTTTGTTACGCCAAAGACGTACAACTTCTAACGCGTGTACACAAATACGCAATACACTTTTTGATATCAATTATTTTTTTATAGTAGCAAAGGAGCAGTCTGATCTCTTTCGTGGCTACCGACATTCAGAAGGATAATCATAGACGATATGCAGGTGTGTTGGCCGTCTGTCATCCATTGAGGCACTGGAAATTTACAAACCGAACGAAACGTGACATTGTCATTTAATAACGTTAATGTTATTATGAGGGAAAACTTTCGACACAATTGAGCCAACCCGATTCCTGTGCAATCCAAAAGTGGCACCATCTATTACAAAAACACGATTACAAAGGTTCAAGGATCCACTGCATTTAAAAGAAATGGACCAAGAGTATTTCGGACTCGAATATGAATGGTTCCGTAGCTGCAGGTCACAATAATCACATATCTCTTAAAGTACCATATCGATTTAATTCAAACTAATTTTACGTTGGAAGTTTTTATTAAATTGTTTACCGAGGTAAGGTAAGTATTTATTAAACTATATATTCATATGATTTTCCACAAGTTAGGGCGAAAGAAGAAACCGCCTCCCCCACCCGTCCAAGTTCAAACAATTTATATAATTGTAAGACGGACTTACTTTTTTAAGTACTCCTGCTGACACAAGCGATCGCCGTTGTACATTTTATTCATTTATTGCTCATGCTTTCATCATGATAGGTATAGTACGGTATCTTCTTCTTCTCTTTTATTAGAAATGGCAATCGGCCGTCATACGTTAACAGCCATTGATGCCAATGTCCAAGTTGACAAGAGCACTG
>JAFELO010000099.1:372086-388963 GCA_017140195.1 Eumaeus atala | reverse complement strand
ACACACCAATGAGGAATTCATTCTTAGAAAATGCTATGCGGATGTCAGTGGACAGGATGGCTAAGCTATCATTAGTACTAAAACCTTTTCTGAACCCAAATTGGGATTTAGCCAGCAAGTCATTACTTTCCACGAACCATTCAAGGCGGGCTTTAATAATGTGTTCCATAATTTTAAATAGGCAAGAGGAAAGGGCAATGGGACGGTAAGAAGAATCTAAATTTGGATCTTTACCAGACTATATATAGTATAGGAAGTATAGGAAGTACTAACTGGTTTTTCCATGAAGATGGAACATGACCCAATTGAAAAAAAATATTAAGAAGATTTAGAAAGAATGATTTTGAATCAGAGCCAGATTTTGTGATAAAGACATAAGGAATGCCATCTAGACCAGGAGAAGTATTTCTAAGGATATCCAAAGAGGAAAGAAGTTCTGACAATGGATGATGAATTTCTGAAAATGGATCCTCAAATCTGTTACATGCAGTACGTCGGGACAGTGGATGGATTGATAGAGAATCCTGATGGGGGACACTTGGTGGAGCTAATTTGTCTACGAAGCCTTCATACCAAAGATTTGGGGCATTGCTTGGTAAATCTCTTACTAAGAAGGCACGGCGAAAACGTTTAGTTTGTCTCCATAATAAAACTGCAGGGGTACGTGGGCTAATAGAGTTACAGAAGGATAACCAACCTAATCTCTTCTTTTTTAAAAAAAGACGCTTTGCCAAGGCTGACATGCAACATAAGGAAATTATCCATTGCCATAAATAAACAATATGTTTCCTCAGCTTTTTTCCTTTGGTGAACCATGGCGCTACATTCCGCATCCCACCAAGGTGGAGAAGGTTTAAATGGGGAATGTTTTTTGAGTGGGATGTTTTTATCTGCTGAAGATGACAGACATGAAATGAAATTATCATAACAGACCTCTACATTTCCGATGTTAATGATAGGCAAAGAACTCACACTAGTATCATAATAAGTTGCAAAGAGATCCCATTTTGCTTTTGAGAGTTGATATTTTAAAAGAGGAGTTTTATAGAAAGTATTGAAAGAAATGGAAGGTTTGGTAATAAGGATAGGAAGGTGGTCACTACCACTCGAATAATGTAAAACTCTCCAATCTAAATGGGAGCCAAGATTTGGGGAGCAGAAGGATAAGTCTACTGCACTAGGATTCTGACCAGGGCGGGTCCTACGAGTAGGACTACCATCATTCAATTAACATATATTTAGCCTGTCAATAATATCCACCAAATCACAACCAAAGGAGTCATAATGTAAACTACCCCACATAAGGTGGTGGCTGTTAAAATCCCCTAAAATTAGGAACTTACCAGATAGGGAGAGAAAAGAGGAACTAAATGACTAGATTGGACTACAGAGGGATTAGGAATATATATCAGGAGTACAGAGACATCCTGAATTAAGGCAGCAACAGCATTAATACCAGAAGGGATTTCTGGAAGAGACAAACGTGAAAAAGGAAGGCCTAGTCTTGTGATCAGAGCCACACCTGCATAACCATCAGCTCTGTCATCTCGGAGACGTGAAAAGCCCCTTATCCGAAACTGGGAGTTGGGAAGCAGCCATGTCTCCGAAACAGCAAATACAAGTGCTTTATGCGGATTATATAAATTAAAAATTTCATGAACTTTAGGACGAATAATTTGTGAATTCCATTGAATTAGTGGGAACTTGGATGACTGACATGAGGTGGCTAACTTTATTGGCAACGTGATTCGGGTAAAGGGAAACCGTTCATTTTTGAAAGCATAATAAATAAATAAATAAATCAATAAGGTTAAGCATAAGGTTGTCCCCAGACTCCTTTGTCCTATGAAGGGCAGTCCCATTGGCAGAAGATGGGGGATCTCGTTCAGCTATGATGGCCTCATGAGCTCTACGGTCGTATCCATGAGAGGAAGCTGCTTTTCGAGGTTTAGGAGATGAAATTATTGTACGGCGGTAAGATTGGGAAGGTTGGGAAGGCTCTAAGTGATCTAAGGTCAAGGGTACTTGGGATCTGGGAGGGGGAGAGAAAATAGTACGAGCAACATCAGAATATGCTCGGTTTATTGTAGGGAAACGTGATGCAGCTTCTATATATGAAATATTTTCTTGGGCCATGGTGGATTTGATAGATTTCTGTCTGTTATGTTCAGGACAACACTTATCTATGGAGAAGTATGATCCTTCACAGTTTGAACACTTGGCTTCAAGTGAAGTGACATTACATGATCTACCTGTGTGTTCTTTGGCACATTTGAAGCACATTGGCTTTGATCGGCATTTATCAGCTACATGACCAAAACGACAGCAGCTAAGACACTGGATTGTGGGGAATTGGTACAGTTCTACTGGTAAGGCAGTGTATAGACAGAAAACTCTGGATGGAAGAACCTGACCATTAAATGTCAACACAACTGAGCCAGTTGGGATCCAAACAGTATTACCATCAATTGTGGACTTTCGGTTAAGACGTCTATCCGCAACCATCTGGGACATTAGTATTACTAATAAATTCGTCCATGGACATCTCTGTGGGTACATTTAGAACGACACCCATACGAGTGACATTGTAAGTGGGAACAGTGGCCGTGAACTTGTTTGATAGTATAACAGGATTAGAGAGAAACTCATTGGCAGCTCTTGGTGACGAAAATTCTACACTAATCCTATTTCTACCAACCTTAGCTATTCCGTCCTTTTACACTTAATACACTGAACTCGAGAGTTTGTCATAACTTCACCGAATTTAATAGGGTTTACGAAAGCACCGGGAGAAGGATGGCCTTCTGAGTGGGAAACATGCACAATAAACGGTCCTATATCTGCTTCTGTATACTTCTTGGACTCTAATAAACTTGGGTGATTGTATACCTGTTGTACAGATGCAGATGGGGGAACAATCCTTTTAGGCAGAGGAGCCTGAACCTCATCAATGGCATGTGACCGTTTGGTACTTTGGGATGTATGTTCCATAACCTCCCCCGGCAACAGCCCAAGTGACCAGTCCCCGCAGGAGGCCACAGAGGCAAGATCAGGAGGCTTGAGAGGAATCGTCATGTTCGTCCTCAGTAATCTTTAACAGGATAATATTAAAGATACTTTACACACAAATACACAAAAAGAAACACAAAAAGCTGCACAAAACACTCAAACAAAGCAAATGTAAACACAAAGAATCGACAAATTTCGAAGATCAATCACAAACACGTGCTATCATCAACTTTTCCGTGACAGCCCAATATTATTCTTGATCCTCTGTCGAGGCATAATATGTTAGCACTATCCTGTCATTCACAACATTTCGAGTAATTATAACTTGTTTTTCTATAATCTAAATATAACATCTTAAATGGATACAAGGGATATCAATGTTAGTCACCTAAAGTTTCGACTTCTCTTCTTCTTATTGTAAGTTAATGTTGAAGGCCCTTCAATCCAACAATAAACGACATTACTTAATAACAGCAACAGTTTAAGAACTAAGCAAATTGAAAAACATGAATAATAATAAATAAATAAATATAAATTTTATTTACGTTACCAAATTACATTTCATATTTATGTGTTTGGAGCCTCCATTTGAGCAAAAAGATGCTTGTGGTAAGAGATTCCGCCCTTCCATAACTAATGTTCTTATGTATTAATTTAATAACCTAACTGACTTAGTGTAAAATAATTATGTAAAAACATGCAAAATATGACGTTCACACAATTTCGAAGCAGTTAATTCAATGTTTACATCTGTAATTGTATAAAGAGACAACTAAAACTAGGGACCAAAGATATCTTCACAATAATATTTAATATAATATAATAAGTATAAAGTATCATATTTTGTTTTATCTTTTTTTTACCCTACTTTCTATCTTTGAATCCTTGTATAAATTTTGTATGTAAGTAAGACTCAAATTATAAGCCTTGATGCGTGAGTGACAGCGGGAATAGTTGACAAGTTATATAATTAGTTGATAAGTTATATAATAATTCATCCATCACTACTCATGTATAATAAACTTAAAATAGTGACAAGAATCTATTAAAAATGTGCTTATCGATAATTTTTTTGCTTCCGGTACCGGCAACAAGTTAGTAAATATGACGAAGACAACAGTAGCTTATGAGTGAGATAGCTGATAAATCCGCCATTTAAGATTCTTTTCTCTAATGAAACTGCTTTATACCACTTTAGCAAGTATCTCACAAAGTGTTTTCATAATCAAAAAGATTCTTAGTAATCTCCAGTTACTAAGAATGTTTGTCCATTTACACTTTTAACTTTGAAACGGCTATGCACTCCCGAAAAAACATTTATGCCTCAGTTACTACCCAGGGCTTCACTTAGTAATTTTCTTTTCCAAACATCCCGTACCCATAACCACTGAGAAAAACGTCCGACGGACAGACGGACATGACGAAACTGTAATGGTTCCGCCTTTTGCCATTTGGTTATACTTAAAAAAAGGAAACGATAAATAATCCGCGGTCACCCTTTAGACCTCAAACCTAGACTCGTCACCCCATGAGCAGTCATAGCAGTACGATGAAGTTGTGTTAGATTTATTTTCGCTCCCATAGCATAAGTTCTGGTCCGAAAAATATTTTTCACCTGTGATATTATTAAGGGTCACCAAATGCGAGCCACCAGCCATAGCTATTAAACGGCCACCGGCTTCTTATCTGTACTTTTCACACAGATTATATAAAATCGCCGCATGCGGTGGACGTCGGTGGCCAGCATACGCTAAAATGTACGAAAATAGAGGCGTTATGTGGCTGTGGGTGGTGGCGAAACTATATATAAGTACGTATGTGTATAATCATCAAAATACACACATTTCCAAAAAATCCCATATTTTCAAGGAATGCACCATAATTATAACTTTAATAACGTTTAACAGGCGCAAATAGAGTGCCTCACGCGTCTGGTTCGCGAGGCTGACGACCTGATCTGTAAAGTGAAGAGCAACAACGAACAGGGGCATCTCTCCATAGGCTTCGCCACGGCGAGATTTGTGACTAACATTTTGAAAGGTTCGTCGATAGGTGCTTTAGAGTGTTAATAAAAGACTCGACGTCAATCGGTGTTTCTTACAGTAGCAGCTGATTCGTAGTCGTTGGTCTCAGAATCGGGGCAAATACACCAGATGGGCCCCTCTCTCCCAACAGTGATAAGGAAATGAGTACCAGGATTCTCGAGCATCCGGGAGCATATATGCCGCCTTGCTATCATATTGCTACGCACCGGATGTCCATATTACGCCATTTACATTACCGGAGGACACTCTCGTTTTGCTGTCCTATATTCGTCCACAATTTACAGTATTTGTTTATATAAGTACAGTGTGAGATAATCGTAGATTGTTTGCTGAGGGAGGAAACATCTATTTCGAAAACATAAGTGTCATGGCTCGCGAGGTGAACGCTTTACTCTTTATCATCCTCTGTGGGCAAATTAGGTTTTATCCTCCTTCCAAATTCAGGTTCCTAGGTATTTAGGCTATTTTAGTCCTTGTTGACGAGGATTATATTGTATACATTTGAATTCATGTGTTTAAAATAACATAACAGGGACTTCTAAATGTCTCATTTAAAGTACTAGCAAGTTTACAACCAGTAGATATTACAATAGGAGTATATACTTGCTAGTACTTTAAATGAACTATTTAGTATATATAGCTGCTACATTTACATATACTGACTGATAATATACATTAAATTGTCGTGATTGTCAGTCAGTCTTTCAATCACAGTCTACCATCCAATTGCAAGTTCCAGGAGAACATGCCACCATGTACCCCTGGCACATGGAGCTACTCAATTAGTTAAACTTCATGTTCCGGGAGAGTATGGGGTACTCAATTAATGAAACTTACATTGCATTACGATTTATGCCACAGGTTTAAACGTAGAACCTTCATACATAGACAGCGCGCTAGTGGAACAAGGCGACCCAGCCCAATGCTACGACATGGCAGTCTGTTCCACTCCAGTTATGGTGGGCAAGCACGGTATATCCCAATATATGGTACCGAAACTAAATGCGGTTGAGGAGCATCTCTTAGGAAACAGCAAGTACGTGTTAAAAGTGTTTCCGATTTTATAAAATCTCTATATAAATCTGCGCCAGTCAGAAAACAGGATACTTCTACTCAGTAGACGAAATATAGTGATTAAAATATAGAGAGAGAAATATTCTGATTTAATGCTGTCGATTTTCAAATACATAGCACCGATAAAATAGGGTGAATAGGGTCAGTTACCAACCTCACAAAGATTTTTTATGTACTTCTAATCAATATACATATGTGTGGATCAAAATATTCGAGTCTAAGTTATATCTCTGTATTGACATTATATTATATATAAAACAACATGCAACTAGTATTTTAATTTAGGCATTAAATATAAAAAGTACGCAATCCCCATTCACCCAGAAAATTGACGGGAACGAAGACGGAATGAATCGGGAAATCGCCAGGGCACAAGTTCAATATTGTGTCTCTTTAACGGATTTTATCGCGTTTCTTTAGATTTTCTTGTGGAATGAGACAGATTTACCGTCATGAACGAATATGCCAAAAATCCTTGTGCTGTCCTGTTATACAATAATTGTAAAAATATGTTAGTTATAAATAATAAAATGTATGAGAATATAATATATATAAATTAAATATGATAATATATATATAGACTTGACAGACACAGAGTCTGCCCGTGACCATGACAGCAGAAAGGTTACCGAAACGTTGGGATATATTAATTTTTTTAACAACTTATTAACTATTATTATTAAGTTTGTAATTTATATATTTATATCTGTGTATATATTAAAGCAATTGTAATTATATCATATTATTGAATATTTGTATATATTATATTACAATATGTATTTAAATATATATATATATATATATATATATATATATCTTATTGTATAAAAAAATAATAATAACAATAATAAAAAAAAAACAAAAAAAATAGGATATGTCATCATTAATGATAACATCATCATCATCATCATCATTATCAGCCCTTATCTGTCCACTGCCGGACGTAGGCATTTTTCAATAAACGCTAAGACGGCCGATCTCCTGCTACTCGCAATCCATATCGGGCCAGATACTGCACAGAGATCATCTTTCCACCTGGTCGACCAACACTTTGCTTTCCTAAACGCGGCCTCCACTCTAAAACCTTAGTGGCCCAAGTGCCATTTGATCTTCTGAGTGTGTGACCAGCCCATTGCCACTTCAGCGAGCCTATCCTTCGCGCGATATCGGACCTTTTGACTTCGTTACAAATAACTAAGTGACGTAAAAATAATAAATAAAATCTCCTCCTAAATTTTACCAACACAAAATATTCTATTTTACTTAGATTCAGTTCCATTTACAACAAGTTCTTTTGATCAAAATTGGTAACACTATAAAGTTTTATGTATTTATTAATTAAGTAAATATTGCATACAGAAACATAATCTAATAAATGGAACAATATTTTAGTACAAAGATATAGCTTATTCTTAAGGAATCTCTTTATCTTTTACCTTTAACTTCCAAATAATGATTTATCCTTTTTTTATCTGACAATTTAACCCCAGGGTTTGCTCTGTCTTTCATACTAACTGACACAGCTATAACATTTCGCACTTGAATCACCGACCCCTGAGTTTCGGCCGATGGAATTGGACGTATTTTATTTAGGCTGCTAGTGATGATGAAGTAGTATCCAATATTTTGAATTCAGATGCGATCTAGAAGACATGTTAAACCTCGGGCGCTGCTACGCCGTCGGCGACGAGTATTGGGTCCATCCTCAGAAAACGCCTTCTGCTCCATTCTGGATTCCGTGTGAAACCTGCAAGCCATGCGTCATCCCAAAGAAATAAATTAGGAAGCAATATTTGAGACCTTTTATTAAAAATCTGTATATTTGTATTGCATTTTATCGCTAACTTGTGTCTTCGGTTACTTTTTATACCAAACTGTGTTATTAACAGACATGATGTACCTGTATTGTGGTAGTGCCAAGACAAGTGTGTTTCATCCAAAATAGAGGTGGAGTGACCCGTTTCTCACTAACAACCAGCGTTAATAAACATGACGCGTGGAATGT
Organism: Eumaeus atala; assembly: GCA_017140195.1. Classification (NCBI taxonomy): domain Eukaryota; kingdom Metazoa; phylum Arthropoda; class Insecta; order Lepidoptera; family Lycaenidae; genus Eumaeus; species Eumaeus atala. Next base: position 380,830 of record JAFELO010000099.1, on the reverse strand, counting down.
ATCATGATCTAGCGTTAAGGTTTAGTAAGAGGTAGTGCTAAGCTGCATTACAGCGGAATTGGGAACTTTGGGGGGAGGGGGTGAAAAGGGGGGCAACGAGTCGGCATAGTATTTATTTTGATGTTTATGGGCGCCGATAGACATAAAGAGCTTATTTGTTTTTTTAATTCCTCGGAAAGCCTGTTCCTAGTCATCCGATCGCACCGATCAGGCACACAACTCATCGGCATAGGTTGCCTTGTCTTCACTCTGTGTCAGGCAACCGTCCTGTCAGAATTGGAGAATGAGTGAGTGAAGTAGAGAATGCACTTGTGCCAGCGCAAACACATGTGAACTTTAATGTCTTACACAGTTGCCTGTGGCCGCAATCCTGTTGGGAACACATTATATTATTAGGATTCCTGAAGATGTATTACCTGATCCCCTTCGGTCGCAGTATCTTCGATCGATGACTCATCAAATTTTGGAATGTGGTCGTCAAATGCATCTTTCCTATGATCCCATGAACAGCGGCAGTACGCAAATGCACTTTCCCACAGAACATAAATATTTGAGATAAATGGTCGTAATTGTCACACTGAGCAAGCGGATTGGCAATCGCAGATTAGGTTTCGGACCGGCGCCACTGCTGCTGTCGCCGATCAGATTGATGGTACCGCCATCACTCGGCGCGAGCGCCGTCCGGTGCTCCCGTCTATTTCACTGTCACTATGAAACAGACTTGATACCAAACAACCAGCTCCTTGAAACCTTAAGAGGCTAGCGCCCTTTGACGACTTTTACGTCTCCCTTGGACTTGGACTGAGGGTGGGGGTATTTTTAGGCCGCCCCCACGCAGCGTTTGCGTCTCTTCTCTCCAAATCAAAATCTAAAAAGACATCCAGTGTGTTCTAGACCACACGACCGAAGATAATCTAATACGAAATTAGAGGAGCCATGAGAGAAAGATTGCCACGTTTATATACGAAACCTAACACTCTCTTTCTATCTTCTTCTCCCTTTTCCTCTATCTTCTTTTCTTAATGCCCTCGTCACGTAATCACCAGCTTACACCCCAACTAAGGCTTGCGTAAATAAGTCTTAGCTACAAAAGTTTTCTTCAACAGTGAACAAATTAATATTTAACGACCAAGATCACGTGGAGTAGCGTGACACTACAACACGTGCGACGTGTCACGTGCGACGTGTCACGTGCGACGTGTCACGTGCGACGTGTCACGTGCGACGTGTCACGTGCTGTACAGATTAGAGAACGTAAGTTTAGTCGTGAACTTCACGTTATGATTATTAAAGGTTTCCTTGATGTAGGTAAGTAATAGTCGAAAATATTTCAAATTTTGAGTAGCAAGCAACACTTTATTACTTGTAGAGAGGTGATGTGTATTCTGTCTGTAGGTGTATTAGTCATTGGCATTAGGTAATGACACTTTTATACTTAACAGTTGAAGCAAGTATGATCTATTTAACACATTGTAAGAGGTAGTGCCATGCTGCATAGTAAGAGGTAGTGCCATGCATAGTGCATGACACTACACTCTCCTATGCAACGGATTTGGGCTGGCACGACCGGGGAGGTACCTCTCGCTCACTACATACCGCCGAAAAGTGGCGCCTAAGATGTCGTGTTTCGCGTGGTTTGAGAGTAGCCGGTGGCCCATTGCCGGAGGGGCGGGGGAAGTGAAAAGGAGGGCACCGCATCGGCATAATTATGCTGATGTACATTAAATTGAGTTAAGAAAAGCAGCACATCGTATAGAAACATTCTAGAGTACACGGTAACCCCATCGAGGGGAAGGGGGCAGGAGCGCAACGCGTGGATATTTAGCCCGGAATTGTGTACGATAACTATTAATTAGTTCTTCAAAGGGATCTTTGGTAGAGAGCTTCACATGGAGACAGGACGTTTCAAACTAAGGATTTTTTTAATATTGTCAGTAGTTCTGAAAGGATTCCAACTAATCCTTTACCACTATAAAAAATGTTATCGGCCTATAATGAGTTGATAATAGAACCGCCCTTCAATAGTATAGCTACCGACCGATATTGAACTTGTTACTTGGCTTTGGTTCGTGTAAGGTCACACACACACCAGCCCTCGAGGGGATTATACGGAACGTGATGTCCGTCCAAGTCATAAGAGAGGGGAGTAGGAATTTGTTTCGACTAGTTCATGAGTTATAATTACTATAATCGGCATCAGACTCACGAAACTAATATCTTTCAATAAATGCCAAGGTTTCCGAAGTGGTGTTACTTGTCTCCTTTTTTTTGGTTACGCGGGGAAACGCAAGTGCGTAAGTACGCGCCGTCACCGGGCCTGGGTGGTGCCCTTGAACTGCAAATCACAGTCCCTGAAGGGACCGACGCCTCCTCCATAGATGGTTTGCTCCAAACCACAGGACAACCCTGGTGGGGACAGTGCTACGTAGTACTAGAGCGGCTAGTATTTCGCTTACAACTTGCGCTCTAATATAATCCGTGACCTTTGCCATATCAATGTCAGCAGCTTATTTGTCCTGCCTTACATCGCTTCCATTGATTGGTTTAATGTGAAAAAATATTATATCTATACTTCATTATAGTTTTTGTAAGTGATGTGTTACAGCCGCGTCACGACCACGAGACGAGACGAGAGATCAGCTATGCTGTCGTGATTCGTACAGTTTGTGGTTAGCCGGTGGCCTATTGGAAAGGAGGAGGAAAGTGATATATTTCCAATCATGCGGATACTTCATGTCAATTAGGGGGATGTATATGAACATTGGTAGTTGCCAATCGGCTTTGAATCAGCCCTGTCTTTTCTGCCATTTATGCTTAGATCTGCCATTTATTGCTTTACACAATCTTTATAATGCAATATTCCTGAATAATTCCAACAGGGAGGGCAACACAACGACACAATAGTTATGTGGAAGGTCATGGGCGTCAGTAGTCGTAAAAAGGCTAAAGCCTTTAGGATGCTTATGAAGTTTCTTTTTAGTTTGTTAATTTCATAATTACTTACACAAGTGCTACAACCTAATTACTCTCGTCAAACTTACATATTAAGTATACATAAATACTTAGTGAGTATATTAATAGTACATATGAAGTATATTAAAGTGGCTCGAAGAGCCAAATTTGAAATTGAAGGGATTCCAGTTATCCTCCTACTTTTCCCGTCCACACCGAAGTAGAGGCTGCACCTGCATCTTAGTTAAAAATGATCTGGAATGTAAACACACACACACATACACTCACCGAAACCTGTACCACATATATTTCAACACTGCATTATGGAAGTCCAAAGTATTAATTTGTTAGTACTATGATTGTATAGAACACCTAAATAGCAAACATATGCTAAGGATGCACTATTTATCCTTACAAAACTAAATGAACTACTTAACGTCCTACAAAATAAATACAAAAAGAAAAAAATAATATTGTGTGGTGATTGGATTTAATAAAAAATGATAAATACTGTAAAGAATTAAATTCTTTATTATTAAATATATAAATATGTCGTGCATCGATCTGGTAATCGTTCTGGCATCGATAGTATAGGGGTACAAACGAGAAATCGGAGCCATTCAACGACAACCGACGCCCATGAATATTAGCATAACTATGCCGATGCTTTGCCCTCCGTTTCACCTCCCCCACCCCCAGTGGATAGCCGGCTACTCACAAACCGCACGAAACGCGATAACGTAGGTATCACGTTACGGTGGTATCAAGTGAGTGAGAGGTACTTCCCTGGTCGTGCCGGCCCAATTCATTTTCCTAGGCGGATGTAGTGTCATGCACTATGCATGACACTACTTCCTCCTATGCAGCATGGAACTACCTTTCACAGAATATATTTATACGTTTAGAAAAAAGCCAATTCCTTTTTTTCCGCTTGTCATACAAGTAGTGGACTATCGCTTGAAGGCCGTTAGTAAAAGTAATTGCTCAAAATTGTAAAGTATCTTGTCACCGCTAAATTACAAGACATTGAAAATGTCATGCATTGGAAACGATTAGCGCCATAATGGGATAATAACGCCACAATTAGTTATCTAGCAGATGATATGTCAAGATCACAATTGCGTAAGTGTAGACGCACTACGTACTGGGGCATTCCTCTTCTTCTTTTCATTCACTTTTATACGTTTCAATAGTATTTTGTTGATGTCTTAAGTTTAAGTGAATGTTACTCATTACAATAAAACTATTTTCACGGATATTATCGCGGTTTATTTAACTACGACATTTCAACCGTGGGCCCGGATGGATTCCCATCCGTGACCACGTTTGCTGTAAACCTTCTGAAACATCGGGCTAGTTAAATAATGAAATAAACCGCGATAAAATCCGTGAGAGTAATTTTATTGTAATAAAAATATATTGTTTTGTAGTACAAACGAAGGGTCCGAGTCTATGTGTGCATACCGACGCCCATAAACATTTACATTATTGTCATGCACATGTGTTGCCCTCCTTCCCTATAAATACCCTTCGCCACCCATCGGAGGTTTATATTCACGAAACATGAGAGCACAGCTATCGTGCCGGTCAAGTCAAAACAGGAGTTGTTTTCACAGTAAATATCAATTTGGAAATATAGAGCTCAAAGTGGCAACGGTATGACTATCTGTTACTTCTGAGGAAGTGGTAGTAGAAATTAATTAGTAAGTAGCAGTTGACTTAGATGACTACAGAAATATCAGTATGTACTCGTGCGTAACTAATGGACTATGCTCCATCTAGGCTAGTTGTTAAAATTTGCCACTTAGACGAATTTTATTATACTTTCTGAAGAATACTTTTATTTAAATAAAAAAAAGAACTCTTTTTCACGTTATTTGTTTTTGTGAATTCAATCGTGGCGACAATATTAAAGGTGTACCGTGCATAAATATAGATACACAATAGTCATCAGTACGTATTAGTAACAACACATTGTTTCAAATACAATAGTTTCGCTTTCTGTATAGTTCCTATTTGAGGTAATCAGACCGCTTATTGCTTATAGCACGATTTTCATGTTAATTACTACTCCTCGTCTTGCTGCGCGAAACCCTGATACTCTCCAAATTGGCTTTTCCACACATTCACATGGATGAAAGAACAAAAGAGTCTGGAAAAAAGTTTCTTTTTTTGACGGTCAATCGCTTCCCTAATGGCATCGGGTATCGGTCCTACTACTGTATGAACATAGACATAATTTTATATACTCTGTATTGGCCAGACGAGTCTCGAACCCACAACGTTGACATAACATACGCGGTGCGCCTCATATCGTAATCCTACACCAATCGCTCGTCCAATTTTTTTTATCTAAGATTAGCAGTGCCCCGCCGAATCACCCACGTAACTCCGACCCTATTAGTCGTAGCGTCGTGGCATAGCCTGTACCCTGCCTCGATAAATAAAGTTTGCAACACAAAAATATTTTTTATCTAGGACCAGATATTCTTGAGACTAGCGGCTTTAAACAAACGAAGAGATCTTTACCTTATTTTCATTAGTATAGATGAAAGGTTGTTGATACGAGTACAAGTTTATATCGCGAATACTGTGGGCGGCGCTGCGGGTGCCAAGGCCGGGTGTCACGTTGACTGTTACCCTGGTCCCACCTTCAGTCTGTCGAGTGACGGGTGCTGTAGCGAACTCCACATTCAGTTTCAACTCTCACATTTGTGCTCTACTAAGAATTGCATTCGTGTGGTGAGCGTATTAATTTTGACTCATAGTGTTAATAAAGTGTTAAATATTAATGATACAATATATTGTAAAAAAACAGTAAAAATATGCTTTTAAGTGATTTAGTTTGCTATAAGTACTGTATTAATTTGTGTAGCGAGTGTCTAAGAGGTTGTATACGCAGATATGTAATAAAATATGACACTAAATAAAATATTTTAAACGTACCGGTACGGAAATTAATGAAGTTCGTTGTATTGATTTGGCATATATTACAGAATTGAAATATATTTTGACTTAAATAAAAAATATAAATTTGTAGAAATAGTATAAAGAGTATACTTTTATTTAAGTTATAATATGAATTTCCGTCAAGAAGTGACAATTCACTCCATCAATTATATGAAATATACTTATTAAATTGTTCACGGTAAATGTACTGTACATTTAACTTTTTTTAATAGTTAACAATAGAAAGGAATAGAAAACAAAAAAAAAAAGAAGTTCAATATTATGATATAAATATAATATGTATAAAAATAATAATATGTGACCGAGAATTTAGGTTAACCGATTTTGATTTATTATTATTTATCAACCTGTGTCGTGTGTCAGTGCCTCCATGATGATGATGACCACGTCTTCTTCTCCACTTCGCCTATTGCTGTATCCTGCGCGCTGTGTAGAGGACGCCCTACAGACACTCTCTGTTCAGCCATACTATAAGAGCGCGATTTCTGGCGCCGTCTAATCTCTCTCTGCGGGATCAAGCCACGCAGACAAAGTGGGCCGGCGCGGCTGTGAGCGCGATGTACCTCACATCGCGCTCACATTTTACCATCATAACGTGACGGTTTCGGTTTCCCGTTTCGTGCGGTTTGAAAGTAGCCGGTGGCCAATGGTGGGGAAGAGGAAAGGAGAGCAACGCATCGTCATAGTAATTATGTTTATGAGTGCCTGTAGTCATTGAAATGTTCCGGCTGCTCGTTGGCTCTCTATAAAAGTACAGAGCTTTAAAGTTGTGTGTGGCTTGTCCCCTGACGGCCTGTGATCTATAGTAATCATTCATTTACAAAAACACTGTTTAATTACTAGATAGTAATATTTAATTTTGTTTTGAGCAGTCTGTGATGGCGAACAATAAATCAGAATTGTATCCGTATTGTGACTCGAACGTCTGGCTGAGGTCCTGTGAGATGGAAGTTACTGAACCACTTGAAGGCAAAATAACTGGTAATCATTTTAATCTTAATTAGTCAAGCAGCATTGTGGCCCAATGGAAGAGAGAAGAAAAGAAGGGCAACGCATATACAAAATAATTATACATATCTTTGGCGTCAGTTGTAGTCAAAAGGCGCCGATTGCTCGTTTGCCCTATAAAAAGAAGCCGAAATAAGTCGACAGGGCCGTGACGTTATCTCTCTCGCACATAAGCCTCAAATTTACAGCTATGCTATTGTATGTCGTGCGGTTGTGAGTTTCCGGTGACCCATTAGAATGGAAGAAGGAAGCAGGGTAACACATCTGCTCAACAATTATGTGGATATCTATGGGCGTCGGTAATCATGTTTTCAGCATCACTTTGACAGCTTGCTTGTCCCCTTATACTATAAAAAATAATCTATGCTTAATATAAAACAATGTCCCAAAAAGCTGACTATCTGTGAGATTATTAATTTTCATTAATAAATTCAATAAATACGTTATATAGTAAAGTTTTACAGTATATTTTTTTAATTTAGTAAAACGTAGTAACATGTTGCATTGCAGAGGAATTGGGCCGGCACGACCGGGGAGGTACCTCTCGCTTACACGATACCGGTGTAAAAAGACTTTTTTTTTCGGAGGGACCTACTACTGATTGGCGGCGCTTGTCCAGCCTTAACAGTTCGACTGATTACGGAAGACTTTTTTGTCTTCTGGTTTTAGGTAGACGATAGGGGGACAGACCCCCTTCTTTCCCGCAGATGGGAAGATGCAAACCGGAATTTTTTGGACATTACCCTATCGTGATTATTTTTGGAACCAAAAAGGGGGAAGCGGTCCCCCTCCCCACGCTAGAGGGACGGCGCGCGCACGATGCCGTTTAATGTAACGGGACGTGTATAAGGATAGTTGAGCTCGTCTTTTGGTTTGGCTTGTCAGAGGAGGCCGGCCTCCTCCCCCACCCTCTGACGGGTGGGGTCGATTTGCGCTTCAAATCGGCTAGAAGCCGTGATCATAATTTAGTTTTTATTTTTGGAGCTCTCTAAGATCGCGTTATATTATTTCTACATTTATCTAAGCTCACGTCTTACGGATTCGAACCCGGGCTCGTTTCCGTAAGCGGTAAGACTTCATCGCTCGACCGGTACGAGCATTTTTGGCATTTTACTGCGGATGCGGAAAACACACCCGGTGTTTTTGCTTGTGTGCAAGGGCGGACTTAGCAACTGCTATGGCTATCGCGTCGTCGGCGTCGTGCAGTACGTGCTTCGGCCGACGGTAACGGGAGTCGCTTATTAACGTCGGGTCGTATTCCGATGTTTGAACGGTTAGTTTGTTTTTGTGATTAAGAGCATGGTCAAAGAACTTTTGAGACAGCTCTTTGAAGTGTTCTTTTATCGATGTTAAGTGAAAGTCTCAATGTAGGTCGATGTTACGAATGTACCACGGGCATCCAGTGGCCATGCGCAAGAATCTATTCTGCATTTTCTGCAAACGTTCTATTTGGGTCGGGGCTATGTGCGCGAAAGCTGCACTGCAATAGGACATGATCGGTCGTATGCATGTAGTGTACAAGGTGAGCTTATGTCTATTAGTCATTTTGCTCTTCTTGTTAATGAGTGGATATAATTTGAAAAGGACATGCCGTGCCTTTTTCAGACCGTTGTCAATGTGATTCTTAAAGCTCATCGACCTATCGAGCGTGACGCCTAAGTACTTTACCGTCTCTGCTCTGGGTATCACGTTACCGTAGAGCTGCTCTGGGTATCACGTTACCGTAGAGCATGATGGCGGGCATGTTTCCTCGTTTGTGGGAGGGCGGGGTACGGGAGAAGAGTATGGACTTACTCTTTTTTTTGCGTTTAACT
>JAFELO010000099.1:328154-370476 GCA_017140195.1 Eumaeus atala | reverse complement strand
GACATATCTTTGGTCGTTAAGCTAGTACTTGTTACTCACAAATCCATGTCCTGTTAAGACACGCATTACATTAAATACTAGAATTGCAGAAGAACGGTCCCTTCATCTTCATCTTCATTCATCGAAAAACAGGTGTCATTTCACCACGACATGCACCGTGCCTCATCCTTGCCGTCACCGTTCATTCGCCATATTCCCTAGAATCCCCGCGTTTCCTTCTTCTAACTTTTTTTTGTATCTAAACTTGATCTCTTGCTAGGAAAGAATACGCTGTACGAAGAGGTCAATTCCCCTACGAATTCCTATCACGAAAAATAATTCTGACTTTAAAGAACCTCTGTGTCAAGTTTGGACCGAAAAGGAGACTATGTTGAAAAACAAATCACCACTTTTCCGGAAAATTTCTCTCTCAGGCTAAGTAATCATCGAACCATCGTCGTGAAATGTTGGAATTTGCACCTTAATTTGCTGTTTCAGGAGCAATACCGCTATGGCTGCGTGGGTCTCTATTACGCAATGGGCCGGGGTCCCTCAAGGTTGGCTCCATGCGGTTCCAACATTTATTCGACAGCGCCGCGTTGCTGCACAGGTGAGCAATACTAAATGGAGGTATGTTACGTTCACTTTAAAAAGCAGTGAGCACACTGTGAGAGAAGATATGACGATAAATTACAAGATACGTAACTGATTTGAGAGACACAGAGAAATAAAATGTGTGCCCCGTTGTCTTGCCCCTACAGTAATATACGTTACGCGAACCTCCCTCGTTCTATTTTCAACAAACTATATCTCCATCTCAAGTTCAGTTGCACTCGCACGGGTTACTTGGGGAGTAAGCTTGGAATACGTAAGATCGTTACGAAAACGAGGCCAACGGAAGTGGAAAGGGTGTTAGTAATTAGTGAAGATAGAAAGAGTTACGGTGCCTATTTCTGTAGGGGCATGAGAGAGAGGTGCGAGAATGCATTTTCTTTCTCTTTCTCTCAAAGCCAGTACATAAGAAAAAGTTAAGTTAGTATTCATTTTACTTCTAACGTGTGGTCTATAGCACACTCGTATTGTCCTTCTTTTGCAGGTTTTCCATTCACGATGGCATTGCAACCTACCAGTGTAGGTTCCTGCGCTCCAACACGTATAAAAAGAACCAAGCCGCCAACCGGATAGTGGTCACGGAGTTCGGCACGAGAGCGGCGCCTGATCCATGTCACACTATATTTGACAGGTGAGAGTCGCATTATCAGGTCAGCTAAGGCTTTTAGTGAGAGATAGTACAATTAGTGCATTGCGACGGACAGTCTAAGTAGACTGGGCTACCTAACTACATCTAGCTCTATCCCTACCGCGTCGGCTACGCTGTCGGGCCTCGTGAGTTCTTCCAGGAAGCCATTGGAGGAGAACAAGGAAGGAGGACCACTCGTCTGCATAAAAAACGTAATTTGGCGCCGGTAGTCACCACCAGGCACTGATTGTTTATTTTCCCCCTTAAACTATAAAAGTCTAGCGACGTGCAATTTGCACTCAGCATTTAAACATGAAAATTGACAATATGCGGGCGTCTGCATACATTTTGTATGGAACGAACCGCATGAGATCTGTCCTGGCGATATACAATCTGTCCTGGCGATATACAATCTGTCCTGGCGATATACAATCTGTCCTGGCAATATACAATCTGTCCTGGCGATATACAATCTGTCCTGGCGATATACAATCTGTCCTGTCGATATACAATCTGTCCTGGCGATATACAATCTATCCTGGCGATATACAATCTGTCCTGGCGATATACAATCTGTCCTGGCGATATACGGACAAAGTCTCGTTTTTACCCGTTGGGTGCTGAACCGTAGAGTCTGAAATGTAATACAGTCATCAAGACCATTACAGTAAAACTACTTTTACGGATTTTATCGCGGTTTATTAAATTATTTATGTAGCCCGACGTTTCAGAAGCTTTACAGCAACCATGGTCACGGGTGGACTGAGATGACAGATGTCCTGATGTACCAAGTTTTGAAAGTACCCGAAGAGTTATAATTTTAGTTGTTCCGATTAGCGCAAACAGTACTTATTATATTTTGCTGTCTTGAGGTGTTATGTTTACTTTTCGATTTGATTATGTTCACCACTGGATCCCAAGCAGAGGGAAGAACCCAGCCGTCTTCTCTATTGAAATTTGGATGAATTGTAATTTCAATAGCCTCTCGGATCATCCTTTGAAATTGGAATCGATGTTCCCTAGTGAGGATTTGCGCTTTATCAAATTTAATGTAATGGCAGGGGCCAACTTCAGCATGCTTACAGACCGCAGATTTTGTAACACAAATAAATTAAAAAACCGCGATAAAATCCGTAAAAGTAGTTTTATTGTAATGTTTGACGTTCGCGTAAACTTAAGACATCAACACCAAGTCCATATTTGTTCTATACACTGTATAACTTTTCTAATGTCTTGTCACGCATAATTTCCTTGTAACAGAGTATCAGCTGTATTCAACCCCGGGGACGCCATGTCGGATAACGCCATGATCTCCATATATCCGTTCGGTGACGCGTTGTACGCATTCACAGAGGTGCCTATAATACACAGGTCAGTATGTTTTAAATCTATAAATATATATATATATATTATACTAGCAGCCCGTTCCGGCTTCGCATTCGCATGGATGTAACACAAGATATGGCAAAAAAAATACTAATATTTCGGACTCGCAAACATTACGCGCTACGTATCATGACTACAAAATCAATTTATGACAGAACACAGGTCGATGCATGTCGCCACTGGCAGTTGTCAGTAATGTCAGCAACGCAAAGACAAATATTTATTTTGACATCCTTTTCATACCCTCATTACACCGTCGAAGTTTCTATAGTCATCTGTGTGGTTTTAGAATATAGTTATAACAGTATTTTCGGAACCACAAACAAACAATATGCCACCACTACAAAGTGACAACTACTTTGACACGTTTTGTATGTGGCCCATCGGAGGAGAGGAGGGAAGGAGTGGAGCAGCAAATGAATTATTCTGAGTCTATGGGCGTTGGTAAGTGATCACATCTACGAGTAATCGTTTACCGCTTAATGCATTGTTTTTGTGTTTTAACTAGTGCTCCGCTTCGACTTCGGCCGTGAAACAGTGACCAGGGAGTTACCTTAACAAATTATACGCTAAGACTTTTACACGGACAGGCTTTTTGCCTTTGAGGACCTATATTATTTTTATATTATGTCAATGTCGCAGTCGAATTGTCTAAATCATTATATTTCATTGCAACTAGCTTTTTTCAGAAGCAGGGCTCTTTCATCCAGTGGCGGGCGAACGGTCAGCATGTTCGAATACGACTTAGTAAAATTGCGCCAGAAAGAGCTCGTTGCTATAACGCTAGCCTGATTGATAGCCCCGATAAAACACTCGCGGCGTTGCTTGATATTACAACAATAATCGATTGACGCATAAAGAGAAATAAAAAGATCTATGTCAATATAGGCACGAAGGTTTAGGCGGGAGGGGAGCTTCCGAGTAAAGGCTTAGTCGGTGGATTGGTTATTCTTTTAATTGGCATTCATAACACTTGGTCTTATTTCATACTTGTATCGATCACTATCAGTGCCTAAAGCCAAGAGATTCAATGAGGTTGAACGTCAGCCGCTACATTGAGGAATGTCTTGCAATGACAATCCGGGTAATCATTGGCCCGCCACAAAATAAAACGCTGCAGTAGCTGCAATATTTCTACAATACGACTAATACACATAAAATATGACATGAGTTGTCACTTTGTAGTGGTGGCATATTGTTTGCCACAAGGTATAGCAAAACCGTTCTCATATACTCTCTTTGCCATAAGGTATCGGTAGTCGTATCGTCAATTGAGGCTCTATGCCATAAGGAAGCATCCGCCTTTTTTGTATCCGTCTTTGTCTGCCGCTTGATCAATATTCAAATTCAGTAAATAATAATTTCAGAATAGATCCTGTGACACTGGACACGCTGGAGCGCAGGAACCTTGCGGAGAGCGTGGCCATCATTCACCACACGTCGCACCCACACGTCCTGCCTAATGGTAAATGATCGAGTTCTCCTTTAGAGTTCCGTACCTGAAAACTGAGCATACAGTGTAAACTCATGCGTCACAATGAATATGTACAATATTTTCGAATTGAGTATAATTACATTTAGAAATTATGGAGCCATCTGACACTTATTAAAATAAGTCTACTGTTTTATTTCTTTATTTAACTAGCCTTAAGTTTCTGAGGCTTTATAGCAACCATGGTCACGCATGGACTGGGACGTCAGATGTCCCGATGTCACATGCTATCAAAAGTGCCTGAAGAATAATAATTATTTAGTTGCTCCAGTTAAAAACAAGACACTACTTATCATATCTTACTGTCATGAGGAGCTATGTTTAGTTTTTGATCTGTTTATATTTATCACTGGATCCCAAGCAGAAGGTAGAACCCGACCATCTTCTCCACTGAGATTTGTGTTCTTTTACTTTCAACAGCCTTTTAGATCGGTGTTATCTGATGAGGATTTGCGTTTTATCAAATCTAATGTAATGGGTGGGTGCCAACTTCGGCATACTCACAGACTGGCGATATTTTTGTAGATCCTATTAGTTTGGACTATATTAGGGAGTCCGCAGCCACAATCTAGCTTGTACGCTCTAGCTCCTGCGCCTTGTAGTGGAATATGACATTTATTGTAATGAGTAACATTCGCGTAAATTTATGACATCAATGTCATTTGACACTCGATTAATTTGAGGTTAACCTATTTTTAACAAATTCTTACTGAATAATAAGAATAGGAACATATTCTTAAACATAATCGCGTACTGAATACGCGCTATTATTTTGTAAACTTTCTTAAAAATAATTCTGTTTTTTCAGGTGACGTGTACAACGTCGGCATGTCGGTGTGTCGCGGCCGGATACGACACGTCGTGGTAAAGTTTCCATTCAGCGAAAAAGGTGGGCAATTTAATTTGTGCACTTGTTTTTATTGTATGGATATATTCGTAGTATTATGTGTACTGCGTGACAGCCTCATGGTGCAGTGGTAAGCACGTTCAACCACAGTCATGTGGCCATGGGTTCGAGTCCCGGGTTGGACCAAAGTTTTGTTGATTTTTAAATTCCCGAAGTCAGGAACTTGGCAGTATCTACACCCCCGTGCCACGGGGAGCATGTTAAGCGATCGGTACTGCTCCTGATTTTTCTCCGGTCATGTCGGATCGCCGTTCCATAAGAATAGCAGAATGAGGGATCAATGAAGAGGTGGGATTAATGGGATCGGAGTGCACTTGTGTCTGCGGCACACACTTGTGGACTATAATATGTCCAGCACACTTGGCTAGTCTCTATAGAGATACCACTGTGACCGAAATTCGGCTAGGACGACATTATTATGGATATAAATTAAGTATGCGGAAAGTCTATGCATAACGCACAGCAGGAGGCCGGTAGGCCCAACTGTTGATCCATATCAACAATTGGGCCTACCGGCCATTCGGAACAAATTGATTCTATAAGTGTCCCGTTTTGTCTCTTGAGATATTACTTTAAAGTCTAAAATCAGACAACCTCAAAAAACTGAACAGCAAAAAGAGAGCACTTCTGTTTCTCGCTAGCAATGACCGATACCGTCTATCGTTTAAGAATTTGATTTTACTTTTCAGTTTTTGTGCAGTCTAGCTATAACTTTCTTCTACTTCTTTTTATTTTATTATGAAAAACAATATAAGCTAGATTTTATTTTCAAATAACTTGTTTCCACTTTCCACATACCTAATAGAAATTCGACATCTCATCTGCTTGAAATCGGTTCAGTTTTATGCGCTGCAATCGAACGTGTATACCATTGCAAGGTGACTGTGCCGTCATGTTTCGTGCGGTTTCTGATTTTCCGGTGACCCATCAAAGGGGAGGAGGGAAAGACATAGGCAGTCAAACAAAAGGTCGAAGCCTTTTGGTAGTCAGCTGATGCCCATTAATGTACAATTGTCATGCAAATAGGTGGTCCTAACATAGAGCGCAATAATTATGCTTATTTGACTGTACCGCATTCTGGTAATAAACTGCTTATATATTTTCACAGGCGACATGTTCTCGACTGCTCACATCGTCGGCAGCATGAAGCCCCGCTGGCCGCTGCACCCGGCCTACATGCACACATTTGGTATATCTATTTAATAACATATCATCATTACTGTTGTCTATTGGAATTGAAAGGGACCGATGGGGCCGAGAGGAGGTCTCCGAACTTGGGACTAAACTACACAGACATTCGCGTAATAGTAGTTCACATTGTTCCCATAAATGTATTTTACCTTATTACTACTAGTAAATTGTACTATTATTAGTATGTATCTTACCTTATTACTACCAGTACATTGTACTATTATTAGTATGTATCTTACCTTATTACTACTAGTACATTGCACTATTATTAGTATGTAGCCTACCTTATTACTACTAGTACATTGTACTATTATTAGTATGTGCTTACCTTATTACTACCAGTACATTGTAGTATTATTAGTATGTATCTTACCTTATTACTACTAGTACATTGTACTATTATTAGTATGTAGCTTACCTTATTACTACTAGTACATTGTACTGTTATTAGTATGTATCTTACCTTATTACTACTAGTATATTGCACTATTATTAGTATGTAGCTTACCTTATTACTACTAGTACATTGTACTGTTATTAGTATGTATCTTACCTTATTACTACTAGTACATTGTACTGTTATTAGTATGTATCTTACCTTATTACTACCAGTACATTGTACTATTATTAGTATGTATCTTACCTTATTACTACTAGTACATTGTACTATTATTAGTATGTATCTTACCTTATTACTACTAGTACATTGTACTATTATTAGTATGTGTACTTATACCTTATTGTGGTTAATCTCTTCCGCATTAGCATAAAAAAATTGACGCGTAAAACAGCCATACATCGTGGGCCAATAATCGTGGGCCGTGGGCCGTCGCGTGAAGAGATGATTGGTCTACGGTGTATGGCCTTTTGAACGCGTCGACTCTTTTCCACTGGTGCGTACAAGGGCTTAATAATATAAGATACAGATAAAAGCTGTTCCTGATGTACCCATGTTTACTTCTATTAATTTATAAAAATAATGTGGAAAAGTTGCAGTAGTAGTTCGCCTGGTCTTGAAAAAATAATTTATAGTCAAACATTTGTACTCTCAGAGATAATATGGATAGAGAAGGAAGCCAACCTAGAACGCGCCCGTCTAAGTCGAGAGAGACAGCAAATGTACCGGTACGTTCTGTCTCTCTATTTTCAGCAATTTTTCACTGCGTGATGCGCATGTGAGATTAGATAGACAAATATAGCACTGCTCGCTTTCCTTCTATTCACCAAACGAGTGTCACAACTAACAGTCACCGTCATAGGCCTGCCTATGGCATCTCTTCTCTATCAATATTATATACTAGCACTCTTTACCATCAATTCAGGGATATTTCGCAAAATTAGTTGATTTACAAAAAATAAAAATATAAATTTCCACCTCGTGAACAATTACACTTTACCACATGACAAATAATTCAATTTATGACAGAACAACGTCATTAGGGATAGGTAGTCGTCAATAATTTCTGCAGCTGCGATATAAGGATTTAATTAGATATTTATTCCATAATGAACCCTAACGTGTAAGAAATTGGTCTATATTCATCAGAAGTAGGATTCTAATGGTAAAATATTCTTTCTAATCGGTCCAGCAGTTTCGACGCCAATTCAATACAAACAAATAAACAAACATTTTGGTCCCATTTGCGCATCGGCATAGTAACTATGTGAATGTTCATGTGCGTCGGTAGTCGTAAACAGGCATAGATTGCTAATTCTGTAAAAAGAAACAGACAAACAATCAATCACGTGACAGTTACATTGGAAGGTTCCCAAAGGTTGAAAGGTGCTGATACATACCGTTTTTTTTAACATTAAACTTGATGTTAACTTGGAATGTTCTCGTAAGGTATGTCGGAGAACTATTTCGTGATCGTGGAACAGCCGCTGGCCGTGTCCATCTGTGGAGTGATCCGCAACCATCTCGTCGGCAAACCCATGTCCTCGAGTCTGCGGTGGTACGACGGACATAAGGTCAGTAATAGCAGTTAACATAGCAGAAGGGAGCAAACGAGCAGTCGGACCCTTTTCATGACTACCCGTCGCTCATAGGCTTCCGCAAAATTATAACGTTTATGTGTATCTACAGGTCTGTCTTAGTCTGTCACGTGTGTTTACAGGCGCAATGGCAGATATGCTGTAATTTGCGTATGATATCCTACTCGTTTGTGCCGGCCCAATACGGCTACAATGCAGCATGACAGCTGTATTGGGCGGCACCTCTGCCTATAATATGAGAAAATTGATCATGGCGCGACGGAATTTTTTTTTTTTTTGATAAGTTTCAGTAAATTTATAGACAAATGTGTCACTATATGCATCCTGACGTTTCACACGCCACAGACTAAGCACGTGCAAACCTTAATTTCCATAGCTTTTTATTCTGGTACAGAAACTACATCATTGTCAAGTTTCATCAAAATCGTTGAGCAGATATGTCATGATTGAGCAAGAAATAGCCGTCCATCGAAAATTTCGCAATTATAACATTAACTGTGTTATTTAAGATTGTGTTAAGTAATTTTTACGGTCATTGTAATCCTGTATTGTCTCTGTTTTTATTGGGGAAGGAAACTGGAAAGTGGAAACACTTGTCCTATTTTCATACGATTAAATTCGTTGCCTTAGGGCCCAGGCAGTTTTTAACATTCTCTCGGGCTCCCTGCGTTCATGTGGCTGCATTCAATTTTGGAGACACAGGAGTAGCAGTAGTGGGAAAGCTTGGTGGGCCATGCCCGTTTAAAAGGAACAAAGACCTTCTTTGTCGTCCACTGAACATTTTAAGCATCTTTTAATGACGGCCAGGACAGTAGATCCGCTACTGGTATTCAGCTCGAACCGGCAAAAGGAAGACTTTCATCTTGTTCGTGGCCGAGCAAAGCTATCTTCCAGGCCAGGATTCGACTACACAACATTTGCATAATATACATCTTTACACCAGTTTAATAATGGTGTCGGCAGAGAGGACCGAGTGCCAAATGTCACGATCCTTACAGACTCCTTTTGCTTAATCCTCATATATACTAATAATATAAAGCTGAAGAGTTTGCTTGTTTGAACGCTAATCTCAGGAACTATTGGCCCGAATGTCCATTTATCGAGGAAGGCAAGACCATGATGCTACGACTAATCGGACCGGATTATATTTTGATGTTATTTCCAGACCCATATAGTGCTAATCAGTAGGACGAGCGGTGAGGAGGTGAGCAGGTATCAAACGGACACGCTGTTTTTCCTGCACATCATCAACTCGTTTGAGCGCGATGGCAGGCTGGTAGTGGACCTGTGCGCGTACAAGGACGCTAAAGTGCTGGACGCCATGTACATAACGGCTATAGAAGTAAGTTACACATCTGTCTGGTCTCAATTCTGGTCAGTTTGCTCCAACTATGGCACGGGCTAGTACCAACAGGTCCCATGAGGATGAAACAAGACCCGAAAAGATCGATTCCGGGCACCGTACGGTTTCGTGGGCTGCAGCTACTACTTTGGTCGGCGATCCCCCGTGGGAGCTCGTAGCGCAGGCGCATGCCCATGCTAGACGGGCTCCAGCGGGTCCGCCGTATGGTGCAGGAAGCATTGATGTTGAGCTGGGAGGGGTCCAAGCACGGTCGGCGTATTTCACAGGCGTAACGGCTACCTCGACGTCAATCATCGGAGGGGACTTGTCTCTGTCGAGCATTATCTCTGCAATGCTATCGTTAAAGGCGAGTCCTATGAGGCGACGAGCGGATGAGAGAGGAGGCCGCAGATAGGGCGTTGCCCTGCAGACGACGAACTCCGGCTCCTCCAGCAATAGCAGTGCCCCTATACTCGTGTCGGGTCGTGATGGGAACCCAGCCTGCTAAGACACGACGTCGTGGGGATTGCTTAGAGGCAGCCAGACAATTGGTGAAGTCTGGCATTTTCGCCGAGGCCAGCCTGTGGAATACTGTTGCCTGTAGCTCCGGGACCCTCCAATATAGCGGGTTTGCGGTCTAGGGGCCTCCAGGGCCCCTAGATATCATTTGTAAATGGATTACCCTACGTCGACAAAAAAAAGGTCACATTTGAATGCAATACAGCATTGTGTTACAGCTACCCCCTCTCTCACGAGAAATCAAACTACAAAATGACTATTCGTGCGATTTGTAAGTATCCGGTTATAAGGAGATGTGGAAGGAAGGAGGTCAGCACGTCTGAATGCCAATTATGTGGCTGTATAGGTGTTATACTTATTTTGGCGCGTCAATATTTTAGTTTTCAAAAAAAGTTACAACTGTATTCACGTTATTTATTTACTCAAGTGTTTCTGAATAAAGCTTTCAATGTATTAGATACCTATTTATACGAACGTATTTTTCTACAAAGAATAATGCTATGACTTTTTTTTAATCTCCTGTTTCGCCAAAATAGTATAACTTCTAAAGCGTACACATAAGTACGGGTGTACTTACAATTTTCTCTTTATATAGAGGGGGACAAACGATCAGTCGGAGCCTTTTCATGCCTACCGAAACCTATTAATATCCGCAAAGTTGTTATCTTAATGTGTGAAATCCCTTTTCCTCCTTCCATCCAATGAGTCAATGGGTCGTGTGTAGGGAGTACACAAAAAGAAACAATGAATCAATGTCTCTAATCTGTAATGTTCATCAGTCGACACACTTGTTTCGATTTTTGGAGCAGACAATGCAAAGTAACGCAGATTACGCGGAGTGGTTTCGTGGCAGACCGATACGTCTGGACGTGGAGCTGGCGGCGCCGCCCATGACAGCGGTGCAGCCGAGAGTATTGACTGATATTGGCTGCGAGACACCGAGGATACACTATAAACTGTGCAACGGTAGGCATTATAATATTTAGCCTAACCTAAACTAATGTTTAGCGCCAATTACAATATGTAGGCTAACTTAACCAAAGATTTAGCCTCAACTATAATATTTAGCCTAACTTAATATTTATACTTAGGTTGAATTATAATATGTAGCCTAACTTAGCCAAATATTTAGCTTAACACTGAAAAAGGACAAAAGAAATCGCATTTTATGAAAAATAATCCTACAAATCAATATTTAATCAAAATACACATTTTTAACTCATATTGTTCTCATACCAAAGATGTTCGAAGATGAAAAAACGATAAATATTTTTCCAAATAGTAGAAAAGCAGAATATCAGCTTCCAGCTGTTAAAAAAAATCGAAAATCTTTACATCTAAACAAAAAAAATTAAACATACAATTTTTATTACAATAAAATTCTGGACATCTGTCATCTCAGTCCACCCGTGAACATGGTTGCTGTAAAGCTTCTGAAACGTCGGGCTGGATAAATAATTTAATAAACCGCGATAAAATGCGTAAAAATAATTTTATTGTAATGACTAACGTTCGCGTAAACTTAAGACATCAACATCCAATTTTTAGCTAGGAAATTTGGATATTTCGGAATTTCAAATAACTTTCCATAAAATGTTTTTGACAATAATCTTTTCTGGAAAAATAAAATCAGAGGTACATGTTGACTTTGGCAACGGTTAGTATGATATGCGTCTCTTCTCTCCAGTATCGTTATTATCCATATCCAAAACCGCCGAATTTTCCCTACATGTCCTGTCGCGTATGCAGAAGATCACTAAATGCAATTGTTTAAGATAAGATACAATAAGATAAGATATTTTATTTGTTAACATGAGTGATACAAAATTTGACTGCATACAATTAAAGTACATTCATGTTTAGCCGGTTACAGCGCACAAGTTTTATAATCTACTTACATTCAATTTGTTGATGTTGATTATTATAATCTTTAAATTGCAGTTTAGTTTATTATAATTTATCATTAAAAAGAACATCAATATCATAATAATCTTTATCTAATAACAAATTCATTAATTTGTTCTTTAGTAAAACTTCATTTAATTCTTTCCATACTTTTGGGAGCTTGTTATAAATTTCTGGAGCTTTACAAATCATACTTTTTTCCATTATTTCTGTTCTATGACCTTACAGATGTAATTTTGTATTATTTCTTCTGTTTTCAGTATTTAATGTAAATAAGTCAATATTTTTTTTAACGAACATTGCTGTTTCAAGGATATATAAACAAGGGAGAGTTAATATTTTATATTTTTTTAGAAATGGTCTGCAACTAACCTAACCCATTACGCTCGACGGAGCGTTGAACGACTTTTTAGACGTAAAAAGTTACCTAATGCCTCTTTTTTGCGCTTTGGATACCAGTACTTTGTTCGTAGAATTTCTCCAAAACCTAATGTATCTTATGTCTTAAAGAATATCTTATGTTATAATGCCACATTGTCATGGCATATTATGGAATCTATAATTCCATAATATGCCATGAGGAGAGAATCTGTTTTTAGAACAGGAGCAAGTTTATGTAACACGCATACAGATTTACTTAATTTTTTACACAATATTTCCTTTCATTTGAGTTTTTTGTCAATCGTCACTCCTTAATAGGTTACGCTGTCTATCTCTTCTATTATTTTATTATTATATTTAACTCGCGGGTATGATATTCGTGATATTTGGTAAAAAGTAACTACAAATGTTTTGTTCACATTCATTCATCATCATCATCATCATTATCAACCCTTATCGGTCCACTGCTGGACATAGGCCTCTCTCAATGAACACCAAGACAACCGATCACCTGCTACTCGCAAACATCCCGGACTGGCTACTGCACAGAGATCATCATTAAATTATTACTCATTATTAAATTATTATTTTCTAACCATTTTATGATTGATTTTAATGCGTTATTTACATCTTCATTGTAATTATTTATATGCGAATAAGCTAGTAATAGTACTATCATCTGCAAAAAGCGTTACTAGATGTTGAGCAGCTTAAAGTAGATCGTTAATATATATAAGAAATAGCAATGGACCCAAAACGCCGCCTTGTGGAACACAATATTCTACTTCACGAACGAATAATTTTGTTCTTAATTCCAGGATTACCCTACAGATACTTTTATGCAATAAGCTCAGATGTCGACGCCGACCATCCTGGAGCGGTAAGAGATAACTCATTTATGCTATTTGTCGAATTTAAGCTAAAGCGATAATCTCTATCGAGATTGGACAACGACGGAGGTTATATATTAATTCACAAATGAATGCGTGTGGGCACTCGCTGATATATAAGGAACGACTATCCGCTTGTTGATCAGAGAATTTACTTTATTCACTCCGAACAGGTGGATATCATTTCTTGTTAGCCAGAGAAGATGGCCAAACACACTACAATAAACCGTTCTGAATCTCCATACCTAAAAAGGTACAATGGAATCGGAATCCCCTAAAAGCCAACTAAAGCACTTGTAAATAGTATAGAGCTATTTGAAATCTACGTCACATGGTATACAATGCTGTGACACTGATTTTCAGTTTCAGCTACATGCTGATTTTCAGTTTCAGCTCTGACAGAGATGAGTGGGAAATGATACATTTGTCAACTATTTGCCTTTTAGGACGCAGACAAATATTTTACCTTCAATCTAAATCAAAATCTAGCATTTTAATGAAGTGAATAGGTACATAAGTAATTTATTAGTGTATACTCATCGTATACCTTTTCAGATATTAAAGGTAGACACGATAAGCGGTGAAACGTTAACTTGGTGGGATACAGATTGTTATCCCAGCGAACCGATATTTATACCACGGCCAGGAGCGGAGGTAATAAAAGATAATATTTTAATAATATTATATTTTGAAAATGACGTCACACAAAGCTATGTGATGTCGAGCCGTTGCGCGCCCCATCAATTCACGTTGCATCACAACTAAGAATACGTCAACAAATTGGACTCTTCAGATGACAATACGTAACACATTTGAAGGCCGCCCATCCGTCCTCGCCATGGCCCCTAGAAGACTGAAATTTAGATGGCCATGCGTTTACAAATTGTTTGTACAGAGCAAAAGCCCCTAATCCCTAGGGTCCCTTAGTCGCCCAATGGCTCAAGGCGACTAGGGTGTACAATTTAGTCTTTACAAAAAAATAATAATTGTGAAATAAGGAGTTAGACAATTTCACTATTTTTAATTTAAATCTTTAACACTATTCAAGATACGTGGTTAATAGAAGACGCTAATGGTCACAGCATTGAATGTGTAATATTTTCTTGCCTTTTTAAATGTATTTACCTTTCAGGAGGAAGATGACGGTGTTTTATTGAGCGCGTTGGTTTTTTCGAAGGAGGAAAGACAGGTGGCTCTGTTGGTACTAGACGCCCGCTCACTGACCGAGCTGGGCCGGGCCTGCTTCCAGACACCTTCTCCGGCCCCCAAATGTTTACACGGATGGTTCTTGCCTGAGCAATAAATAATAACAATTACTAATAATTATAAAAGAATTAATAATTTGATTACTATACAACGTCCAGGCACAATAATTTATTTATTTATGTAACAATTGTTTTAAAAACTAATAAACGCTAACCAAACATGTTTAGTTGACGCTTTCCCGCCTTTTCTGCGTGTGTACCCCTTATACCTACTTTACAATAGGTGAGTGTTAGGAAATCTTTTAGTCATCGGTAGTGCCACGCTGAATTGCAGCCGGGGAGGTACTTCTTGTTCACATAACACCACTGTGAAGTTATGTTGTCGCATTCCGTGCCGATTGTGAGTTTTCGGTGGCCACTTGAGAAGAGTAGGGAAGAAGGACGCGTAACACTTATACGGATGTCTACGGGCGCCACTAGTTGTCAAATAGCTCTTTGTCATGTCAACATTGTACTTTCAGAGATGGTTAGAGGTGTGGAGGACGTTGGCAGTCGTGCTGTACTCGTGTACTGTAAAGCGTAACTTTATTTTCTTTTTAATTCCAATAGAGAAATTTAAAAATTGACACTTATCTGTTAATTAGTTGCCGATTGATAATTAATCTGGTAACAGCAATAGATTAATCATCAATCTGTTGTTGAAATTGAATTTCGCACACCAAGCATTTGACGCCAACCGAAACTGTCTAATAAAATTAACATTCTTTCATTGGTTGGAATATTGTCTGAAAATTTCGACAACAAAACCGTAAAAATCAACGACCTGCCTTGTAGTCATAGTAAAATACAAATTAAAAGTTTGTTGTAGAAAATTGATCAAACGGGCGCTCCATTTCAAAATAATTTAAAGAGATAAAATTCAGAAAGAATTCAAGTTAATCCGAATGCCTTATCGCGTAAAAACCGCGCGACTCAGTCGCTGGGTCCGAAGTTAGCCTTAAGTGTGACGTGATTACTACACAGTAGCGTGCAGCGCATAAAATCCGTTTGGCAACTCATAGAAGGCGCCATCGCACTGCGGAGCACACGTGGTCGTGCTTCACAAACATTGAGATGAACGGTATGAAGCCTGCCTTTGAGCCAAGTGGCGTATGGCTGAGGACGTGCGAAGAAGAAGTGTATGAACCTTTGGAGGGAAGAGTGACGGGTGAGTTCAAATTACAACATAGAGTTTAGAAATTATAATATAACTAAATTTTTTTACACACCGGTTAGGGTTCCGTAACCAAATAGAAAAAAACGGAACCCTTTTAGATGCGTCAAGTCTGTCCGTCCGTATGTCACAGAGGTTTTCTCTTAGATTTCGGTCACAATATGATTGAAATTTAGAAGGTGTACCTTATGAAACACTATAGAATAATGTACTTAGTATGATTTTGAGAGATAAAATTACGTAACACTTATACAGGTAAATAAGGATCAAAATTTGAGAGCCGTAAGAGATGTCATTGAATAGATATTTCTAAGTGGTATTGAAGTTTCTGACTCGGAAATTTACTTTGCGAGATATTCCACAATGGTCAAAATTGTGTCACTCGTCTCGTTTACCCGTCTCTACAAGTAATTTCCGTTTGAAGTTTTTATTTAATTCAATTACAATTTTTTTTCACAATTTTCCTCTTGGTACCGTCAGAAAAATTGAGATAATACAGTTAAATAAAAACTTCAAACGGAAATAAGTTTATACTAAATATGACCAATAGTTTATGATATATGCGATTATCTTAGTGTGCTGCTACGGAACCCTTGAGTCTAACTCGCTCTGGCCTAAATTTTTCTGACTTCAAAGCATACTTAATTCTTTGGTCTCAAGTTTCGGAGAAGTTCTCACATGCACTTGGAAAAAAGTCAGTGCGTGACTTTTTGGCTCACACGTCTTTACTCTATGAACATGGCAATAGACGAAACTTAAAGAAAAATAACATAGAATTACTTGTATATGTATATATCTTTTTCATCGTCACCATCATCATCAGCCGGACGACGCCCACTGCTCGACATAGGCCATAGGCCTTCCCCATAGACCGCCATACGTCATGATTCTATGGAGCTACTCGCATCCAGCATTTCTATCTATTTCTGTTTATATAGGTGCAATACCCATTTGGTTGAAAGGCACTCTTTTAAGAAATGGACCAGGAGCGAATAGAATTGGAGGGACGCGTCTTAATCACGTTTTCGATGGACCAGCTCTATTGCACAGGTAATGGGAAGTATTACAAAAGTGTGTTTTGTACGTGCGCTTTTTCTCTTGCCCATAATCTTCAGAGTCCATAATAATAACGTCGCCCTAGACGAATTTCGGCTACAGCGGCCATCTCTATTGAGAGAGCGCAGGACATTTTACTTTTGGACATTTACATTACTAGAATTTGTAAATTCTAATAGCACCTTTTTGTATGGTTCCACCCGGGATTCGAACCCGGGACCTCGCGTCTGTGGCTGAACATGCTTACCACTAGACCACGAGGCAGTTAGTTGGAGTCTATAAAGAGTAAATAAACAAGCAAACTCTCAGGAAATTTGAAAGTCGTGACTGTCAACATCTGGTTGATGTGTACGCAGAGTTTCATAATCCGGAACTGCCACAAAACGTACAGAAGATTTCCGTGCGATCAAGTTAAGTGGACCGGCGCGATGTGGGAGGTAACCTCCTGCTCATATGATACCGCCGCAAAGAAACGGCTATCATGTCGCGTTTCACTTTCAATTGAAGTAGTAAAATGTATGGGGAGCAATACTTCCGAGGAATTATGTAGATGTTTCTGGGTGTCCGTGGTCACCAAAATGCTCAGGAAGGTAGTTAGCCGCCTGATGCAATAAAAATGTTAATATGATACTATGGTCACGTTTTATTTGTGTCCGTATTGAAATGCAATTAAGTAGGTAGTTATTATTTCTCTGCCATTATTTCCAAGTTACATGTGTGACAGGTTTGCAATAGACGATGGTAAAGTCACGTACAACTGTCGTTTTTTGAAATCCAACGCCTATACGAAGAATCGGAAGGCGAATCGACTAGTTGTGTCGGAATTTGGGACCAAGGCTGTACCGGACCCTTGTCAATCTATTTTCGAAAGGTAAGCTTAGAAATTTAATGGATGCTTCGAGTTAATTATCGACCAATGTCTCGCCCGTAAATAATAAGAGCCGGATTGTTATTTTAATAAATTATACACTTTTCACACACAACTTTTCTCGGAAATTACTCCATCCACGGGTGAACACCGCTTGAAAATCCATTCAGTGGATTTTGAGTAAGACGATCATATACAAACAGACAGATTGTGGGGACTTTGTTTTATAATATGTAGACATTAGGCATTTGTTAATAATGTTAGTAATTTTTATCCCTTTGCATTGCCGTTTGTAGGAGGATAATGTATTCCGAGCACAAGCTTTTATGTTGATTGTAGGAGGATAATGTATTATCGAGCACAAGCTTTTATGTAGATTGTAGGAGGATAATGTATTTCGAGCACAGACTTTCATGTAGATTGTAGGACGATAATGTATTTCGAGCACAAGCTTTTAAATAGATTTGTGTGTCGCCTGCTACTGCCTGAACATCTCGACGTGTATGTGTGAATTTTAACGTGCGCGGTACCGTTAGATTCGTCTGCTATACATTCATCTATATTTTATGCTGTAAATGTTTGTCAGCTGAATGTTAGATTATTATGTCTATCAGTCAGGTCTATCAAGTTGTAGGGAAAATAAAACTGTCTGTTATTGTTATTACAGACAGTTTTATTGTAGATGTCTTACTGTTGTAAGACATCTACGACTGAACCTCTTTAATACGAGACCATAACCGCACATGCAGCTATTGTCCCATAATAATTGGAACAAAAATCTGTTGAGTATATCAGATTGTTTTTTCTTTTTCATAGTATAGGGGGACAAACGAGTAATCGGAGCCCTTCAACGACTACCGCCGCCCATGAACATCAACATAATTATAATTATGCGTTGCCGATGCGTTGCCCTCCTTTTCACCTCCCCCCAAAGGCCACCGCCTGCTCACAAACCGTACGACACTTACAAACAATACATAACAAACAATACTACAAAATGTATCATTACTAATGCATTATATCTTGCGTTTATTGTAGATTATTAAAATTGAGTTCAGTAACCAGATTATTAGTTATTGGAATAATATCACAATAAAACTTGAATGCACTGGTAATTGATAGCAGCAAATGTTTATCAAATTTACTTTAGATATAGTATCAATGGATTATGATGAGCTAAAGTACTGTTTCCTTAAACACATTTACTGTGTTAATGTATTTTATAGATTTGCATCACTCTTCCACCCGATGGAGCAGGTATCGGACAATGCATCCATATCGGTGTATCCTTTCGGAGACGAAATGTACGTTTTTTCTGAGGCTCCCAAAGGGTACTTATATAGGTACGTACATACTTAGTATTGGAATGATGGTTTTAAGATTGGTCGAGTGGTTAGCACTAAGGACTTCCACTCCGGTGGTCCGGGTTCGCACCCTGCTACGTACCAAATAGTTTTCGTACTCGAGTACGTTTTCAGAGCGCACATACGGTGTACAAAAACATCGCAAGGAAACCCGAATTTGTGTATTGGAATTCGGAAATTTACACCCTCATCATATCACCTAGACTAGGCACTGAACTCCGAATATCATCTGATGTAATCACGAAATAAGGCTATGACGCAGAGGAAGGTATGATATTTATAATCACGAAATAAGGCTATGACGTAGAGGAAGGTATGATATTTTTTAACTTCTAGCACAGGAAGAGCAACAGAGACTCGGAGCCATTTGATGGATACAGACGGCCATCAACATCCTCTGTTGCAGATGTGTCACCATCCGCACGAGACGCCACAGCAAAGCTATCCGTTTTAAGGCGTCATCGTGTGAGGGGGAATTACTTGGTCGTGCCGTCCCAATTCGGCTAAAATGCATTTGTATTTCAGAATCGATCCCGTGACCCTGGAGACCATGGGGCAAAAGCAGCTGCATCAGACTCTGCTGGTGCATCACACGTCACACCCTCACGTTATGCCCAACGGTAACCTGTCAATTGCCTTTCAAACGAGGGACGTAAAGACGCTATAGTAATTTAGGATTTCATATTTCTACATTTTTAGTGTTTACCTGTTAAGAATCGTTTTAAGGCGATATGAAGTAAATATGACAAGCTTCTGGAACAGGTAGTGCCGTGGTGCATAGGAGAAGGTAGTGCCATGCATGCGCTACATCCTGCTATCCAACGAAATTGGGCCGGCACGACCGGGGAGGAACCTGTCGCTCTCATAATACCGCCGTGAAGTGACACCTTCAGTGTTGCGTTGCGTGCGGTCTGTGATCAGCCGGTGGCCCATTAGGGGAGGCGGCAAAGGAGAGCAACGAATCGGCACAGTGATTATGTGGACGTTCATGGGCGTCGGTAGTCGTGAAGAGGCTCCGATTGCTCGTTTGCATCGTATTCTATAAAAAAAACAAGTACAATGGTGTAAAACATCTGTTAGTGCTGTGTACCGTAAGGACTTGTGTTACAGACACTAGACTTGGTGTTGTGTCTTGATCTTGACGAAGTGTTGGTCGACCGTTCACCAGGTGATGATGATGATGACTTATACTATAGTACAGGAGGGCAAACGAATAATATGAGCTTATTTTACGACTGCCGAGGCCCATCCACATCCGCACTATTACTATGCCGATGCGTTGCCCTCCTTTTCTCCTCTGCCCCCCAATGGGCAACCGATCACTCACAAACCATACGAAACGTGACACCCTGGTCACTTTGCCCGGTAAGAGGTACCTCTCCGGTCGTGCCGGCCCAGTTACGCTGCAATGTAACATGGCACTACCTCCTACACAAATTTTATGTATTTTAGATTTTTATTATATAAATACATATAACAGGCTCCAATAACTCTGGCGGACTAATCACCACGTTACTATGTATACTCATGACACTTGTAACATACAAGGACAGGTAACAATATACAACTTGATTGACACTTGTTGCTATACTTGCTGCATTGCAGCGGAACTAGGCCGGCAGGACCGAGGAGGTACCTCTCGCTCACATGATACCGGCATAAAGTGACCAGGGTATCTCCTTTTGTGTGGTTTGTGAGTAGCTGGTGGCCCATTGGAGGGGAGGAGGAAAGGAGGGAAGGCAACGCCTCATGACAATAACAAGAAGGTGTGTGTACGTCGGTACTCACACAAAAGACTCCGATGGCTCGTTTACTCCCCTATACAATAAAAAGAAAGAAAAAAGTACGGCATACACCAAAAAGCTCCCGACTGCTTGTCCGCAATTTTAATTTTAATAATTAAAAAATAAAATTAAATAATTAAATAAACCGCGACAAAACAAATTCAAGTAATATTATCATTTTTTTACCTTTAAAATTTTATTTACAGGTGACGTTTACAACGTGGGTATATATTACATGGATGGCAACTTACAACACGCCGTAGTTAAGTTTCCTTTTATTGGAAAAGGTACTTATTATCAATTTTGTATCCATCAAAACTTTTGATGAATTGGGATCAACTAAATAGGCTCTTTGTAGTTAAATAAAAATAAAACAACATATACTCAATACGTACAACCTCCGTGCAGTAGCCGGTCCGGGATGGATGCGAGTAGCAGGAGATCTGTCGTCGTAGCGTTCATTGAGGACCTATGTCCAGCAGTGGACCGATAAGGGCTGATAATGATGATGATGATACTTAAAACTCATTATGCATGTTTATATGATAATGGAGCTACCATTATCGACATACAAGTTAAGAGACAAACTTTTGTCTAGTGTAAGGAAGGTGCATAAAAGTTTCATAAAAATAGGAGCTTTATGTACCTTCTTTCTTATTATTGTTGATATGTGTAGAATTGGGGAGAAATAATGAACACGTCTTTAAGCCACTCGTACATTCGGAGACTGGTTTTACAACAAACGTTATCTGCGAGGACATAATTATTTATCTACCCTCACTTATTACTATTTTATTAACAACATACAATACACCTCCGCCCTTACATCATATGCAACATAAACATTAAAAAAAAATATGGACCTGCTAGGCCTGCGAGATCTCTTTGTGCGAGATGTTCTCGCTCTCATGTTCAGATGGCTCACTAGGTAACATATCCTCTTTAGCATTTAAGTTGTTATCGTGCCTCGGTACATTTACCTCATCCGGGACGGTAACACCAGATAACCGCAATCTTCGGCGTACTTGATCCACGTGCCTGTGTACTTCCTGGCCGTCATCCTTTGCCACAGAATATCTACGAGAGCCGTCTCGTGACACTAACCTTCCCTTCACCCACCTATCCGAGCCACCGTACTCGCGTGCCCACACTATCTCGCCGTCACCGAAAGATCGCTCCGCGCCCCCCGCGTTCTCAACTTGACGCCTTTGTCGAGCGAAGACCTTGTATATAACATTGCGCTCGGGTCTTAGGAGATCTAGCCTACTGCGCAACGCACGCCGCTGTAACATCATGACGGGTGTTACGCCAGTAGTGCCATGAATTCTATTCCAATACGCAAGTAAAAACGTCTGTAAGGCCGTGTCAATATCAACTTTATCACGCAACGCTTTTTTAATTGCACGTATACATAGCTTAACGGCATATTCCGCTGCCCCATTTGATGCCGTATAGTAAGTGAATGACTCTGGCGTGTACTGTTACTATCCAAAAAGCTTTTAAATTCACTACTCGTGAATTTAGGCCCCTGATCCGACACTACATCCTCTGGTAATACGCACCGAGCAAATGCGGAACGTAAGACCTTAATTACATTTGTTGCGTTAGTTATTTTCATTTCAAATATTTCCAACCATTTTGACGTCGAATCGATTAACATCAAAAATGTTAGACCTTCTTAAGGCTCCAGAAAATCGACATGTAGCCTAATCCAATGTCGGCCGTGGTATTGCCATGGCTGTGGCAACGACCGCAGCGGCGCGTCGGCCATGGCGGCACATGTCTCGCACTGTCGACATACAGTTTCTATATCAACGTCCATATTCGGCCACCATACGTAACTTCTACCTAATGATTTCATTTTTACCATTCCTAAATAACTGCTGTAAAATTTTATCCCGCAATACATTTGGTATATTATCATTCGATAGCCCCTCATAATACACTCGCAATCCATATACAGTTCATTTCGTTTGGCAAAATATGACTTCAACTGCTCACCAGGACACTCCGCCGGCTATCCTGATTGAATATAAAATGTAACCCTACTTAAAAATATATCGTCTGCCCTTTTCACACCGTCGCTCCTAATCGGCAGAAAGTCTTCGACGAAATGAACGTAAGTATCGTATTATTGTTAAAGGAATTTTGTTTCCGAAGGAAGCAGTGAGAAGGCATCTGCACAATTCTTCCCTGAAGACACCTACTCGATGTCGTAGTTGTAGACGGCCAATAGTACGGCTCACCTTTGCAATCTAGACGCAGCCATTACTGCCGTTTTTGCTGCCGAATATATGCGTTAAGTGCTTATGATCCGTTCTCAGTGTAAATTTGCACAGATATGGAAACTTACGAATATCGTAAACAATTGCTAGTGCCTCTCAGTCAATCTGAGCATATTGCTTTTCGGTATCCGTAAGCGCTCGCGACGCGTACGCAATTGACCTCTCGCCCCCGTCGGTGATGTGCGACACGACCGCGCCGACGCCGCTCGCGTCGGTCCTCAGCACCAAAGGCAACACTGGCGTGTAGTGCATTAATACTCAACTACTCATTAAAATGCGTTTAATTTTATTAAACGCATTAACGCAGCTCTGGTCATATTCAAATGTAACGCCTTTCTTTAGTAATCTATACAACGATGCTAAAATAGTGCTGATATTATTAACAAATTTGCCGTAATACATCACCATACCTATAAACGCGCGCAACTCGACCGTGTTGGACGGCGCCGGCGCGTTGTTGATGGCGCTTACCTCGTCCGCGCAAGTATTTACTCCCTCTTCACTGCTTACGTGCCCCAAAAACTCAATGGAATTCGCAAAGAGTACACACTTGTCCTTCTTTATTTTAAGGCCGTACTGTAGAAGCCTATCGAACACCTTCGTTATATTGTCGGTGCCGGTGATGATGATGCCATCTAGGAAATATCCTACGTGAGGCAGATCCACAAACAAATGTTCTATTTTTCTATGAAATATACCGGGACAGGACGTCAGGCCGTATACTAACCGGTTGTACATGAACAACCCCTTATGTGTGCTAATAATGATAACATATTCGTATAGTCTAAGACGAATCGGGCATATGCTTGTGACAAATCAATTTTCGTAAATTGTTGTTCCCCTCTAAGCTTAAATAATAAATCTTCTACTCTAGGCAAAGGGTAACGGTCTATTTCTATAACTTTGCTCAGCGTGAGTTTATAGTCTGCACAAATTCTTATGTTACCGTCCTTTTTCACCACTGGGACAATGGGCGTGGCCCAGTCCGAGCGCTGTACCGGGGTGAGGATGCCGTCGGCCACCAGCTGCGCGAGTGCGCGCTCGACGGGCACGCGCAGTGCGTACGCCAGCGGCCGCGCGCGCATGAAGACGGGCCGCGCGCCCGCGCGCACGTGGATGCTCACCGTGCCGCCAGTGAACCGACCCAAGCCGTCTTCGAACACTACAACATCTCGAAATGAAATTATCTATATTAAAGTCGTCGCTAGTCGCAGACAGCGCCGCGTAGTTTAATGTAGGCGACTGGATTTTTAAGGTCGCCATCCATTGTCTACCTAACAATATTTTTTCCCCTTTTCTATTACATATAAATCCAACATCTTTACAATGAACTTCATATTTAACAATAGGTTGTATTACACCAAGTGGTCGAATAGTTTCCCCCGTATAATATCTAAACACTAATTGACATGATTTTATCCTTACTTATTACACGAAATAGCGCTGCCCGTATCGCATTCCATCGCAATATTTTTATTATTTACATTTAAGGTTAAATATAAGGGCTTGTTTTCTCCAGCGGATAATTGACACATATTCATAAAAATTACCTCATCACTATCGTCGGACTGAGACTCCTCACCGATGGCCACTAAGTTATGTTCCATTACATTAGAACACATGCTCCTAAATCGGAACGCTCGGATGTCATGCTGGCCGCCGCACGCCGTACACTTTCCGCGCTGTTCCCGTTGAGCCGCCGCCAACGCCCGTGGCGGCTGACCGACTGCGACCCATCTCTTGTATCGGCCTGCACCTGCGCCAGCCCTGCTCCATATAAACCTCTGGCTTGCCTTGTTCGCCCGAGCCCCCCTTAACCGACCTCCCTTGCCATTCCATAAGCGCCGCATCCATCTCGGCCGCTTCCATGTTCACTGGCAAACTATACGCTTTAGTGAAACTTAAATTGTTCTCCGCGAAGAGCCGTTGACATATTAACTCACTAGCTATGCCGCATACCAACTGGTCCCTTAAACTCTCACCGAGCCAATTTCCAAATTCACACGACTTCGACATTTTCTTAAAAACAGCCGTGTATTCCGAAATACTCTCCCCCGTCTCTTGCTTCCTGCTGCGGAACTTGAACCGTTCTGCTAATTCACTCGGTTTTGGTTGCAGATGATTTTACATTATAACGGAAATTTCGAAGAAAGGTCTTTGTGTAAGTTTTCGCCGGTGTACACAAATTAATCAACAGTTTGTAACTCCTGGCTCCTATTACTGTAGTTAATGTTGGTACTTGATGCTCGGTGGGAATTTCATTTACCAAAAAATATTGTTCCAAACGATCCATGTATAACTGCCAGTCATCATTTTGCACAACGAACTCGCCGATTTTACCGATTGACATTGTAACTATTGATACACTCACACTATTACTATTAATACAGTCACACAGTAGAATTGGATTGAAATAATGAACACGTCTTTAAGCCACTCGTATATTCGGAGACTGGTTTTACAACAGACGTTATCTGCGAAGACATAATTATTTATCTACCCTCACTTACTACTACTTTATTAACAACATACATTACAATATGTTCTTATTACTAGGTATACATGACGCAGTCGGGAGTGTCTAAATCGCTGCACTTCATTACTAGTCAATTTCAAAAACAGGGCCGTTTTATTTGAAGCCGGCCAAGGATTAGCCACACAGATTACGGCTGAGTGAGATTGGGCCAGAAAGAGTTCGACATTATGCGATATTCAATAAAACTAGCTTTAATGAAGTAAAGTGAATCAGTATCCGCCTTTTTGACAAGTTTTGGTTCCTAATTTTAACACTCGCGGTATTGCTTAATATGACAACAACAGTGGCATCGATTGTAGAATACAGAGAAATTAAAAAGCTGTGCCAAAATAGGCTCGAAGTTTTAGGTGGGAATGTAGCTTCGTACTAAGCCTTTGTAGTTGGGTTATAAAAGGTTATAACAATCATATATTATATTATACACATGTTACAATAATTCCTTGCTCCAGTTTGCACTTTACTCAATCGTTACACTTTACGTTTATTATTTAATCATTAATTTTGCAACTATCACAATAATCATTCTTATATACAACAGCAGAATAATAGGCCACTACGATTTTACGCCCTGAATAATCATAGGATAATTATTCGGCGTGGATAGTATTTAGTAAGTATTTATCACTTCGTTCTTCCAGCCATAAGTCTTCTGTAGCTACATCTAATGGAGTTTCGCCTCCGCGCTCTCACCACCACCGCGAAGGCTCCGTGTGGGATTGGGAGCGTCGACACCACAAGATGCCACTAAAGTAGACCAATCACAAGTTGCATTTAGCGTGGGAATCAAGGCTGCCATCCGGTGACTGGCGCGATATCACTTAATGTTGCCAGTTAACTTCAAGTGTGACAACGGTTATCTTCTTATTTGCACTCAAAACACTTCTATCGATGACTATCGTTGCCTAAAACCAAGAATTTAACGAGGCTATAGGTCAGCCATATTGAAGAACGTCTCGCAATAACATTCTGGCTAATCGTTAGCCCAAACGGCCCTGTTTTTGAAAATGGTTAGCCGTAATGTTATACGGCGATTTTTACAATACGACTAAGACATATGCATATAAAACTCCAATCGCTGATTGATTTACTGATTGACAAACAAGTTGGTAGTCGTCAAGAAGCTCCGATTGCTAGATTGTAAATCCGCCCTAACTATATTTCTATACTAATACTATAAAGTGGAAAAGTTTTACTGTTTGTTTGCATTGAATAGTTTCTGAAGACGTTGTTCTGTCATACATATTTTATTTATTCTCATTGTAACGTGTAATGTTTACGAGGCCAAATTAAACATTCATAATTTTTATATTTTTATAAATTAATTAATTTTTGCCATATTTCGTGCAGGCCTCGTGCAAGGACTTATCAGTCCGTTCTGCATGAAAAATGTAGCTTGCTCTAAATATTGCAAGGGGTATTTAAAAAAAGGGGTGTAAAATGTATGATTATGGACTTACGGTTATTGAGGCGGTGATAATGAGTCCCAACTGTATGATTGAAGTTCTGATGCGAGATGAATTTCTCGATCTGAAAACTCCTAGTCGTGGGTTAAAATAATGGAACATGTAAAGTGGTTCAGTCAGTTCCAAGGTTAAATGATCCGGCTAGTCGGAAAATTAGGAAAAAAATGTTTTAAACTCACGTTAAAAAACAGATGCTCTTGGGCGTTGGTGATCATTTACTAGGGAAACCTACTGCTCGTTTACACTCAATTCTGTAAAAACGATCCCGTTTTCATTACGTCATTTATTTCAGGTGACATGTTCAAATCGGCAGAAATAGTAGGCTCTTTTAAATCAAGATGGCGATTGCATCCGGCGTACATGCACTCCTTTGGTAAAATAAGTTTTATGTTTTTATTAATCGATTATTAGAGAAATTTAACGCCTTTATGGTCTAGTGGTTAGCACTACGGAGTTCTACTCGAGTTGTCCAGTGTCGGTTCCGGCCCTGTCCAATTAGCTTCTCTAACATAGTTGATTGAATGTATTCTCACTTCTTGATGGAAATTCATGTTAACACTTCAATAAATAAATAAATTTATATACTTGTTTGTGAAGTGAAAAATAAATTATTTGTGGAAAAATTATATAAATTTATTTATTCGAGTTTTTCTAACTTACGTAAATTTTTTGAGAGCTCTTTCAGTGAAGGTTTAACGCTATATTCATTTAAGGAGTGACCGAAAACTATTTTGTGTTGGTCGAGCAACCGATGGCAATAGCTGTAGTGGAGTGCCTAGTCTGCCAGTTCACTTGCAGACAACACAGATCTATGATAAAGGAGTTTCCAGAATACGAGGTAACACTATTCATTTAATGAGAGTCAATAAATGGATTCCATAGTTCCAAAAAATGTGATCAATAAATAAATAAATTCCGTTTGAATTTGACATTTGTACGAATTTTATAAAATGGTTATATTGTATAAGTACATGGAGGTGCGTAATTATATGGTTCCGGCCTGCGGCAAATTCACCGGGCCCCTCTGTCACCCAGTAGAGATGGACAAACCCAACCATTGATCGCATTCTCCTTTTTTATTCTATAGGGGGCGGGCAAACCCTGTAGTATATATACATGAATAAGAAGATAGACTTCTTTGGCGTAGCAAAAAAATCTTTTTAGAAATTTTATCTTTTGCTTTATTCTAAGTTTCTCGTAAGACTAACGATAGAAAAAAGGTGTTTAACACATTGAAAGTTCGATGATAACGTACTATGCAAAATTTTTATGAAAAAAAAAAACGATAATGTAATTTTCATATCAAAAATTTACTTTCTTCACCGATCATTTATGCCTAACGCACTAATAATGGTATAAATTCAAAAACTTACCCTCCGTTTCATCTCATTTTCAATGTGCCCCCGGCTACTTACAAACCGCATCACACGCGACTGCATAGTTGTCACTTCACAGCGTCGTTGTTTGTTTTCCCGCCCTACTGTTCCGCCACTGGTGCACATGTAATCTTTATGAGTCCACATTTTACTAGTGCGATGACCCATAATACGCTGTAGTCCAATAAAACCTCGAGGTCTAGCGGATTAGAATCCCGGGCTTGAGCGGAAGGTGTCATTGAGATTATTCAATTTCCAATATTAGTCCGAAGACAAGCCGTGCTGTGATACGCGCCCCGGGGAACATCAGAAGATGTCGTTTCTACGCATGATTTTGCTCCGAGCGTATTGGACTACCGCCTTATTGGTGTAGGGTAATGGGAGAATAGTGTGAGCATGTGTCAGCGCACTATATCATGTCCATGCCGGTTCGTTTTTACAGCAAAGGATCTATGCATTCAATAACTTTTTAATCCATTGCTACTTTCAGACACAAATAGTTCTGATACACCGCAGTACAGGCGCAGTGAAGCGCTACCGGGCGGAGACGTTCTTCTACATACACACAATCAACTGCTACGAGGACAGTGGTACGGTGGTAGTGGATCTGTGCACGTACAGGGACAGCAGGTTTTTAGACTTGTTGTATGTCGAATTGATAGAGGTAGGCTGTTTAAGTCATTTGTTCTCAATTTTTTTTTATACTTTTTCAACTATGACAAGGGTACTTTTTGTTTCATCGTGGGTATACGGGCCGAATCACAGGAGTGCCCAACCTACTGTCCTCAGGTGCTCTGGTTCACTTCAGGTGCGCACGCTTCGCTTCTTCTTTAGTCTTTTTGAAAGAGGTGCATGTCCATGTCCATGCTGCACAAGAAGAGGTAGTCCTATGCATGGTGCATGATACTACATCCTCCTATACAACAGGGTTGGGCCGGGACGACCGGGGAGGTACCTCTCTCTCACATAATACCGCCGTAAATTGACACCTTCAGTGTCGCGTTTCGTGCGGTTTGTGAATAGCTGGTGGCCCATTTGGAGGGGGGGGGGCAAGGAAGGCAAGGCATCGGCATAGTAATTATGTGAATGTTCAACGTGTGTAATTATGTGGGCAACGGTAGTAACCTATTCTATAAAAAAGGGTTTTTAAATGACTACTATTTTATTTATTTTATTTTATTATAAATGGAAAACATCCAGTGTTCAAAGAAACAAACTTATAAACTACGGAGGTTACAAGACACCGATCACATGTTTCATTTTTATTTTGTATAAAAGTAGTTTTAACGATCTCAATAGTTAGGAACAGAGTTTTATATGACACGTTTAACAAAAACAAAATTAACAAAAATAAAAATTATCAAATAAAAGTATAAAAAAATATATGATAATCAGGAAACAAGAGCAAACCATTTTTTAAACAGTGTGTTTCTGAATGCAATAAGGAGGGGAATGAAAAAGATCCAGGTCGACAGATTCGCTACGGTCGTGCAATGTTTTAGCCGATCTAAGGAGGCTCTAAGAAAAGGAATTCTGTCCATAATTTGTTGAGTTGTGAAGAAAATGTAGAATATGTGCTAGTTTTCTCCTATATCGTGTTGGAATCTTTAGTTTAATCTTTGACAAAAGATATGGATAGTCGATTAAATATTCTACAATTTTGACTAATAATACTGTATCTGCCATCTTACGTCTTTCTGTTAGTCATGTGGTATTTATATATTAGGTTATAACAAGTGTCAAATGTTTGACATTGAAATTGTAGGTATTTCACGAATCTTTGTATTAATTTTACTCTATTGATATAAACATCGTATTGCGCGTTCTAAATTTGTGAATTGTACTGAAGTAGGCCACGAACGTATGAGAAAAACAGAAAAACTGTGAGCAGGAGCGTATCACAATTCTTAAAGCCTTATAAGTTTTCCTGGTAACATGTACGATGTGCCTTGCATATGTCAGTTCGGAGTCGTCTGTCACATTAAGATCCTGTATTTCATGTAATTTATCGAACTCTGTCTTTTAAGTGTTTAGTTATAAGTAGTGAAATTGATCTTTCGTGTAAATCTCGTCGCATAATATTTACCAACATTAAGTTCTAATTTATTGAATTGGCAGTTCTTGTTCGTACCTCACAAGATCATCTCGTAGAAGACAAAAAATTTTTTTGGATGTTTTTAAATATCTTAATATCGTCAGCATATAGAAGATAGTTTTAATGTTGAGAACAAGAAATTTTTAATGAAAAAGCATGGGGTCCATCAGAATCAGGGAACTCCAGAGGGAGACGAAACTCCAATGAGATATACCACTGAGAACTATAAATTGGGATCGATTTTTAACATAAGTGGTACACCATCTGAATGGACTTCCGTGGATACCTGAACGAAGTAGCTTCTGTAAAAATAAGACGTGGTCTGTCCTATCAAAAGCTTAGCTGTAATCAGTCAATAAACAGTCCACTTGTTCACCAAAAATCCATACAAGACGTAGTATAGTATATACAAAGAGGATGATAGATTTGGATTAATAATGCAGGTAATTAATGTAAAAGAGAGATGCTGATATATTTGATCGTAAACAGGTTGTTCAAAAATCTTAGAAAAAAGACAAAGTTTTGGTATGGGCCGGTAGTTTTTTTTTACATTGCCACTTTGCAAAATAGGTGTTATAAAAGCAGATTTCCAGAAAGGTCCAGTAATCGAAGAGATTTATTTACTAACTCCGACAATATTTGTATATTGCTTAATATACTAGCAGCAATTAAATTATATATTCCCATTTGTCCCAGACTAAGAAGCAGTCCGCTACCGACCCCTGCAAACATCCGCACAATTACCAAACCGTTTCGTTACCTTCCTTTCCTCATCCCCTCCAATGGGCCACGTATACTCATACTCGTTATTACCATAAGTAATGAAATTATCTGATAAATTAATGAACGCGTTGAAATAATATTAGCAATGATGCTTGGGTCACTGACAAAAGACTTGTCAGCGACGTTGTCGCATCTGTATTGTTTCCCACGCCGTGACCGCAAACGAAACAGACAGACTACAGTTCGCGTTTTCTTGTACGTTACGTTTCATATTTCTTTTAACTATACCAACTCTAACGTTTTACGTATATGAATGAACTTTGCAAAATAGGTGTTATAAAAGCAGATTTCCAGAAAGGTCCAGTAATCGAAGAGATTTATTTACTAACTCCGACAATATTTGTATATTGCTTAATATACTAGCAGCAATTAAATTATATATTCCCATTTGTCCCAGACTAAGAAGCAGTCCGCTACCGACCCCTGCAAACATCCGCGCAATTACCAAACCGTTTCGTTACCTTCCTTTCCTCCTCCCCTCCAATGGGCCACGTATACTCATACTCGTTATTACCATAAGTAATGGAATTATCTGAGAAATTAATGAACGCGTTGAAATAATATTAGCAATGATGCTTGGGTCACTGACAAAAGACTTGTCAGCGACGTTGTCGCATCTGTATTGTTTCCCACGCCGTGACCGCAAACGAAACAGACAGACTACAGTTCGCGTTTTCTTGTACGTTACGTTTCATATTTCTTTTAACTATACCAACTCTAACGTTTTACGTGAATGAATGTAATGAATGTCACACCATTCAGTCTATTTACCTAATTAAACTTAACCCCAACTCACAGTGGTACGGAACCCCACAGCTACAAGTCCAACTCGCGCAAGACAATTAGTCGCTAGCTACTAATAAATCATAATAGACATGACCTCATCATCATTTAAATTGCTTTTGGTTTTATGTAATATATAATTATGTTTATAATAACAGCAGCTCAAATTGTTGTAAACAAATTACAATAAATATGAAGGTAAAATAGCTGGAGGTTATACGCTAATAATAATAATTTTCTGAATCTGAAAAAGAAAAACAACAACATTATGTCTTGCGTAACATTGCATTTCTATGCTCATAAAAGTATTCACTAACTTCGGACAAGGATAACCCATCATAGAACTGGTGTGAGGATGTGTTGTTGTTGTGTTCACTAACATCTCACAATGTCTTCAACGACGAGATGGACGCGTCCTGCCTTGAGTGTGGCGCTTCTGAGGTCGCGGAGTTGAATCCCCCCCGTCTCATGTTTATCTAATGTGCCATATTCTGTATTTCTATAAAATCTGCACTAATATAATAAAACTGAAGAGTTTGAGTTCGAGATGTATTTGTTTCAGAACATGTCCACGGATCCGCTGTACAAATCGTGGACATATACGAGGCCCAAGCGACTGGAAATACCTCTGGACGCGCCGGAGTCTACGGTAATACGACCGCGCCTGCTGGCTGACGTTGGCTGTGACATGCCAACTATTAATTATGAACATCGTAACGGTAATTATATAATTTGCTACCTGCACTCAGCTTGCTATGCAACGCCACGTCTAATACTGTAAAAAAGTGTGCTACTTTTTCATCCCACGTGGCGCTACATTTTTTTGTACACAACTTTCGTTAGAGAATTTTTACCCAAGCTGCTGAATATATCCTCTATCAGGTATACTAAGAAGGAGACATAAAAATGGACAAATAAACAAACAAATACCGATTTCTATAAATATTGTCACAATATTCATGTGAGCGTGTTACATTCTCGGTCTGTTTTAGTTAGCGCGTCCTTATGGTGCGTAGCGTGTATCACTAATTGGGAAACACTGTCATAGCCTATAGATCTACTATGTAGACATTAGGCGTAAACATGTCCCAGTCGGATTGCTGTATTTAGTTGACGTATCTACCTTAATCGCCGCATTTCATTACGGCTAGCCATATTCAAAAAACGACGGGCAAACGATTAGCCGGATTGAAAACGGCTGAGCGAAGTTCCACACAGTGTTTGGCTTTATTCGTTATTCAAAAATTCCGATTTAACCATTCGCGGCATTGTCTGGTATGACAATAACAATCGCGTCGACTTTCGAATACAAATAAATTAAATACTATTCTCAGACAGGTTATTTTTTAAATTTGCACTCAATACACTTGTCTAATTTCATAATTGTATTACTGCGTAAAATTAAGCTCTTTAAAGTGGCTAAATGTCAGCCGCCATATTTAAGAACGTCTCGCAATGACAATCAGGCTAATCGTTGGCCCGCCACAAAACAAAACGGTACTGCTTTTGAAAATGGCTAGCCGTAATATTATACGGCTATTTCTACAATACGACTATGACACATACATTAGATGTTTTAGTTTTTCTCTATATAAACGAACGCGCTTTAACAAATCCAGCGATTTTAAACTCACAGTGTGTATTTGCTCCTAAGTTCTTTATCGATTTATTTTTGATTATTTTCAGGAAGACCCTACAAATATTTCTACGGTATTGTCATTGACGCGAACTCGGAACTAGAAGGAGCGGTGAGAGAAATATTTGTTTTTTTTTTACATACCCGTAATCTAATCGAAACAGGTGTACCTGTATCGATTACATAATGCTGTACATAATATAACTACCTTGTGGTCTTATGGCAAGCCTCTTCATTCGTAGACGTGAGGTCTCGGGTTCGTATCTCGGGTCGGACGTAACAAAAATATTATTAGGATTTTCAATATGTAATAAGAGCCCTGAGTCATGCTGATTTCAATTCTATCGTGTCGGACTGCTGCTCCATCGGAAGCACGGAGGGCTCTTATCAATAGAAGTAGAGGCCTGTAGATGAATTTCAGTTCGGAAGATAATCCGTTTAACAGTCTTCGCGTGAATAGTTACAAATAGTTTATGTTTAAAGTTTTGTAACATTGGTTTAACGACAGATCGTCAAGACAGACGTGTTGACGGGGGAGGTGATTTCATGGCGGGAAACCGACTACTGTCCCAGCGAGGCTGTCTTCGTCCCTAGCCCTCATGCTAAGGTAAGAAAGAGACAGACTCCCAACTGTTTTCACAGACAACACTGAGTCATACAACAATTCATAAAAGCACGCCGGTTACGAAGACTCTGGACACCACCTTCGGACCCGATCAATCTGATCACGGTATGTCAGTCTTGTTCTTCTTTTAAATCTTTATTTAAAGGCTGATGTATATCATAAACGTTAAGTTAGCCTTACATCTACTGAAAAAATAATTATAAACTTAACTCTAAATCCCTTATACCCATATATAGCGAATGGATAACAAAACTCCAGAATCTGTCACTATGTTCTAATTTAAAATTAGAACTGACAATATTATGTATGAGAAATAAACGTTCAGCTTTATTACATTTAGTGTCCATCATAAATTCTCGTCTAAGAAGATGGTATAAGTCTAATGTCGATTGCATGTTGTAGAGTTAGAGTTGGTCACTTTACCCATTAGAAGGAGAAAATTATTCAGTGGAAT
Source organism: Eumaeus atala (assembly GCA_017140195.1). Taxonomy (NCBI): domain Eukaryota; kingdom Metazoa; phylum Arthropoda; class Insecta; order Lepidoptera; family Lycaenidae; genus Eumaeus; species Eumaeus atala. The sequence continues at coordinate 335,723 of JAFELO010000099.1, read as the reverse complement.
ATGATTGGAACGAATGCGAAAGCAGTCGTTGTCTTGGTCCTTTTCTTTTAAAATATATAAGATGGTAAAATAATAGTTGGAGCCTTTTAACTGCTACACCCTCCATCCCTCCCTCCAAGGAGTCCCTCACAAACCGCAGGAAACGCGACATATCTGTATCATGCGAGCGAGGCCTATCTCCCCGGTCGTGCCGGCCCGATTCGCTTGCAATGCAACGGTGCTACGTTATACTAAAAGGGGCGTCAAAACACTGCCTTACGTTTCAGACGGAAGACGACGGTGTGCTCCTTAGCGTACTTCTACATGGACAGGACGAGCGAGCCGTCCAGCTGCTTATTCTCGACGCCGCTTCGTTAAAGGAGATAGCTCGAGCCCATTTCAGGACCCCCTCGTCCGTGCCCAAGTGCTTCCACGGGTGGTTCTTAAATCAAAGTAGATTTTAAACTTAATGTATATTGAATAATTAATGAACAGATTTAAAACTTTTCGGTCCAAATTGTTTCATCACGAAGCAACGTACATTTCACTTAAGTCAATAAAATGAATGAATGAAATATTCAGAATACAAATCTTGGAAGTACAGAAGACCAATTGGCATGTATGGCCTTAAGGCGGCCTTATTATTTCTCAGCAATTTCTTCCAGGCAACCGTACACAGAGAAAAAAACACTTAATTTATCGCAAGGCAGTGCACAATTGACTTAAAGTGTATTATTTACGATGTATAATAATTTAACTACATAATAAAGAAGATATAATACATACAATAAGAACAATCTTCTACTTATAATATATAACTTATAATTTACGACATATGTGGTCATTTTGATAGCTACGAGGTATATAAAACATAACCTTAAAATCGTTAAAACGTAAAGTGTGATTTCTAAAATTATTTCCGAAAGAATATTTTTTTAGTTGAGTTTTATACTTACCTAATGTATGGTAATATTTTATACACTTTTGTCACCTTCATCCAAATTTGACCAAGACCTACCAACTGCTCTTTGGCATCCTCAGCCTGTAGATGGTGGTCGCTTTTGACCACCATCAAAATTTCATAGTGTTAGTTCTTACCTGTCTCGAATACATGCGTAGAAAAATTCTTGCTTTATAAAATAATGAAATTCTCGCAGTAGCAGGATCTTGCTCTACAAGAATACTTTTATTAAATTAACTTTGGCAGACACGATAGTGATTTATCATTTGAGATCCTATAGAACCACTCTCGAGAAAATTATATATGTACTCGTATTACTATAACCATCATATAGCCACCGAATTCATGGTAACATACAGGAATTTCATTAAAAGATACGTAGGACTAAAAGGGTGATATTTGATAACAGCTGTTATGGGTATTATGTGTGATCTATTAATTTTAAGTAATAAGCAAACAAAAATAACAATTTTATATAAAATAATATTTATAATCCGTGTTTTATTTCTGCGTATTATTTCTGTGCATATGTCCAACTCATGCTATTCATGTAAGAGGTACCTATAACATAGTGGGCCAAGGACATGTCGGAGCGACCTTCGATGACAATTAACATCCACACAACCGGGTGCTATGATGACGCGTTGCCCACATTTACCGCTCGCCCCTAATGGACTACTGGAAGTTTACGAGTCGCACGAAAATATGCATTACCTGTTATTAAATATTTATTAAAAGTATTCAAGATCATTATCATCAGCCCCTATCGGTCCACTGCTGCACACAGGCCTCTATCAATGAACGCCCAGACGACCGATCTTCAGCTCCTTATTAAGAGCTTTACAGAAAGTAAATTGAAGATCATTCACCACCATCATTTTTATAAGAAATCATTGTACAAAATTAGTCAATACATGGAACACCGAGTTGTTGGCAACCTTTGAGAAGGCACAAACTTTGGCAAGGCTTAAGCAATCAGATTTTGAAAACATGGCTGTTAAAGAAATGCCACGAATTTATTATAAGTACATTCTCCCAATACATTTAGGGTCTGTTCCACAGGTTCCTATTAAAAGTGCTGTTCGCCTATTAGGAACAGTATATTAGGTTTCAAAGATTCCAGTTAGAAATAATTGACATAAATAATTTACTTGGTAGATAACAGTGAATATCAAATAGCTACTTGATATTTTAATAGTGACTTGTAAAATTGTATCTTAGTTTCTTGCCTTTAATGACCTTGAAATGATTTAATTTTCAAATTCATCTTTTAATAGTGCTAATAACTTTTTTACTGAACGATATTCTTTGATTTTGAGGCCAACAAACCAGAAAAGAGGCATCAAAATTGTAATTTGTTATCGATGAATCATGATAAATGTTACACGATATTATATAAAGATAGCGCGAGTAATATTTTGGTGTAGATCGATTCAGTTTTCGTTCGCCTGTATAACGTATAAACCGCTGCAACTGCTGGTTATTTAAAATGGCAGATACGGAAGATCTCTACCCACACTGTGATATGAGTGTTTATTTAAGAACATGCAATGAAGAGATCCTCGAGCCCATTACAGGGAAACTGACAGGTGTACTTCATTTGATTTTTATATTGAAAACATTATTAAATAATATTTTGTCATTCATTTTAATTCTACACTTACACACTTTGAGTAACAAGAGATGTTTATTTAAGTATCAAATCTATTTAACAATAACTGAATAAGCATTATAACATTATTGACTACATTAAATAAATTTCCTATAAACGTAAGTTTGTTAAAGGAACTCTTCCAAGAGCTGTCATGGATCGTATTAAGCGTTTACTAAGCAGAAATAATTCAAGCGTTCATGTTAACGCCTAGTTGGTAAATCCTTTAAAACTTTATACGCGAACTACAAATCTCACAGTGATTAACTTGGTAACTAACAGGATAGATTATTATTGAACATTTTATCATACATTATTTGACATTTTTGTGGTCTTCAAATAAAAAAACGGATCGCAATAAAAATGACTTTGTTGTCCGTCTGTATATACGACAGTGAAGGAAACCTAGTGGTTTAAGTGGGATAATTTTTAAGGTTTTCATGAAATTTCATGATTCTTTATGAATTTTAACAAGAAGCGAGAATATCAAGTTATAAGTCTGTTTTTATTTTTGATAACAAGCAAATTTTACTTCGTTTAATGAATCCAATGCAAGACAGCGTTATGTGAGTTGATAAACTTACACCTGCAAGTTTGTCAATTTTATGAGATGGCATTCCTGTACCCACTGTTAACAGGAGTCCAATTCTCACTTGACCGAATTTTTAGTTTCTTTGTACTCTCTGATCCTTAGGTACTTCTCTTATCAATCAATTAATTATTAATTAATTATCAATAAAATGAATTGTTTTTATACTTAAATAAGGTTTTGTTTGTGAACATACATATTTGAGTTTTCTTTCACCAACAGTTATCATAACTATCACCTATGCAAACCCTAGAATGTATATAACGATGTGTAGGTACAATTCCTCTGTGGCTAAACGGGACACTCCTGCGCAACGGTTCAGGAGCAAATCAAATTGGCTCCGAGCGGTTCGGACACGTGTTTGATGGACCATCTCTTCTCCACAGGCAAGTACTTTCTATTTTGAAATATAAACAAATAGGAATCTTGTCGACATATATGCCTGTTATCTATGTGCATTTTAGTAGTTTAACTATAAAAGTGCATAAATGATAAGCGATTTTCATGATTGCAAATCACAATCATGAAAATCGCTTATCAGAATTTTTTTATAAGAATTATATTTTATAATATATATATATATCCGCATATAAATTACTAGTAGACTGCCCCGGCTGCGCACGGATATTTCTTGAATAATGGCAAAAATTCATTAATTTGCGAAAATTTAAAAATTATGAAATTTACTTTCGGCCTCGAGAACATTACACGTTGTAAAAAAGACAACAAATTAAATTTATGACAGCACAACATCTGTCGGGACAGCTAGCTGTCAATATTTTCTGCAGCTAAACAAGGATTTACTTTGATATTTTTATAGTTATCGAAGCTTATCGTCGGAATCATAAAATAAGTAAAAACGTTTTATATTATGTTTTTTTAATTTTATTATTATGTTCACCGTGACAATGTAGAATTCTAATGTTAAAAGAATTTTCTTCTAATGCTAAAAGAAAATAAATCATAAAACATGTTCTTTCTTTAACAATATTTACCAGTCACTTTTAGTGTTTTGTTTTCTTTTTTTTTAATTATAATTCATTTCATCGTTCATCATTATCAACCCTTATTCGTCCACTGCTGGACATCGGCCTCTCAATGAATGCCAAGACGACCGATCTCCTGCTACTCGCATCCATCCGGAACCGGCTACTGCACGGAGATCGTCTTCTGATGAACGGTCGACCAATACTTCATTCTCCTAAACGCGGCCTCCACTCCAGAACCTGGGCCTGTCTGCCATCTGTTCTTCTGAGTGTGTGACCAGCGCATTGCCACATCCGCGAACTTATTCGTCGCGTGCTATTGGATACCTTAGTTCTTTGCTTCATGACTTCTTTGCGAATTCTGTCGCACAGAGAAACACCCAACATAGCACGTTCTATAGCCCAAAGTTCAAATTATTATTTAATTAAATATTAGTGTTCCTATGCACATTAGTGCATAAGAACACTAATATTTAATTAAAGATTTTTTTTTATTTAATTAAGAATAAGCCATTAAGCTTGCTTAAATACTCTTAAGTTAGAAATGAAGACGTTAGAACAAGTGTTTCCAAAAAGCCATGAGCGATTTCAGATACAGAACTGACCTGCAGATTCGTTGGCAAAAATGGAAAGAAATATGAAATACATGCAAATTTTACCGTAAGTGTTTATATTTAACATTATGTTGAAGTAATGTTTGCGTTTATTGATTATCGCTCTCATGGACAAAGGTCATCACGGGAGAACGTATTGGTTGAAGACCTTTGTCTTTAAACTCTGCGGTATAGGTGAGGTGAGAATGTGACGAAGCTGCCGGAATGCTGCCCAGCCCAACTGAATCCTTCGATCGGCCTCCTTCTCGAAGTTATGGCTACCTAATAATAGTCTACGACTCTGAGTAAAGCACCATCGACGTTGACCGGCCTGGGCAGAACGTGTTCGTTGAACATGACCTTTGTCTTGTCCATGTTCGTCCTAAGGCCAATACGTCGAAGGTTTCCTTTAGGCTGCGCAATATTTCGTGCTAGCTCTAAAACGATTCGGCCAACATTTCATTCATATTACCTTTATTGTCGAATTTGATTGAATCAAGAAATCGAAATAAAATTTAATTTTAGTTTTGAGAAATACATTTTTTAAAATATTCTATAATTTGACCTCATGTTTTGTATAGTTAAAGATAATCAATAATTTATATTATGTCTTAAAGCTTAAATTACTTCAAAATTAATTTCGATGAATCCGCACAACTCTTCAATCAAATACTCTAGATTGACGACACAATATTACTTACTTGTGATATTCGACGTCCATTTAATAAGAGGTTAATGCCAGTCTGTATTGCAGCGAAATTGGCACGAACGGGGAAGTACTTCTCGCTCACATGATACTGCAGAAAAGTAACATATTTGTATGACAATTTTGTTTTGCAGAGAGAATTATGCAGATGTTTATGGGCGTCGATTGTTATCCTACAATATAAAATCTATAAATCCCATTTTTTTTGTTTTCTGTTTGTAAATAAATATTTGTTGTTATTTTGTAAAAGAAATCAAGAGATTATTTTTTTTGAGAATCGTCTGATAATGATTAGCCGATTATTGCTATCTTATCTACGTTAAATTTATATTATCTCCTTATCATTCAAATATTTGAAAATGATGACGTTGAGAAGCGTCAGCTCAGCGATATATCATAGTAGATATAATATATGTTATAAGTGCGATGACGATACAGAATGTTATGGTCGGCACTATTATTGTGATATTACTGCAGAACCTTATAGTTTCGCCATGTTTGTATGTCCGTCCGTTCATTCGTCCGCGGCCATATGTATATGTAATCTAATGTTTACTATCATTCATCATCATCAGCCCTTGTCGGTCCACTGCTGGACATAGGACTCTTTCAATAAACGCCAAGACGACCGATCTCATGCTACTCGCAGTCATCCCGGACGGGCTACTGCACGGAGTTAATTAAATATTAGTGTTCCTATGCACTAATGGCTTGCTTATATACTCGACTCGACTCGGCTCCAAATCTTCCATCTGTTCTTCTGTGTCACATACTCACCCAGCCAGCCCATTGCCTCTTCAGCGAGTTAATTCTTATCTGATACTTTAGTTCTCTGCCCTATAACTCCGTTACAGACAAAGAAACACCCAACATAGCACCGTCAACAGCCCTTTGAGCTATACATAAGATCACATAATTAATATGCCGACGCGTTGTACTCCTTTCCCCCTATCCGCAATAGGCCACCGTTTACTCACAAAACGCACGAAACACGGTGTCGAATATGTCACTCTACGCCGGTATCATGGTAAACTCCGCTCCAATCATGGTAATACCATTTGAATTGTGCCATTATAATTGTTACTAGTGATAAAAATGTTTTTTTTTCCAGATTCTTAATCAAAGACGGACGCGTGACTTACAACTGTCGATTTTTGAAGTCCCGGACATACAGGAGGAACAAGGCAGCCAACCGCATCGTGGTATCAGAATTCGGCACAAAAGGCGTACCGGATCCGTGTCATACAATTTTTGATAGGTAAAAGTAGTGGATGTGATTAAATTTACCAATGTATTGTATGTACCAATTCCGAGGCGGGCCATTCAGATGTTGTGCAGCAAAGTAGTTACTAGTAGTTACTAGTAGTTACTAGTAGTTGGTGGATCATGTTGAGTATTTCTTTCATACCTGAATTTATGCTGCCGAAAGGAAGCCCAACACAGTTGGATTGGTGCTCTTCGGGTGACGAAACAAGGTTCGGGCATGAATGATGAGCCCGACGCTCTAGATGGGAGAAATGTATCCCTATATTGTTGATTGTCGATGAGTGTTTATAATGGCTAATTCAATTATCCTTTTGATGGCCAGAGAGACCGAGGGGCACGTCATCCCCTGACTATGCCATAGGGGGCAGCTCTCGCACGATATCTTAAATGACCTCAGCGATGAGGTGAATGAATCAGGGTTTCGTAACATTTCACCATCAGACGGGTAACATGTTGAGTAGTTTTAATATGGTGTGTATTATAAGTGTAACTTTAAGAACTCGACAGTCAAAAAGTAGGTTTAAAATAATGTTTGGAACAGATCCAAGCGTCGAATTGATACCTAGTAATAAATCTTTTTATATAGAGGCAAATGAGCAATCGCAGCCTTTTGACAACTAACGATGCTTATAGAAATCAGCATTATTTTTTTCCCCTCATTCCCCCCCCCCCACCACTACAACGGGCCATACTTTGTTATAAAATAAAAATGTTTCGGACAAATATATTAGTTGTTGTGTCTCTTTAAAGGATTTCATCGCGTTTCTTTAGATTTTCTTGTGATAGATTGAGATATAATTACAATTACTTGAATATATATACAGATATAAACTACAAA
>JAFELO010000099.1:289638-328139 GCA_017140195.1 Eumaeus atala | reverse complement strand
TATTATATATCTATTATCATATTTAATTTATATATATATTATATTCTCATCCATTTATGCATATTTTTACAATTATTGTATAACTGGACAGCACAAGGATTTTTGGCATATTCGTTCATGACGGTGATTCTGTCTCATTCCGCAAGAAAATCTAAAGAAACGCGATAAAATCCGTTAAAGAGACACAACAATGAATAACATTCGCGTAAATAATATACGAAAACAAATATATTAGTGTTCAAACAAAGTAACAAAAAAAAAATCAGCTTTATGACATTAGTATACATTACAAAAAAAATGTCCTTTTTTTATTTTCAGATTCACGTCATATTTCAACCCTTTCAAACGCATATCAGACAATGCCGCGATATCGGTTTATCCCTATGGTGACCAAATGTATGCACTCTCAGAAGTGCCCTCGGCTCGTATACATAGGTGAGTACATATAATCATTGTACAATAAGCTTATTAACAGTTTTTGATTTAAAAACGAGAGCATCCTGCATCTACCGGGGAACGCCACCGAGCTACGGCTAACACAGCACGAAACGCGAAGGTGAAACTGTCACGAGAGCAATAGCACAACAAGAAATATTTTCCTGTTCTAGCAAGCCCGGTTAGGCTGCATCACAGCAATGACACTTACTTACTTCATAAAAAATGTAACTAATATTTATAAATCACTTTCGAAAAAAATAGAGGGATCTGTATCGTGCACACTTACTTGGCTGTTGCATGAACACGCTCCGCGAAGTCAACTCCATGCCTACGAACACGCTACAGAGTGACGCTACGCGCTCGCATGCGTATGCTACGTGAAGTCACGCAACATACCTACGGACACGCTACCAAGTTCTGCTACGCGCTCTTGCGTATCAATGAACTTTTTATTATTATTATTATTACTATTATTTTATAGATGATTTATTTAATTTAATTATATACTTGATAATATAATTATGTATATAGTATAAGTATGGCAATACTTATACTTAAAATAAAAAAAAATATTTAAAGAAAATAGTCTTTGTATGAATACACACAACCACTCCTAACTATACAATACATCGGCATAACATTGCCGCTAGAGGCCCTTATGGTAAGATACTTTTTTGCAGTATAAGGTGCTAAAATGCCTCCTCCTCATAGAGCTTATGTAGACGCGTTGGCCTCCTTCCACCTTACTCCCGAGGAGGCACCAAAATTCTCTAGCTCAGATAAAACTGTCTAAAAGTGACTGGTTGCGGTATGATACCTCTAAGCTATTGAGGGAAACCGAAGGGAGGTCAGTGCATCGCAAGCACCATGTGGATGTGTTATCGACTAGTTTTTGCCAAACGCAAAATATTTTACGTTCTGCGTACAAAATAGTAATAAATCTGTGTTATTGTAAATTATTACTCAATGATGTCTTCTCACATTTGTATAGAATTGACACAGAAACTCTGGAAACACTAGAGCACAAGGATCTCTATCCCAGCGTGCTGGTGCATCATACGGCTCACCCGCACGTCATGCTTAATGGTAAGTTATATGTTTTAGATATCTATAACTATTCTTATACTTTAAACAATCAATTCTTGTATATATGGACTGACTGCAGAATTATTTTAACCACTGTATTCGGGTATTCATTACTCAATTTTCATCGAAATTGTGCAATAAAATAAAATAAGTACCTTTTTGCCAAATACCTCACAAATTACTGAATGCGTTGATATAAAAGCAAGTGCTATTGATAAGAGGGCGCATGCGTCACCGAAGTTATTTTACGTATTTCGTATATTAGGATAATGTGAAACACAACCAGGTTTTTTTATAGTTTGTTTGATCATATGTAGGCTGCGAGTGAGACGATACACACACACACACACATACACACACACACACACAGGCACAGCCAGTAATGATGTAAATGAAACAGGTGGATCATGGTTGAAGTATGTGTTGTAATCACATCCGGCTGATTTAGCTAATCTCTGTAGCGATTAGGTTCTTATAAATTTGTGTATGAATAACAATAACACCTAAATTGTTACGCAAACATAAATTTACATACCGACGAGTATGATACGAATATTGCTGATTGTTTCGTGGTGTGTTGATACAATTATTTTTACATACATTAGAAAGAAGGTATAGCTTTTAGTGCGTCTGTATGTGTGTAAGTCTTAATGTCGCTGGATTCGTCCTTCTAATGAGCGTGGCGTTATATACTTGTATGTGTTCAAGCTGTCACGAGCTAGAGGGCTTAAATAAAAGTACTCTTAGCCCGAGAAATATATATATTATGAAGTGAGTTGGGCGCCAAATATTGTTTATTATGAAAACACTCATAGGCCGAGGTACATATATATTCAAGATAAATGGAAGAGATCCTTACAAAGTTCAATTAAAATCTGTAAAACAAATCACCACCGCCGGGGTCAGAGGACTGTTACAGGTTCAGTCACACGTTTAAATATATTTACTTAATGATGACCGATTATACAAGAGGGTCTCTCCGTATTCACGATCAAGAATAATCTCAAATAAAAAAATACAAGAAACAAACAATTGAATCAATCCAGTTTTCGCCAATGGTTAGAAAAAAATGTGGGCAGGTCTCACCTTGGCAGTTGTCCGAGACTCCCTGCTGCAACCCGGAGGAAGCCCCTTTCTATATCTTACCATTAATCCAATCCACCAATTGTTCGCGGATTGTTCTACAATACGCAAATTCAATAGTTGAAGAATATGGTGACACCAGATCTTCACATTAAATCCAAATTAAACTTTTTACATTAAAACAATTAATAGATCGTTCGTGGCATCCTGACACGAAATTATAGCTTCCCGGGCGGAAAATGAAAAACTATTTAATTATGATATGGTGACGGTATGCCGGAAAAAGAAAAAAAGTAACATTTTTTCCACACCGAGCACACCTTTAGTCTGCAGGAAAGATGACAGACAAAAACACAATTGCTACACTGCCTTACGTCATGATGACATATGGAGTGCTGTGTGACCATCCTAAGAGATGGACTCCAGGCGACGAGTGTTACGTGTATGATGGCAAGCTATAACACATCACTGAGTTACACACCCAACGTGTCCTCATCTCATTGCCTGCGGGCCGTATCGGATATTGTATGTGTATTACACGGGCATCAGCTGTCATAGCTGTCATCACAATACGGACTATGTAAACATCTTGACAGATATGACACTAGTGGATATATCTGTCTACACATGTAATTCTATTTCATTTTAAAAATATATTTCAGGTGACGTGTACAATGTGGGCGTTTACATTTTAAAGGGATGGCTTAAGCATGTTGTCGTCAAGTTTCCTCATACAGACGACGGTATGTATTATTACGAAATACTAGTGATATGCCTGGCTTTGCCCGAAAATAACAGGAGCGAGAACAACAAACCTTAACACTAAAACCTCATCATCGAGAATCGCTCCATCCATTAGTGAAAATCGCATGAAATCCGTTCAGTAGATTCTGATAAAATCGATCACATACAGACAGACAATTTGTTTTCTTTTAATAGAATTGGGGGGGGGGCAGAACGAGAAATCAGAGCCTTTTTACGACTACCGACGCCTATGAACATACAAGTAATTACTATGCCGATGCATTGCCCTCCTTTCTCGCCTCCCCAATGGGCCACCCGCTACTCACAAACTGCACGAAACGCGACAGTGAAGAAGTCACTTTACGGTGGTATTATGTGAGCGAGAGATACCTTCCCGGTCGTGCCAGCCTAATTCCGCTGCAATGCATTACTTTATATACAAAATTATATAGAAGGGATAATTATTTCTTTTTCGTTTTTTCAGGAGACATGTTCAAATCTGCGGAAATTGTTGGAGTAACGAAGCCACGTTGGCTCTTGAATCCATCATACATGCACTCATTTGGTAATTTTAACTTCATTACTTTTACGAGAAACTTTAAATAAAAATATTTTGCAAATATTTTTATTTAAAGTTTCTCGTAAAAGTCTGATTTCTGGATTTTGAGTGTAGATTGGCCGATCCGTATTCTTATAGCATATTTAGAAGGGGTATCGGACACTTTCTACGACTACCGACCCCATGAACATCCACATAACAACATAACAACATAACTACATAACTACATAACTACATAACTACATAACTTCATAACTACATAACTACATAACTACGATATCAGCCGCGTGGGGTCCTGGGTTCGATCCCCAGGTCGGGCAACTGTTATTCAATGTTTCTCAGGTTATTCTGAGCATGCATTACAATGTCCGGGACTGGAATGTGCCCGAAGTGGCCATAAGCATGCCACCTATGACATCACGGGCCTAAGTACCTTGGCTAACCATGGGTGTGCTAGTATATCTACTGGACTTACGAGTTGCGGATGTACTAGCACACCTCTGCCTACGTCTTCGGGGATAACAGGCGTGAAGGTACTTTTACTTTACTTTTAGGAACAAACTTAAATGTTGAACATGTAAATGACAGTGGAAAGTTTATAAATATAATAAATACATACAATGCGGATAACGAAGGGTATAGGGACCATTCGGAGGGGACTTGTCAAAGTCGTGTATCATCGTCGCGAGGCTCGGCAGCGACGCGTCATACCAGGCGATGGCTTCCATCTGCGAGACCGTCATGTCCCAGAAGGAAGCCGACGAGCGGGAGAGAGACGAGGCTGCCGCCGCGGCCTCCCCCCGCCGACGTCGAACGGAGGCGTCATAGCGAAGCCGGACAGTCGCCGAGGAGGTGAAGACTGGCCTTTTCGCCGAGGCCTGCCTGTCGCTGAAGGGGTCCTGTTGCCTGCAGTAATAGCGGCTAAAGGCTCCCGTAGGGGTTTAGTTAGTATTGCTCAATAGCCGACTCCAACATAGGTCTGGCGGTCTACCCAGGCTCCCAGGTATCATGCGTAAATACATTTCCCCTTCGTGACCAAAAAAAGGGTGTAGGTACCGTGGAAGACCAACACTGACACACCAATTTAAATAATTAAGCTGTTCATAATACACTCGTGACTGTGTCACTAGTACAAAGTACGAAGGCGCACGTACTGGAAAAAAGATATTTATTGATAAGATAAGCCGAGGATAAGCACAACATGCAAGAAGTCCGCGCTATCATACCCCAGGTATTGGCTATCAGGGTATCTTAATCTGCAAATACTAACTAAAAACAAGATCAAGTGCGAGCCGGTTGCGCACGCTGAGGATTCCGCACTTTTTTATTAATATGAAAAATATTTTTAAAAGTCAATAAACTTTCATTTGCGAGTGGGTGCATGTATTCATTTTGTAAAAAAAACTACAAACAAAAGCGGTCCTTTTGCTGTGATGTAACTATGAATTATCAAATTTTAGCCGAAATATGAAACCGATGAAGCCAACATTCATGATTCTGTTTCACATGGAAATTTAGGTCTCATTTGACTTTTGAAGCACGGAACCCAAAGAAATGGTTCTAAAACCAATTCAATAATTGCACATTCATACGATCGATGACGATATCCTCACATCCTGGTTGTTGTATGCGAGGGATTATATTTATTTATTTCGCAATATTTATTACATATAGTCTTTATCGACGCCCATTAACATCCACACAACCAGAAGATAAATACATGCGATATATTACTCTCCTACCCTGCTTTCCTCCAATGGGCTACCGGAAATTATCGAAGCCGTATAAAGTGCGATGGTATAGCTGCCACTTTGAGGCGTTATCATGAGAGCGAGAGATTACTTTTCCGGTGTGCCCGCCCAATTGGGCTGCAATGCAGCATGTTACTACTACCCACAAAAAAAATCAACAAACAAATTTACGACGTAGAGGCCACTTTAGTAACAATTTAAATTCAACCTAAACATTTTACGTACACGATAGTAAATGTTATAGCATACTTCAACATTTCTCCGGCAGACAGGAGGATTGAGATTAGCTGATATTAACCGATAACACTATAGGTCCTAATGTGTCATGTGAATGTCATGGAAATTCTATAGCGACCGGGCACCACTTGAACTGTGCCACAGCGCTTCCTATTGTTATACGTTGACATCAAACAAAATGGATAGTTCTAGGAAGAGGTAATACTATGCTACATTGGAGGAGGTAGTGCCATGCTTAGTGTATGACACTACATCCTCCTATGCAACGGAATCGGACCATCACGTCCGGTGAGGTACCTCTCATCATCATCACATCACATCTTAAGTGTCGCGTTTCGTGCGATTTGTGAGTATCCGGTGGCCCATTGGGAGGGGGGAGGCCAACGCATCGGCTAACTAATTATGTGCATGTTTATGGGCGTCGGTAGTCGTAAAAAGGCAGCGATTCTCGTTTGCCCCCCTATTCTATTAAAAAAAAGTCGCCGATCCCACCTAGTCTAGACGCCAGGTCCACTTAAACTTTAGCCCGAGCTAAAGGGAGCTGTAAACACTTTCAGGTATATCAGAAAACTATTTCGTTATCATCGAGCAGCCGCTCACGCTGGCCCTGCTGAACTCCTTGCTCATGTACGTGAACAACGACGCGTACTCCACGCTGGTCAACTCTTACCCTAACGAAGAGGTCACTATAATTTTATTTATTCATATTCAATATACAATACTTAACCTAATTAACAGGAACATAACTTTAAAACTATAGTCCGGCAAGACTAATTTCTCTTACATCACTCAAACCTAACACAGAATAAAAAGAGTATAAGTGATTTAGTGAACAGTTCAGAAGTTCTGCTAGGTTACCGCGTTAAGTGTGCACGGCGCGCGTCCCAATGGAGCTTGCTTTAAGAGTTTGGCACGCCACCTCCAACAATTGAATGGCAGTAACTGAACGCAAGAAGGCAATAGAATAGAGAAGAGGCAGAAAACTTCCGATATCACGCGAAGGATAACCTCACTGTAGTTGCAAGGGGGTGGTCACACTCCGAAGACTTGCAAAAAGCCATAAAGTGAAAGCTATAATGTTGTGTTTCCTGCGGTTTGTGAGTTACCAAAGGCCCATTGGAGAGGAGGAAGGAAGGAGGGCCACACATCTGCATAACAATTTTTAAATGTCTATAGGCGTAGGGAGTTCCCAAAAGGCTGCGACTGCTCATTTGCACACTTATTCTAGAAAAATGGACTGATGATTGTGGTTTAAAGTGAACCACGTTGAAGCTCCGTGTTGAAAATGTTTACTAAGCCTTGACAGCCGCCATTAACTTAACGACTATGTAAAAATTACATGTTTTACTTTATCGTATTAACTAAAAGTCTTTTTTACCTTATGACTTTGAAATTCCAATACACATAAGACTTCATCATCATTCATCATTATTAGCCCTTAGCGGTCCACTTCTGGACATAGGCCTCTTCCAATGAACGCCAAGACTACCGATCCCCTGCTACACCCATCCATCCCGGACCGGCTACTACACGGAGATCGCCTTCCCACCTGGTGAACGGTCGACCAACACTTAGTTTTCCTAAACGCGGCATCCACTCCATAACCTTACTGGCCCATAAAATTTTGTCATTAAATCATGTCACCATCGGCCTAAGCCAAGAAGAGACAAACTAAAACCGTTGCTGCATCGAGAGGTACCCATCGCTCACATGATACCCCCTTATATTTATGCTTTGTGCGGCTTGTGAGTTGCGAGTCCCATGCCCAGTCTGACTAGGGATAGGAGAAGGAGAGCAGTGCATCTGCATCACCACAAGTTTCGTTTGTAATCACTAAGCTTCTCTTTTTCTTCTTTCACCTCCTTAATCTATAAAAACCACTTCTTATTCATTTACAATAATTTCAGACTCATGTAGTGCTCATTCACCGCGAGACCGGCGAGGAGAAGCGGTACAGGACCGACACTATATTCTTCATGCACATAATCAACAGCTACGAGAAGGACGGCATGCTGATGGTGGATCTCTGTTCATACAAGGATAGCAAACTCATTAACGCCATGTACACGGAGGCTATTGAGGTACGGCTTTTAATGAAAGGCTTCTACAAAACTTTTCTCCGAACTTCTCCATACTAAGTAAAATAAATTCTCCTCGGATCGGTTTTCCGGTGCCGAGGACATCATTTTTGGTTTGTGGACAGGAATTTTCCTAGTCCTTCTCAACTAGATACGCGCGGCACACTACACTAAGTAGGATATAACATGGCTCATATTACGCATATTGTTTACATTAGATTCTTTGATTGATACCACTCTTCCAAAGCAGTTAAATTAGACCCGCACAACCAAGGGAGGCATCTCTTGCATATAATTCCGGGGTGAAGATATGGCGTCAAGTTTCGTGTGACTCGTGAGAGTCCGGTGACTACGAATGTCAAAGTGTATACCATGGACTGCTAAATGACTGACAATTGCCTCCACACCAGGAACGTCTTCATTTCAATGTTTGTTTACAGACAATGCAACACAACACTGAATACGCGGACTGGATTAGAAGCAGACCGAAGCGTATAGAAATACCTTTAGACGCGCCGGCGCTGACCAAAGTTGAGGCCCATCTCATAGCTGATGTCGGGTGTGAGTTGCCAAGGATTAACTACGAGACTTATAATGGTAATTATTTTGGAGTTTATTACTTAGTAGACGATGTGTAGCCGTCAAATCTCCTAGATTAGGATAAGGCCAGGACGAAGGAGGAGACTTCGCAATACTAATTTAAGTAGGAGGGAAGGGCAACTATTGATAAAAGGTAAAGAAAGCTAAGTACACCCCAATTTGAGTTAATTAAGTACCGCAATGTTGTGTTAAGTACGCAGGTTCGTACGCAAGTACGTACGCAGGTTATGTACCTATTTTTTGACGCGGGGAAACGAATTTACGTGCCTCTGCCGGCCCTGGGTGGGGTCCTTTGGCGTGTGGGGCTCGCGGTACATTATAGTTCCAAATAGCCACAAAAACCACCACGAATGCTATCAGTGTCACTTGAGGTGTAGTGCCCCGGATCATCTAATCATCTGGACATCTCGACGACTAGTCGGTCCCATTAAGAACGGCGGCCCCACACCACAGGAGAACCTCGCCAGCTTTGGAAGAGTGCAGTGGGGTGAGGTTTCCGTCCACACCCCTTACCCCATGCGCAAAAGTGCCTCCGTCCTGATACTTTTTAGTATCCCCTTCTTATAAGAGGGTACAAAGATTACCTCCTCCTCCTGGTCTTTAGTACCCTCACCTTATAAGAGTGGTACAAAGAGCAGCCCCCTTGGTTCAAATGGCTTCGCCTGGGTTCACCCTAGGCTACTGAATCCCACCACCACGACAACGCTTGAACCACGGTGGAAACGCACCCACGCACATACGCAAGTTCTAATGGCACGTCTAGCTTATAACATCCATTTGTTTAGAGATTATTATTTGTTGTAATTCGGTCTACCTCATAATTTTTGCCTTCAGAGAGTGGTTCATAACGATTACTTTAAGATAGGATTTCATTGAAACATGCCTTTGTCCAGCAGTGGACTTTCAACGGCTGATAATAGTGGTGTGAGGCTTAATCTTGGAAATCTATTATTATAACACATGTAATTTATGTTTCAGGAAAACCTTACAAATATTTTTATGCTGTCGCAATGGATGCTGACGATGAACTCACAGGATCGGTAAGTGTTCACGTGTTCTTTTGTTAGTCATCGTTACGTTCATTTTCGTTCTAGGAGTCGGGATTGTCTCGACTACTTCTTTAGTGGATGCTGTTGAAAATATCAACGTAATCAGACTATATGAAGATACGTTTACCTTTTTGACCATTCAATGGGCCACCTGGACTCTCATAAGCCGCATCTTACAAACTGCATTTGCATAGCCCGTGGAACAACACATGCGAAGCATGTAAGCGACGGGAACCCATGTCAAATAGCTATACGACCGTTGACTAATAAGTTCAGTAAGTGGTAGTCCCATGCTGATCGGGAACGTATGTACCTTATATGATATTGCCGTAAAGCGACAGATTTGCGGTCGCTTTTCATGCGATTTTTGAGTAACAGGTTGCCCATTGTAGGGAGGAGGAACAGAGAGCAACACATCTGCGTAGCGATTGTGTGGATATTTGTGGGGGCGTGTAGTCAACAAAAGTTTTCAACCGCACGTTTGTCCCCATGTAGTATATGAAAAACTATTATGCATATATAACAAACATGTAAAACCAGCCCTTAGTAGAAGAAAATATAATAACTTGTTACATTGTTCGAATTGTTTCAGTTGGTAAAAGTGAATATAGATACTAGTGAGGTGACGAAATGGTACGAAAAAGATAGATATCCGAGTGAGCCGATTTTTGTAGCAGCGCCTGATGCTAAGGTAAGTAATAAAGAAATAGATTTAATAAACAAGAACATTACGTAACAAAATAGTGTTTCATAAGTAGGGCTTAGACATCACAAGACAGAGGAAATTAAATAAATAAACATAGCGGCTATTTGACAAGAGTTTAAAACCATTTCATACATTATTTATAACCACGTTTTACTTACGTAAACAATTTTTTAAAATCCTGTTGTGTATAGGGCCTAAAAATTAGTATAAATATTCACAATTTGAATGACCGGTAAAAAGTTTCTCTGTGTAATAGAAAATTTTATGTTATGATACCTGGAGATATTTATCTTAACGTATCGCATACTGTTGAGATACGCTCATGGTAATATAAATGATTTAATCCAGGTATTTTAACATAACATAATATAGTATCTTCCCCGTGTGTTTATATCTATAGAAGCAGCAAATACACATTGATATTTATGAGTGTTTCAAGTCGAGTAGACCAACCCTAATAATTTTGATACACGTGACCAGAGTAGGTATAAATATTAGCATTTATAATTACTGATTTTTGGGAAAAATAATTATTAATTGGAAGTTATTTTTAACAATGACGCTTTTTGACGTCTCACTTTAAAAGTACTACTAATAATAACACTATTTTTATAACTGCCAAATAGCCTCATTTTTCTGGACAAATTGGTAACAGCAAAGTAATATGGCCCCCGGCGAAGACCCCGGTGAGCGCAGAAAGATCTTAACATTCATCGGTTGATTTTCTTTTAGTTAGAAGGGAGAAAGGTTCATACGCAAAGTTAGCTACAAGAGATGTAGTTGATAGTTCCTTCTCTGGTACACAGGCTTAAAAAATGACTGCTACGAACAGAGAGGGCTTCACCCGATAAGTTAGTCTTGGGCTTAGGATACATATCTGGCAGTTAGGCCTCTGATAGGCATACTC
Organism: Eumaeus atala; assembly: GCA_017140195.1. NCBI lineage: Eukaryota > Metazoa > Arthropoda > Insecta > Lepidoptera > Lycaenidae > Eumaeus > Eumaeus atala. The sequence continues at coordinate 316,901 of JAFELO010000099.1, read as the reverse complement.
AAAAAAATGACTATGATTAAGAGAGAAGGAGGGCTTCGTCCGATTTGTTAGTCTTGTGTTTCTAAAAATACAGTTGTTGATAGTTACGCCTCTGGCACACAGGCTAAAAAAAGTAAATAGGAATGTGATGGAGAGAGAGGACTTCGTCCGTTAAGATAGCATTGTGCTTCCAAATACATATTTGGCAGATATTACTCCTACACTCTCTCTGCTACAGCAAAGTAGATATGATTATGATGAAGAGGGAAGGCTTCAGCCAATAAGTTAGCTTTGGGCCTTAAAAGATAAATGGTGGTTACGGGCAAAAAAAAGTAAATATATATGACTATGAGAAATATTATCATATTATTATTATGTTTTTAGAACGAAGACGATGGCGTATTACTAAGTGCAGTTTTAAAAGGCAAGGATAAGAACTCAATACAACTGTTGGTGTTGGATGCGAGAACTATGAACGAGATGGCGAGAGTCGATTTCATAACACCTTCAGAAGCCACAAGGTGTTTCCATGGCTGGTTCCTTTCTGAAAATCATCGTAAAGAAATTGATCCTAATTTGATTTAACGACAACATTTCTTGGCACCATCTAGGTGAAAAGTTAACAAAATAACAGGATCTGATTGCTGTAATTTTACTTGATGGCCAATTTCAGTACAACCAACTTAAGCGCTAAGTTCGTGTCGAAATTTTATCGAAACAAAGTCCTTAGTTTAGTTAGTTTGGCTGCAGTACGCCTGCGAACAAAAGAATTCACAAAGCATAGTAAGAACTTTTCCATAATGTCAGTAACAAAAGAATTCACAAAGTATAGTAAGAACTTTTCCATAATGTCAGTAACAAAAGAATTCACAAAGCATAGTAAGAACTTTTCCATAATGTCAGTAACAAATTATGAATGGCCGCGTATTGTAACTGTGCAATATTATTGACCGTTTAGGATTTATATTGATGATTACGTAGAACCTGGTTACTATGTCTGCAGACATGACGTTGAATATGTCTCGTCGGCGCACTGTACCGGAGCGCCGACGTATTAACACTACCGAAAGAGCGCGGAGTTGCGTAGTAATGTCAATCGCGCACAGACAAAAGATTGGGGTTAATTATGTTGTACAATTTTATTGATTCGTCTGGGGCCCCTAAGATAAATAATGAAGATTGTAAACAAAAAAAGGGTTCATCGAGACTATGTTTAAATTCAAAATCTATATCTTGTATGGTCTTACTTATAACTCTGTTTGTTATTTGATTGCAATGTTTATTCTGCGCTTATTTGCACAGATCAATAACTACGACTTAGGTAGAACTATAAGATTACTATATTGAAAGTAGCTAAAAATAAAGGCGGTGGAAGTCTTGTAGAAACCAATATTTAAGGAGTAGCCTTAGTTGCCACGCTTATGATCAAACTTGAACAATACGAACGTTCCGTGTTGTCACCGATAGCGCAGTCTTACATCTAATTTCTTGTAATTGTTCCCTTTTGATTTTTTTTCTCCATAGCATCTGAAATAAACGAAGACATATTTAATGTATATTTTTTGTAGTACAGGTGGGCAAACGAGAAAACGGTGCCTATATATAGTATATCTTAAGATAAATGGAAATAAATTACCTCCAGAGATTTTTTGAATTTCGTAGAGATCAGACTGAAGATTATGGGGTTTAGTACTATGCTGAGCCAATTGGTGATCGTCATAACTTGAAATCCAATTCGCCAAAGCTGGTATTAGAATAAAAATCATTACCACTTAACTAAATTACTGATGACTGAGAGGGACACGACACTTACGTTGAGGTTAGCAGACGCCGCGGTTTCATCCGCGTAACTACGGTCCTAGTAGCTGTAGCGTTATTGTATATTGTCGCAGTCGGATTGTCAAAATTGCCGTATTTCATTACGGCTAGCCATTTTCAAAAACGGACTCTTTTCCTTTGTGGCGGGCTAACGATACGCCGGATTGAATACGGCTGAGTGAACTCCCGCCAGAAAGTGTTTGGTGTCATACGTTATTTCTAGAAGCCTTAATTAAGCTGGCCAGCCTTATTGACTTCAAGTGGAAAATTATATTATAATATATAACAGGAGATGGCTCCGTGACACAGATTTTAGTTCCTAATTTTAATACACAAGGCATTACTTGACTTGACGACAACAACGGCGTCGATTATCAAATACAGAGAAATTCAAATTTATGCCTGGATAGGTTCAGTATTCTTTTTACACTCAAAACAATTGACCTAATTTAAACCCTACGTGTATAGATCATCTACCTAAAATCAAAAGATTTAATGAGGCTAAGCGTCAGCCGCCATATTGAGGAGCGTCTCGCAATGGCAATCCGGCTAATCGTTGGCCCGCCACACATCAGAGCGGCTCTGTTTTAGAAAGTGGCTAGCCGTAATGTAACAGTGCGATTTATACAATACGACTATGATATATATTATACTAGTATTCCGTCCCGGCTTCGCACCGACGTTCCACGATATATGGCAGACATTCATTGATTTACAAGTGTATAGAAAGTTATGAACTTTAATTTTGGCCTCGTAAAGATCACACATTACAATCATGAGAAATTAAATATTTTTGACAGAACAACATCCGTCAGGACTGCTAGTTGTCAATAACAAACAAATAAGGATTTACTTTCTTTTTTTTCATATTTTGGTTTCATTATCAAAGTTTTTAAAACGGTCAAAATGTTTTAGAAAATGTTATATAGCTTATGTTCATCACTGATAATGTAGGATTCTAATCGTAAAAGAATTTTTCAAATCGGTCCAGTAGTTTTGGAGCGTATTCAATGTAAGCAAACAAACAAACAAATGTTCCTTTATAACATTAGTATAGATAGCCTATAGGTTTCAGCTTAATCTTGGCACGCGTTCCCGAGGAAAAAGTCTTGCCAGACTTACGTGCGGACAGACAGGTGTACTACACAGCGATCCTAGGTTCCATTTTGTCCTTTTGAGGTGCGGAAGCAGGTATATAATATCACTTACTTGAACTAGCTGTATTTGTTCGTCCATGTCGTATGCAAACATAATTACTCGGAAGGTGAAGAACTGCATCCAGCAAATAAGGAATGACATTGTCAGCACTACTGGACGTAAATGGAAAAGATTGTCTTAAAATTGTGTAAATACTATGAAAAAGTTTGTTAGATTGGTTTAAAATAGTCTTAATACTATGAAAATGTTTGTTACATTGTTTTAAAATAGTGTTAACACTGTTCAAATATTTGTTAGAATGATTCAAAATAGTGTTAACACTATTGAAATGTTTGTTATATTGATTTATAATATTGTTAACACTATTGAAATGTTTGTTAGGTAGATTAATAATTGTGGAAACACTGAACAAGCCTTAATCGAAGTAGAACTTCGTCACGCTTCACTTGGAAAGTAAACTGGCGAATGCGTGACTTGATCTTTACAGAAACGAGGCCAACCGAAGTTGAGAGGAGATAAGATATTGTAGGTAGAAAGAAAGAGGGAGGTAAAAGGAAGTTACGACGGAGATATTAGTCAGTACAGATATAATTACTATATTACTGTGGTAGTAAGATATATATAGATATAGATAGGCTCGTACACACTTTTTTCTCTCGTTTCCCATATCCCGTTACGTTTCATATAATAATTAAAGCTTTCTTGCTAACTACTGTTCAAGATAAAAGGTACAAATTAAAAAAAACTGATCCAAATTGGTAATAGGTATATACTTATATCTTCAATTAACTTACCAATCAGTTTATTGACTCTCCCTCTATTACTCTTATGATTAAAAACGGTTGTTGAGGAATTACTTCTTTCACTGGCATTTATTTTAAACGCTATCATTGTATACACAAAAATCATAATCCCTAAGGGTAATATAAACGTTACTATCGCAAGCACACCGTTCACTATTCGACTATAAGTGGTTGGCACTGTATAACATACTGCAACATGATCGGCTTTCACTAGTTCCACTCCCCATATTTCTGGCAGTGTTTCAAGAATAGCAACGATCCATAAGAAAATTATCACTTTCAATACTCTTTTCAATCTGGTTTTCAATAGCATAGGATACCAAATTGCTATATACCGTTCTACCGCTAAAGTTGTCATTACTAAGATACTGTTGTTCCACAAAACCACGATGCAGAAGAAATGCAATTTACAAGCAAAGGTGCCAAACTGGTACGAATTGCTGAGGTATTCGTCTACTCCCAGAAAAATTGCAAATGTCACAATTAAATCTGATACGGCCAAGTTGAACAAGTAGTAATTTGTTGCCGTATGCATTGTTTTGTCACAATAAATCACAATACAGGTCAGCAAGTTGCCAACCAAACTTATTATAAATATCGCACATTTCACAACCACGTGAAGGATTTGTATTAAATATGGATCGTCAATGGCAACTTTTTCCAGAAATTGGGACCAGATTTCTGTATCGTATTCTTTATATGTCTCTGTGTTGTTATCCATACTTTTGAATCACAGAAGCCTATTATTCATAAAGCGACTTAATTGAAGAAGTTTTTTCATTATTACCTTTGGATTTACAATCGTTATATTCAGTTTCATTGATAGTATGTAAAACACTGGAAACGCGAGTGTTATGTCGTCTGCCGCAGTATCATGGTAAATATTAGCTATTGCCGTATAACGCTACGCTAATTATGTTTACAGAACAAAGTTAACCTAACAATTAAGTAAATTTGATTTCCGGATTATGTTTGCCAACGTTGCGGCCAATTTTTTAAAATATTCCATGCTCATATCTTTTATCTATCGAAGGTAATACGATAGGCTTTGTGCATGGAGTATAATGTGATATGATTTGGCTCGTTGTCTAGTGATAAGCATGTTAAACCACAGCCCTGAGGTTCGAGTCCCGGACTGAACAAAAGTATTATTGGGTTTTTTTTTCTTTCTAATAACAGGTGGAATTCAGGAAGTTGGCGGTGTTACACCCCTGTGCCTCGATGACCACGTTAAGTCGGCGCTGCGCCTGACTTTACTCCGATCGTGTCGGATTACCGCCCCATCGGACGAGGATGAGGGATGTGAAGAGAATGATATTGTTGTTATAATGCGGTTAGATATGTTGTACAGGTACACGACTGGGTCCCTGCATCGGTTCAAGTCTTGTCGTGGCGGTGGGGCTAATTAGCTTGGGGTGAATCGACTTTGGCGAAGCGAATTTTGAGTGAATCGACTTTGGCGGTGATGCTGGGAACCTCACCTCATTGCACTGTCCCAAAGTTGGTGAGTTTGTCCTGTGGTGTGGGGCAACCCCATATGTGGTGGTGGCCTGATGATATCTTCTTCCGGTGCAACTCACCAACTCTAGCCGTTGAGGTGCCCTGATGATATCTTCTTCCGGTGCAACTCACCAAAGGCGGCACTGTGTCACTCGTGGTGGTTTTCGTGGGCATTCGGCACACCGGGAGCCTCACACACCACTGTACCCCACCCAGGGCAAGTGAAACAAAAAAAAAGATATGATACATACACCTGAAGCTGTTACCTCCGAAACGGCTTTAAAGCTTTTTTTATCTAATGTTATAAGCATATTCAGTACGTCTAAGAATCATCTGCTATTATCTGCTTTTCTTGAGAAGATAAGGGTTGTTTACCCAACCCGGCAAAACAACATTTGCTGGGTCAGCTAATAATATATGTATACTTATCATTACACAATTATGGCTTTAATCATGTTTTTATTATTAACACGATACAATCAGTAATAAAGTAAATTGAAGTACTTTATTACAACCGTATACTAAAAATTCTACAGATTTTACCACGCAAGTGTTATCGTATCCACTGGAATTAAGTTTGCTGTTATAGGACTTAGTGTTGTAAAGTATTACTAGGTATTGCACGAGGACTACCTGAACGTGCTATAGCAATATTTCGCCGTAGGCACCTAGTGCAATTACGTCCTACAAGGTGTTAGTAGCATTTTTTATTCAAATGTCTAAACATTACAATAAAACAATTTTCACGGATATATCGCGGTTTATTTAATTATTTAAGTAGCCCGACGTCTATTCATATTAAAAAACAAAGTCCTCAAAATGTCCGGAATTCCTCAAAATATATTGATCTGATTTTCACGTGGTTCTCACGAATGGTCAGACCAATTAGAAAGTTTTAGTGTAGAATTTATTAGGTTAGTCTAGCCTCTGTTATTCACGGGCGAAACCGAGTCAGATGTATGGTTATTACATAAAATATGAATTACGTGCGTCAAAACAGATGAAAGCAGTTAAATCATGGTGCATACATAAAATAAAACTTTTTTAATATAAAAAAAAAATGTTGTCATGACATTTGTTAATATTGCGTAGGTACTTGGCAAATGCTTAACAATCGTTGTTGAAGCGGATTTCGGGAAATTCTATCTCTTGGGATTTTTCCAATACAATTTCAATAATTTCCCGACCCCATCTCGGAAAAGTGTTGCCACTTGAATAAGCGAAGTACTGAAATAAAACAAGTATTGAAGTAACTATAGTAGCTTAAAGTTAAAGTGAAAAAGCTAATGATGGTACAGATGGTATGTAATTCACGGTCATAGCCACCACTATCTGTAATTCGTCATTTTCCTGTAGCAGATTTATAAAGGGGATATATTTTACAATAAACTATACAACAATAACACATCTTCACTTCCTGAATGTGGTAGGCTACAAATATTTTGGCAGCAATAATACCTATAGTATTGCATCGATATAAAATATGGCATACATTTTAAATTAGACAAACTCAGATACATATCTGTGCCAAGCCATATTCAAATTGGCCTACGTGGCCAAATTTCAGAGAATCCCTGGCCTAACATCGTACTAAGAGATTTTTATATGTGTACAATGAACGAGGTGAGATAAGTAGTTAAATTATTTTAAATTGTATTTACTTCTATTTTAAATATTTTCTATAATATACTTTAAACAGAACGAAGACGATCTACAATAGATTGTCTTTTGCGTGGTGCTGATGAAACACATATTGTATGCTTACAAATCTGGATGCTACTTCTGTCAGGTTGCTCGCTGGCATGTATTCCATCCTAGTGCTCTCTCCGGTAGAGCTCCTCCCCGTAACAGCGACTGTAGTAGCGTTTGTGTTTACGTTCCTCTCGATCTGAAAATTACCAGCATCCTTAAGTAGATCGAATTTTTAAAAATCGTAGAAAATAAACTTAAATTTTAAATAAAGTAAACATGTATTTTTTTAACAAAACATCGCAGAGATGTATGCCAACTAAACGTTAACGTACGTTACGTCATCTTATTGAAACCAGGTCCAGCTAAACTGCAGGCTTATAAAATCTGCAGTAAAAGATGTGACATTGCTGTGCGGATTATAATTTACTGATGTAGTCTAGACCTTTCATTTTCGAAATAATGGGATCCGATTATTCCGTCAGTCGACATGGCGGTCTAAATTATAACTTTATGCGAATGCAATGTCTTGGGTGTTTTACTTTGGGATTCCCTCCGGCCCTATACAGCCAGTTTTACTTGTTGACTAATTCACTCAAATGAGCTTCATTATAGTGGAAAATGTTGTTTAAACTTTGAAAACGCTCTTACATTTCTTCTGCTGGTACCAAAGGAATGGCGACTGTACGTTTCAATTCCTGAAGTAGTAAATGCAGGGTGAATCTTAAAATCCTTTGCCAAAACACTTGAGATTACACTTAAGACAGACACTTAAAGAATTGCACTTAGGACAAACAATTAATGTGATTTAAGTCTTGATGTCAACATTGATGTATCTCTGCCAGTATGATCACTAATGACTATAACGCAATTGCGTACGTCGTAACATTGCTTTCAGATTCTCCTGTTCGGATAAACCCCGCAGTTTTCTGATACAGTGTCGAACTCGTCGTCATATATAATAAATTTGAAAAGTCTTCACGGCCAAGGGCGAAAAATTAATTTATGATGTGCTATCTCTGTTAATGTCTGCAATCTGTTGAATTTCTTTAAACTTATTTACATAGTCTGTATTGTGATGACAGCTATGACAGCTGATTAATGCCTTCTTTGTTTTCGTTGACGTGGGGAAAAGCACTTACGCGCCTTCACCGGCCCTGGTCTGGTGTGTGGGACTCGCGCCACATGATACTACCGAATACTCCCAAAAACCACCACGTGCCATCAGTGCCACCTTTGGTGAGGTGCCCCGGAACAACAATCATCAGGGCACCTCGACGGCTGGTCAGCCCCCTAAGGGACTAAATCCACCTCCATACAATGGGGTCGCCCAGTACTACAGGACAACCCCTCCGACTTTGGGATAGTACAATGGGGTGAGGTTTACATCCTCGCCCCTTGTCCTGTTGCTTACAAAATTTTTCTTTATAAACATATGGTAATAAATGATTCTGAAAGTCTGGATTTCGGAATATCTCAGCTTAAAGTTTTTATGGACATCTTAATAAACGATCTTAATAATTCATCAAACTATAAATAATAAGAAATAAGATTAGAAACCAATCAGGTTTAAATCCACACAGATACGTGATTATAGAGAATAATAAATTTAAAAATATTTGATATGATAAACAAATTTAAACTATAAAATGGAAAATAATGTACAAATATGTTCATGGAATCAATGTCAAAAATAAGTGATGAAGATATCTATAAGAATGTAAATTAATGTACGATGTGCCACAAGGCTGCTTCTTAGGTCCGTTATTACTTATACCTTACATCGGTTATATATATATCGAACGCCAATATGCATTCAATCAAACTTTCTGTATTGTTAATTAAATATGAAGAAAAAACAAAAATTAAAAATTTAAGACCTAGTACGCAAACTGCATAAGTGTCGTAAGTAGTAAACCTTGGTAACACCCTGTGCGGAAGCTGGTGATATTTCTTGATTATACAAATTTGAAAAGTTCAAAGCATATATCGTGATAGGATCACAAAAACGCCTTTATATAGGTAAGCTTCTACTCTTAAAGCGCATGACGTTTCTGGTATTTTTTTTTTACCCACCTACGACAAAGTAAAATGGAGAATTGCGATTTTGATCAATATAAAGATGTATGAAATTTCATCGGTTCCCTCATAACGTCTTAACTATTATAATTTGATATATGAAATATCAATAGAAGCGTCTTGATCTTCCGCTGGTTACTTGATGTCACATTACATTCTCTTGCGCATATGATGTCAAGTGTTAAATGTAAAGTATTTAATATTCTAGTATTGGAATTCTACACATGGACCTTATAAACTTACATGAAGTAATTAAATTAAGTAATTTTTATTTTGAAGAGTTGACTAGTAAAGATTCTCAGAATATAGACAAAATCTGAAGGTTAACTCATTAAAAGAGGTATCTGCCAATCGAATGTCAAACGTGGATATATTGCAGACTTATTACAAGTAAACCAACTCTAATAGCCCTAAGTCATGTTGCCCATGAAGCACAAGATCTCGTGCATTACATGCTGAATATTCATGCACCGAAAAAAGTGATAATATCCTGCTGATAAGAAGCTGATCTGATAAGAGTCTCAAATGAAACGAAGCAACTAATGAATCGCGGACCTGAAGTAGACATTCATTTCGCCAAGTCTTAAAATGATCCACACTTTAAACAAGGATATATTACTTGAATCGATCTACTAAGATGAACAATGCAAGACTAAGTAATAACCGCTGTTTTATATAACATAGCTGTATACTGTGTACATGTCGCAATCGTCTAAATCACCGTATGTACTTCATTATATTCAAACGATATCAAACGACCATATTCAAAAGATTGGCCGGATTGAATACGGCTGAGTGAAAACGCGCCAGAAAGAGTTCGGCGATATTCAATAAAGCTAGCCTTATTGAAATAAAGTGAATCATTTTCCACCTTTTTGATACGGGTCAGTTCCTAATTTTCACACTCGAGGCGTTTTTTTTACGTTATGGCATTGCTTGCCACGGCAACAACAATTGCGGCGATTATAGAATACGAAAAATAAAAAGTAATTTCTTTTTTTGATACGGGTCAGTTCCTAATTTTCACACTCGAGGCGTTTTTTTTTTACGTTATGGCGTTGCTTGCCACGGCAACAACAATTGCGGCGATTATAGGATACGAAAAATAAAAAGTAATTTCTTTTAATTTTTCGTCTTCGTCTAGATATGTTTCAAGGTTTAGGCGGGAGCTGTCTACCGACTAAAGTTTCGTGCCTAAGTTCTTTTTTTCATTTGCACTCTAAAACACACTTGGCCTAATTTCACACTTTTATCGATCGCTGTCACTGCCTAAAATCAAGAGATTTAATGAGGCTAAACTTCAGCCGCCATATTGAAGAACGTTTCGCAATTGAAATCCGGCTAATCTTTTGCCCACCAAAAACAAAACGGCCCTGTTTATGAAAATATCTAGCCATAACGTTATACGGCGATTTGTACAATACGACTACGACACACAAGCAACAACGAAGCCCTATAGATAGCAGACAAAGCATCGCCTCCACAGAGTACTATATGGGAAACTGCCACATACAACTCTGCTCAAAGCTGATTGAGCCGTGTGTGGCTAAAAAAAATGTGCCTATTGACGTTGATCGCCGCAACGTCTGAGAATCGGTTTAATTTATGCTGTTATGTGTTTAACATCGATTCGTTTAAATTGATAATTTTTTATTTAATTTTAAATATTTAAAAAGCTCATATAAAAAAATATTTTTGCAGCTACCCTTAACTTGCCTTTGCTGTATCCCATATACTTATATATAAGGGTTATCACTTAGTATGAGTTTTGGGCGACCTAACCTGGGATATCGCATGTAAAGGAGAGCAAGGCATCTTCAGGCCTTATGAAACTAGTTCCTTAATACAAAGTTAAGAGTACATTTTATCGAAAGGCGGTTTTAATGCTTGTTTATATCTTGTACACAAAAAATTGAACCTTAAAATTTTCTGGTGCATACGGTGACTACGTCATATCATACGCGTCGACCCGCGGTTACACCAGCGTAACTCCAGTCCTGGTTAGTCGTAGCATCACGGTATATAGCCTTCGTCGACAAATGGACAACACAAAAATATTTTTTCAGTTCGGGCCAGTAGTTTCTGAGATTAGTGGGTTAAAGCAAACAAATAGACTATTCAGCTGTATATTATTAGAATAGATTTAGATTCAACGTTAACGTATTTAACACCTTAGAAATATACTCACAAAAAATGTCCACGAGATAAGTCTGTACACGAAGGCACCAGTCACGTGTTGTCTTTCATAACCACCGAAGTCAATATCCACATCGAAGCCTACTTTCACTCGATGCAAATTCAGGTTCCCGCGAAAAGTGAAGGTGGTATGTTGGGTATCATTTATCGTTCTTATCGCGAAACTCTGAAGAAAATTGGATATGTCCACTCTCTCAATCGATACAAGGAATCCATTGGTGTAGTTGACTGTTCCCACCACGTGCCAGTTGTAAAGCTCGACACTGAAAAGTTAATGCATTACCTAAAGATGGCTTCGCTAAGAAATACGAAACTTTTGACCAGCCGTTGACCAGGTTGGATAAAAATACACATGCGCGGTTCGGATAAAAAGAAGTGGGTATCGCCTCCGAATTCATGATGATGCCAGCTTGTAAACTGAAATTTTATAAAACACTTTTTTGTCTCATCTGACGATTGTTTTATAGTGTGTAACAAAAATAATAAAATGGCAATTTTCTTAGTTTGTCGATATTTTTTACCTCGTGTTATAGATTTAAGAAGGGCAGAAGACCAATTGGAACCTTTTGATGACTACCGACGCCCATGTACATTCGCATGATTTTTACGTTGATGCATTCGGCCTGCCTATCATCCCCCATCCCCTCATTGGGCCACCAGCTACTCACAAACCGCACGAAACGCTGTCACTTTATGCCGGTATCAAGTGAGCGAGAGGTACATCCCCGGACGTGCCGGCCCATTTCCGTCACATAGAAGGATGTAGTGTCATGCACGACGCACGTCACTACCTCCTCCTATGCAGCATGGCACTACCTCTTCTTATAATAATAGTATATGACTTATATGTTTAATAATATTAATATTCACGCCGTTTTCAGCGACTGCTATAAAGTCTCCTGTTGGCATCGACCATGGGCCGCCATATCGCTCTGGTATACTCCCTCCTCGACATGTTATACATGTACACACTCACTTCACCGGCGTCGACACTTCATCCATTTTCATGTTGCACCATTTTATATTCGTTTCCAGCTCATGTACGACTGCCTGCATTACCTTCGTATAGTAACCGAGGGGGTTCACTAGACACGTCCTGGAACCTACATTTAAACATAGTTATGTTATTTAAACTAAACAGTACAATGAGTCTATCTTGTTTACCGATGAAATGCAGAATATCAAAAAGAAGAGCCCTACTTATAAGGAACATCTATTTTATGTAATATACAACAACTATATTGCTACACTAGGTAAAATACTAGTTGGTTGGTGGTTGGTTGGTAGAATGTTGTAATTTTTTCAATAAGACACACACATAGGCACACGTATTTCTATTTTATTGTTTAAATGAGTTTCTTTCTTTTTTATACCTACTAGAGTCACAGTAATTTTAAAAATTGATAGTATTTTACTCTAAAACGTCTGTTAAACAATATCGAGGATACTTACCCCATGTTTGACATGAAACTGTAGCACATAATGTACACAAAATAAATAAAGATTTGAACATAATATTGGATTACCACAGCAATAAATTGAGCGTATATTATAATTACTTACACATCGTAAAATACATTCACCTTATCTAGAAATTGTGTTACCTTACCTTATCTAGAAGTAATGCACAGACATTATGGTACAATTATAATTTATAGATGACTTTACTTTTACCTAATTTGCTTGCTGGTCGTGTAGGTGCTCGCGGCACAGAGTAGTGCCGAATAGTCATTAAAACCACAGTGAAAGTCATCAGTGCCACCTTTGGTGAGAGGCCTCGAAACTGATGATTAGCAGTTTCGAGGCCTCTCACCTATATAATGATGCAGCCTGCACTCTTACTACGAGTAATTTTAACGCCTCATAGCATAAGCGCGTATGCTACTCCTGGAGTTTTATATATTCTTAGTTCCCAGCTAATATTATCTTTCTAGTATAAATGACTGCGCTAAGGTCGAAATTGAACAGTTGGATTACCTGACGGTGAGAGCATATTGAATGTCATATAACAAACTGCTGGAATCTGTCTAGAAATACAAGTTTGTGGATTTTTGGATAGAGTTGTAGTAGTTGGTTAACGTTAAAAAACTTTCACGTCAGATCTGAAGATTAAATTGTCTATGTCTTTCCTAAAATTGAGACTGTCTTTTATTACTAAGTAAAATATTGATAAGAGGATAATGTCGTTCCGTACTGATAGTAGCGCATTTCTAATCCTCGAACCCTCTCAGAATTTCGAGTGTTGACTCGAAATTTATCTAAGCATTTTATCTAAGCCTCAGGTTCTCACTTCGAAGTGTTGCCACGGCTGTGATGGTTCAATATGTAGGACGAAATGTTGAAACGATAGTTGACAGGAGATTGACGATGTAGAAACTTAAATAAACATGACTATGAAAATGAAAATGAAAATGAAACTATCTAAATCTACTTCAAAAATATTAATTCTTGGGGTTTGGATTTATAAACAGATAGGACAAATTATAAGATATTAGAAAAGCGATAATTTATGAAACTCTAAAGTATCTTTTATAAAACGCTTATAAAATGGATATCTTATCTATACTCATCAATTATTTTTATATCGAGATACTGGAGATACTCAACTTTGTTTCAACTTTCAATACTGCAAGGATAGCAGGTAGTTCATATCAATTGTTTACACAACGTTATAATCATGAAACGAGTGCTTTTAGTCGTGTTTGTGTTGTTTTATTGTTCAACGGTTTGTGATGCCGGTTAGTTCCTACTAATACGTCCCACCTGTGCGCATTGTTTGTTCCCTGACCGTTTGCCTCCTCGCTTCTGTTCCCTGATCGGATCCGTCTTAGGCCGCACTGTTCTCGGGCTGATCGCCCCCGCGGGATGCACTTTTATCTGGCCCGGTGCCTCTTCGTACCGCACTGTCCTCTGACCGGGTGCACCCTCAGGCCGTACTGTTCGTGGACCCGCCGCCCCCTCGGGACGCACTTTTCTCTGGCCGGGTGCCTCTTCGTACCGCACTGTCCTCTCACCGGGTGCACCCTCAGGCCCTACTGTTCGCGGGCCGGTCGCCCCCTCGGAACGCAGGGTGCAGTGATGTTGGGATGCCATGCACGTTGTGCCATAGATCGGGGTTCGAATGTCCCACCCAGGTTATGGAAGTTTGTTTATGTAATATGTGCACATGTTAAGTTAATAAAAATATTTAATATATTCCGCCAATCGTAGTGTGAATCCCATAGAATATTATTATTATATTTATGATTGTTATGAATACGAAATATTCTTTTTAGTAAGAAACGTTCGACTGATAGACCACCGGAGTTTTATACTGGGGGTGATTCAGAAGACTGTTAACCACGTGGAAGAAAGGACGTGGTCAATTCTGAAAATTAGTGATATCTCAATAGATATAAAGTATGCATTTTTATCAATTAAATGAACAATATTAATTTAAAGTTTAGGATTATACTAATAATTTACTTTCGAATTTTAGTGAAGATATTTTCGGGGTTCAGCATACAGGAACACTGGAATTCAAAAATGGGTTTGTTATATCCGTACAAAGTTTGGATGTTCTGGAAAATACTATCAAACAGATGTGGGTAGCCAACGCTGAGGATGGCACCACCTCGGCACAACCTCAGGCCACTTTGAGACTCCACAACGTGGCAGTTGGATTCGATGTTACAGCGCGTCTCTTGGACGGCGTTCATCATTTCACAGGGGTGTTGGTTTATCCACATATTCAATTGCAATTTTTGGTATACATTCATCTTTTATATAATATTTAGTAATGAATGTGGAAATGCATGGCCAGCTATGTAAGGATCGTGATATGTGGCACTCGATCCTCTCTACCTATCCCATTATCGAAGACGTTTTGTACTTAAGTTTATTCTTAATACGAATTGTCGAAACGATATCAGGTAAGACAAAGTGACCATTCCGCTATATTGAGTATTTTAGCTGGGCAGTATGCAGATTAGTTTCAGCGAACACTTTGGAAGTAAAAGAAACTCAAGCATACTATACGTTTCCTATCTAAGACACAATACATAATGTAATAAAAAAAAAAAATGTCATCCTAGCCGATTGTCGGATACAGTGGCCATCTCTATAGGGACCAGCCAACTGCGCAGGATGTATCACAGTGCACAAGTATGTGCGCAATCAGAAGTGCACTCCTTGTTCCCTCGTTCTCTTATTTCCATGGGACGGAAAACCGACACGACCGGCGAGAAATCCGGCGCAGGACCGGCTTAACGTGTGCTCCACAGCACGGGGACGTCAGACCGCCAACATCCTGTCTTCTGACTGTTATCAGAAATTGCAAAATCTCTATAAAATTTTGGCCCGACGCGGGTTTAGGGTTTGTTCTGAATAGTTCAGATTTATTTTCTTAATAAAACAATTTTTTATTGAATCTTTTAGATACCGAAAAATATTTATACGGGTGTCATAACTGCGAGAGTGATTGGAACAGTGACAACACATAACAATAGAATGAGAATGATGCCATACAATGATATTTCAAAAGCGATTCCGCCTTTAGTAAGTATTTTTATACATTTTTAGGAAGAGGTAGTGCCATGCTGCATAGGAGGATGTAGTGTCATGCACTATGCATTGCACCTCTCGCTCACATAATACCTCCGTAAAGTGACATCTTCAGTGTCGCGTTTCGTGCGTTTTGTGATTAGCCAGGTTTAGCCCAATGTGACTATCGCAAATTGTCATGTACCACATAAATCGTCCTATTATTTTCTTCTCACAGACACACACTAGACACTTGAATTTCATTCGCCGATTCAACAGTAAAATATATAATTGTGAATTCGACAAATTTGAGGGTACTTTTAAATTTTCAGTTCAACTGGAATGGTATCGTGGATTCGGTGACCAACTGGGGAGATGCTGTTTTTGCCCCAATCGCACTGGATGTGGCGTTAAACGAAGTGAAATTCCCTACAATATGCTACAACTGTGCAGTCGTTTGAATTATCAAAATATTTCAACTTTTGTTCTTATGCTATTTTTAATTCACATTGTTTTCGATTTCTTTCAACCTTTCCTCTCTTTTCCGACTAGTTTGCTAGTGTAGTTATTTAGTCCAACGTCCTAGGTGAAAAGACCCGAGTTCAAATATTTTTTGAAAAATCGACCTTGATTGTGAGTACTGTCGGGGTTGATTTTTGAAAAAATGTTATACAAACCTCCCATTACAGTTAACGGGAGGTTATATTATATAATATATGAACCTCTCATTACAATTAATGTTCATGAGACGTTTGTATATTTTTTGAACTATTGGGGGGAGCTATCGGAGCCAATAGGCATAGGAGATTTTGATGATGCGATGCCAATAGATATTGTTGGCATGCCATATGCATGCCCTTCATTTTTTGAAATTGCCATTGTATGAAAATCATGTACATGTTACGCGGGTGAACCCGTGGGATCAGGTTGTGTTTTGTCGGATAGAAAATTGTGCATATGCTAAAGATCACTGATCGTCTCCCTCAACAGTACGATGAACTGTTTACAAATCCAATAGCGTAGCCAACAGTACCTACTATAGTTCCATCATGATCATTTCCATCTGAAAGAAAGTGCCCAGATGCGGGGGCATTACACCTAAGACGTCCACGTTCAGGGCCTGTACCTGAGTCTGGAAGCATGGGCGAAACCATTATCTACAACATACTGGCAAGGGGCAAACTTAAATCCAAGCAGAAGCCCCCACCCCTGTTACACTTGTTGTGAATTTCTGCAACATAAGGAGGGTTGCATTCTAATTTAAACGCCGTGTACCACTACTACGTGACTGTGAATCCGGCCTTGTTCTTCATCACCAAAACGCAGATATATTGTCCAATTGGTACGTCAAAGCTCGCGTACCCAAGCTCGCGTAGGCAAGGGCTAGTACACTCGATATATTATAGCCGTAAGCTGGAGGTTTTGCCTATATAAACGAAAGTACCTGTTTTCGACGCCTCTGCAATATTAAGAGAGGGATACCTCCATCATTTGGCTACGAGTAGATAGCATCGACCACCTCCGCGTCTATTCGTGCTTGTATAGATCACATAATGGGAATGGCGAAACTGACCGACTCCTCAAAGACACCGAAAAAACTACTCATTCCTTGCTAAAAGATCCCGACCGCTGAGATCATGACTTTTGGTGATTTTAGTACCCATCACGTCGATTGGTTAGACTCACGTGTTACCGATCCAGCGAGGAGGTGAGGCGTGAAGAGCCTTTCCCGTAGCGTATCGTCTCATTGCCCATGAGACTCAATGATGACTTCCTTGTTGGACCTTTTGCTGACCTCCAAACTGGGCAGCTATCAGGTGTCGATACTCCACTGGGCTCATCAGGCCACCAGTTAGTGGACCAGGCGATCCGGAGTTCTGTGCCAATTTAACGCAGACCACGGCCATTTCACTATAGGTCAGCAGACTATGATGGGATGTGTTTTTCTTTGCATCCTACCCATCGAGGTGGATTTGCTTCTCACTGGATGAGCTGCTTATTACTGTTACTGGTTCTGTCGCCGACGTTGTGCTTCAGGGAATGAATCTTGTAACTCCGCAGTCATCAGTACCCACTGGCGGTAGATCACAGCCCAGGTTTAGTCGCCCCTGCAGATTACCGATATGCGGGGTGTTACCGGGCCTAGGCAAGATTCCTTCGCCAAAGCTGTCCTAGGGATCAGCCGTCTCTACCATCCCTGCACTAAAGTGATGAATCGTTGGTCCATGCTACAAAAGAGAAAGCCGATCTGTTGGGCTCTCTGTTTGCGTCCAACTTTCCTTTAGATGACCAAGGAACTCCAAAGCCCCAACTGTTACGGTGTGTGCACTCCATGCCGGATATAAAGTTCCAAATAATGTATATAACATAGTACTTCCGTAGAATAGATTACAAGTCGAGTGGACCCGATGGTATCGCACCGATTGTGTTGCGAATACCGGTGGCACCGATGCTGACACGTCTTCTCCGGTACTCATACTCTGTTGGCGTTACTCCATGCTCTTGGAAGACAGTTTTGGTACACCCCATCCCCAAGAAAGTTGGCCTCTCTGATCAATCTAACTACCCACCTATTACGATAACCCCATTGCATTTAAATTATGGAATACATAATAAATTGCCAGCGCCTGCGTTATTTGGAGAAACACTAATTTATCAACAACCGCCAAAACGGTTTCCGACTGAGACGTTCGACTAGCAATCTTTTAACTTATTTAACGCATCGGTAGACGGAGATAGTTGAAAACAACGGGGAGACTGACAGTTAGTTTGGATATAGGAAGGCGTTTGATCGGTGCCGGCATAAAGAGTCTCTTTAAAAGCTTCCATGTTACGGACTGTCCGGGAAATCGTGCGACTAGACCACATATTATTTGATAGCTGAAGGTCGTTCTGTTTATTCGGATATCAAATCTGTCAATAATAGTGTACCACAAGGCTGCGTCTTGTCTCCTACGCTGCTTCTTCTGCACATCAATGACACGCTGCAAACAAGCGGTATTACTGGTTATGGGGATGTAATATACGCAGGCTGCGCTAATATGTCCCGGTGACACGTCACTGAGTATCGGAACAAGCTCGTGTCTGAAACGAGTCCTTATTAGCGAGTCTCGGACCGGGGTCGGCAAAATTTTGTCCAAGTTCACCCCCACAAGAAACAAGTGCGTGCGTTTACCACTAAAGTAACAGTACAACAAGACTTAACAGTACCTCAATTGTCTCAGCTAGTCTATACTACTCGATATGTTGATACCAAGTACTTATTCGTATGAATATATTGAGACCAAAGTCGCGGTCACTTGGGTGAGAAGCCTGAAGTAGCCTCTAAAATTCTGGGCGTGCTTAGTAGGAAGAAACAGTACTTCATGCCTGAGCTTCGGTTGAAATTAAATTTGGGCGCAGGTCCGTCCGAATATGCAGTACCGCACACCTTATCTTTGGACCAGAGCACCTCAATATCAGCTCCTTCCATTTGACCGCGTTCAACGTTGAACGACTAGAACAGTCGACGACCAGGTGTTTTCCGAACAGATTGATCCTGTGGCATTACGAAGAGATATTGACTCACTCTTCATCTTATACGTTCCTTGGAGTTGTTCGGTTACCTCCAGCAGTAGAATTTCACTTTAGAACATCGCGGCAGAACTCTGAGTTGATAAGGAGAGTAATTGAAGTTGAACACCTTGATGTCGTTGCGTGTGTATGTCAGGCGCACTTTCTTACCGCGTACACTATCCTTGTAGAACCAGCTGCCGCCTTCTATCTTTATTCTTCAAGAACAGAGCCTTTTCCTATACCAAAGGCCACCAATGCGCCTGCGCAACTTCGGGTTCTGTGGGATTCTATGGACGGCGGTAGTTACCTATGACCTGCTCATTTGCCTCTTATCATATATCTATAGAAAAATTAATAAAGCACCAAAAAGTCTGTATTGTATACCTATATATAGTCTGTATAGTACAAAATATGATGCGTTCACAAATGCCTAAGTATTCCGAATGTCCGAGTCCGGACTTATGGCATGATGTGATGATATATTTTATAGCACAGGAGGACAAACAGGCATTAAGAGCCTTGGTGACTACCGCCACCCATTAACATCCGCATAAGCATTGCCCACCTTACATGGGCATGCCAGTGCGCCACCAGCTACTTACAAATCACATGAAACGAGACAGAATCATTCATAGTATGGGCGAGAGACCTCCACTCACTGAGCCGACCCAATTTGACTGCAATGCATGGTACAACTTCTATTTAAAGGATATTAACATAAGAATAAAAGTGAGGAAATATTGGTAGACGATTTCACATGTATATTTCTGTTTAATAAAAAAATATTGTTTTAAAATTCAAGACCAATAACAGTAGATTACATGTCTACGTCACAGTTATGATTGTTTTTCAGATCGTAATCTTAATTCTTATTAAATGTAACCATGAAGAACTTAGCACGAAGCGGCAACGTAGATATTATAAATAATAATACAATTTTCTTTTGTTTTAGATAATTTTAATCAGTACAGAACGGAATGAATATAAAGGATAATTCTTTCATATCATATAACACGTACCAAGCTATATATAAATTTTAACTCGTTATAAGCAATAATTAAAAAAAAAAAGAATAGGCATACAATTTGTATTAATGTTAGGTCCTTACATATGAAATGAAATGAATATTTTTTAATATAATATATTCAGTTAATCAAAGTATGAACTATTGTTTTATATTATTTTTTATAATTTACAACATAAAATACTTATATCTATTAACACGCTCATAAAGAAGAGGTTACAATGTTCCTCCAATGACATTAACCACAAATTAAAACATATGAAAGTACATTTTGATTTGTTAAATAATTGGTCTAGAAAAGGCACCAAAAATAGAGTAACAAAAACTATAAAGAGTGAAATACACACAATAGAAACCTACTTAATATAATGATTGCGTTGACGAAAATAAGGAAATATAAATAAATTTAGGATTCAGATAAGTTGTCTATGGAGGTAATTTAGAAATAAGAAGCTTTCTGAATTTACATACGGAGCTAGAGAATATGACTATGTCTATAAAGTTAGTGTTATATGAGTCCACCATACGAGGCACGCGATATCTCAGCCCTGAATTGGTGCGGCAGACATTTGTTGCAAAGGGTGCGCCTGGCCGGACACAATTTTGATGTTAAGTCTATGCAGTCAAATTTATTATGCACAACACTGTATAATACATTAGCTTCGAGATATTTGCGCCTTGTTTCAAGTGATAGAAGTTTATATTTCACCAATAGTTCGGAATACGATAAGAAAGTCTTGTGACACCTGTAGTGAGTAGAGCAGAGGAATTTCTACTGGACTCTTTCAATCGCTCTTATGTATTTTCGATAAGCAAACTCCAGATATTAACAGCATATTCAAGTTGCGAGCCTACTAGCGTCTTAAATAGACAGACAGAAGAGGGGTTTCTGAACTCAGTCGTGGATCTTAACACAAAACCATACATCTTAAACGCTTTACTTATAACATCTCCAACATGTTGGTTGAGCGATAATTTATCATCAAAATGTACGTTAGCCTTTAGCTGAGGGGACTCTGGCTAGGTAATGGCCACAAAGAGAATAATTAAAATTAATAATATGAATATTTTTCGTAAAACGAATGAAATTACATTTAGGTATAGCCTATCCAAGTCCTCCTGCAACATTATGCAGTCTTAAAATAAATTTTTAAATCATCTGCATATAATACGCACAGTACCAGATTGGTATCCGTTCACCACATCTCTTTGAGAACGGTTCTTCATATAGGAACATTTCCCCTAATAACGTTGAAAGCAAGTTTCTTTAATAGAATGTCATGGTCTACTTTATCAAACGCCTTTTTAAAGTCGGTATACACAGAATCCACTTAGCGAAAATCATGAGGTTCGTGGTAGTAGATCGGTTTTTCACGAATCCATTTGCTCAGGTTTTTATGGCGAATGTTTCTATGGCACTTACAGTAGAGAAATTGGTGGGTAATGTTCAATGGCCTGCTTGGAGCCGCCCTTATTTAGGTGAGTTACGTTAGCAACTTTCCAGTTCTCGGAGAATATGCATTCCCTCAAACATTTATTGTATAATATACATAAAGGTTTACAAATACTAGTGGCAGTAGATTTATAAAATATTGCAGGTGGCCATCGGGGCGAGCACCCTTATTTGGGTTTTTAATTCTGACTTTTTAATTCTGTAATAACTGAGACTCATCGACACATATATCATGGATCACACCATTACTATCCGGACCCTCAGTAACAATATCTGGGATGATAGTCTGAGAGGCTCAAATATAGACAAGAAGAAATCTGAAAACATCTTACAGATCACAGTAGGATCACTCAACTTACGGTTCTGGTATGGCATTCATGCTGGTTTTGCTCTTGCGACTCACGACATACGATCAAAAACATATCATGTTCGATGTAAGATGTGTTCCACACTATGTACCTAATTTGCATGGCATTTATGACACAATTCTTTGAAACTTTTCTATATGCAGGAAAAATACATAGAAGTGGATCCAGTATTCTTTTGTAGTTACTAGTTATATTGTTATATTGACCGAGTTCCAATGATGACATGAGGTACAAAAATCACTGCTGGTCATCTCCAGAGAAACTGTGGGGGGTTACGGGCATCGAGGCGAACCTCATAACGCGGGTTGGGTCGCAAGGGGACGACTATCCCCTCGGTAACGAGGCCGCAATAAAATTGCGGTTTGCCATCCTGGCTTTTGGCTCAGGGAAATGTAGGCCCATTTAGGGCCTGTGTGTTATGTGGTGTGTTGTGACTGTGGTGAGTAGCCATTGGGTGTGTCATGCGTGCGCATGTGTGATCCTCGTCCGGATCGCAGGACACGCAGTCCCTAGTCCGCTTGGTGGATCACGGGGGGGAGGGAGTTCACGCGGATACGGCCTCCCGTCAGGTGGTCGCGCATGCAGCGGGGCCAGGTCACGTAGATGAGCATGCGGTCCATTGTCTGCCCTATTGAACATAGCGCTCGACAATCGAAACACAAACTCATCCAGCGACTCTATTCGCAAGTCACGCGCGATCACATCCTTGCGGACGTAGCGACCGGCACCCGTGATGACCCGTAGGGATATATTTTGCTGGGCTTGCAGGCGTTTCCGCTGGGCCTGGCCTGGTTCGTCGGCGAACAGCGCGAGCATGACATCCACCTCACCCTCACCCGAAGGATCGTTGAGTGTGGGGATGTCGGTGTAGGCCGCGTACAGGCAAGGGGATATGCAACTGCCCTGTGGCACTCCGGCATGTATGGCCTTCACCGAGGAGTGCCTCCGCTCCACCGCTACCCGGATGGTCCTACCTTCCCAGAATGACGCCACTAGTCTCACAAACGTCAGCGGGACGCCGGCGTCCACCAACTTGTACAAGAGTCCCGGGTGCCACACACTGTCGAAGGCCTTCTCCATATCGAGAAAGACTGCGACAGAGTGTCTCCCCTTGTTCATCTCTACAGACAAGTGGTGGATCACCCACGTCAGTTGCAACGTGGTCGAGTGGCCGCTCCGGAAGCCGAACTGTTCGTCCCTTATGGGAATGTACAGCTTCAGCCTCCGAAGCAGAAGCCTCTCGAACAACTTGGCGATGTGGGACAGCAGCGTTATCGACCGGTAGCTTCCAGACCGGCTCCCAGCCTGCTCCACGACACTCCCTCACCTTCGCAGGCAGTTCCTCGGCCAGCTTGTTAAGTTGTGCCTTGATTCTAGGACAGCGGGTACGGGTCAAGAGTTTCCTCATCTGGCGTTTCCTCTGCAGGTCCTCCAGTAGACTCGGGGGAGCTCACCCCGCCGGCGCGATGTCACCGGTACGACGGTGGTCGCCGCCGCCCGCGCCTCCCGGATTTTCTCCGTGAAGAGTCGAGCGGCGGCCTCCACCTCGCCCGGAGTAGACAGTTGCCCGGCGATGGTGAAGACGACTAGGCTATCCTGATAGGCGCCCCAGTCGATCCTCTCTCTGGTCCGCACTCCTTCCCTAAGGGTTGCTCCGGAATCAAGTGTGACGAGGATGGGTAGGTGTTGAGTGTCGAGGTCGTACAGGACCTCGATGTTGACCGTGGCCTTGAGGCTCTGGTGTAGGGCGATGTACAGAACGTCCGGGGTGCGCAGGGGATCCGTAGGCACGTGTGTAGGACACGGTGGTCCTTGCACCGTGTAGCCGCGATCTTCCGAATCCTCCTGCAGTCCGAAGCCAGCGTTGTTCGTGACGGCCGATCCCCAAGCTGGATGCTTGGCGTTCAGGTCGCCGACCAACAACACCTGGCCGCCATTCCCCAGTACGTTGTGGACATCATCTAGGTTAAAACTGTTCCCGGGATGTCTGTACGCCGCGTAGATCCTGAGCTCCTCCCCCGCCATGTGAACGACTATACCAGTCGAGCCCATGTCGGTGAAGGGGCCCTGACTCAATTCGTCGTGGACGACGTCCCGCCGAACGAGCACAGCCGTACCTCTGTACGGCCTCCCGCTCGGCGACAACCTACGATACGCGACGTAGTTCGGTAGACGGAGGCTCCGCGTCGGCCCCAGCCAAGTCTCGCCCAGCAGGATGACGTGTAAGTCATACTGCTGAGCGAGCAGCCGGAGACTGTCGCTCTTGCTTCCTATACCTCCGGGGTTCCAGTAAGCGACCCTGAGTATGTCACGATCCATCACTGGCTCCCCGTTGGTTGGCTCCGTGCGTACGTAATTTGCGCCCAGATGCGCGGGTCCCGGAGCACCCTGGACAGCTCGTCTTTTACGACCGCCCTCTGCTCCTCCCTGACGATCTCCCGGATTAACTCCCTGAGATCATCAACGTGAACCCGGGGCTCGTCGCGCCGACGCTGCTCCCCCTCCGAGCACCTCGGTTCCCGCGAAGGTGGGGGGACTGATGTCCGTGGTGAAGGAATTGGTGTCTGTACTGTGGGGTGAGTTGGTGCGCGTGTTTGTGAGCGTGCTTGTCCCGGGTCTCTAGCCTGCGAGGGTACTCGGCGCACTGCGGACACGGTGGTCTCCTGCTGCGGAGGGTGGCAGCTTGGGACGGCCTCAGCTTGGGGCTTCCTCTTACGAGTGCTCCTCCTTTTGGGCTTGGCCGTCTTCACCTGCCTGGGTTTGGGGTTGTTGGCCGGGGCGGCAAGGGATGAGCCTGGGCCGTACTCGACCTGTCCTTCCCTCCGCAACGGAGCCGCGGGCACAGGTGCGGCGCGGTGTCGGCCGTGAGGGTCCAGTGTAAACTGGTCTCCCTGCACAGCGGGCTTTTGTGGGATGGGAGAGTGGATGACCTCGGGCCTAAGGAAGGCCTTACACCTCCGGTCATTGGCCGTGTGAGGGCCCTTGCAATTGGCGCAGGTTGGGGTGGCTCCTCTCAGCAGCGGGCAGTCCCCGACTGCATGGACCCCACCACAGCGGACGCACCTAATTTCCCGGTGGCAGTTCATTGAGGAGTGTCCGAAGAGCTGACAGCGGTGACACTGTGACGAGCCCTGTCTGCCCTTCCACCCCTCCACGACCACTCCGGGCATGTAGAGGAGCTCTATCACTTCGTAGAGGCGTGTGAGCTCCTCGCTGATCAGGCGGTCCTGCTGCGCGTGGTACAGGCAGCCGGGTCTCCCGCCTCTCGCCGGTATATGCCGGACGAAGCGCACCGGGAAGCCCAGGCCCCTGAGCTCCTCGGCGATGCATTCGGTGTCCGTCCCCACTGGCAGACCTCTAATACCCACTTTGGTGGGGAGGTCTGAGGGTGGGGAGTAACAGTGCCACTACACCGCCGGGTTGTCCTTAGTCAAGGACGTCAGTAAGGCCTAGACTGCCCGAAACTCCTCCGCCGACTGTGCCATGAACCTTATGCCCCCCCAAAGGGCCGGGAGTTGGGTGCGTGCCCCAGCACGTCACGCAGGGTGCGGAAATGCCTCTGCCAGTCTGGCAGAAACTCCACAACTATCGGAGGGAACTCCGATAGTCAGCGCGGCGGCTGGGACTCGCTGGGGTTGCGGACCGTGGTAGGCGGGGATGGGGATTGGGGGTAGGGACACTCCTAGGGGCTACCTTCCTGGGGCTCTCCAGAGCGTCGGCGAAGCTGCGATATCGCGTCACGTCAACCGATCCACTGGAGAAGGCCGGCTCGACGTCCCCTGGAGACACAGCAGCCGAAACGGAGGCGGAGGCGACTCCCGGCGACGTCGACGAGTCCTCCTCGGGCGCCGCCGGACCAGCCATTTCCGACTCGCGAGCCACAGGTGACGTATGCAGTGATTCAGGCGGGTCGTGTGCAGACAGAGATGGAGATTGAGATGACGTAGAGGTGGCGGTCGAGTGTGACTCCTCCACTGCGACCAGCTTGGAGGGTCCTTCGGCGGGCGAGGACGCCGCGCGCTTCTGCGGGCGTAGCTCCTCCAGCTCCGCTAGGAACTCCTTCACCTCATGAGGTACAAAAGTTCACAACTCAATGTAGACCTATTGCTATATAGGATTGGCACATGCTATATAGGAAGCACCCATTTCACATGGATCCCCGTTTGGATTGGGTTGCCAAGAAATATCCGGAAGATTAAAATCACCCGCTATACATAGGTCTCCCAATTTATATTCGTTCAACGTATCTAAGAAAAAGTCAAATAGAGATTGGAAAGCGTCTAGTGACGCCCATGGGGGAACATATACACAACTTATTATCCCGGCGGGGTAGGGCAACCGTAACGTACTCGATGCAGGCGTCACAAGATGAGTCTTTAGGTGTTTCGAACATACAAGGCTGAAGTTCGCGGATAATCGTAACAAGGGCTGCCCCACCATCCTGTCTATTAATTACGTCTCGATCACGGTCACATCTATAAACAATATAACGATTATCAATAAACTCATTGCTATGTGTTTCCGTTGAAATTATTACGTAATAGGAATGAGATAAGATATTCATGTACAATGTTCATACATTGTACATGAATATCTTAGCTTAGTGCGAACACCTCTACAATTAAAGTAATATATCAATAAGTTGCTACTACTATCCATTATCAGGTGAAAACAATAATTTCATTATTAACATATAAGTCCACAAATAAGATCTTATAATATTCAATTTTGGACGATAAAATAATTAGGATAATATTATAGTTGTATACTGAGTAGATATAGATTATAGGTAATTTAAAATTGAAATTTGATTTACTTATAAATAGGCTTCTTATGTTGTACATATTTTTGCACATTATATCTGAGACACACTGTTTGCTATAAAAAAGGAAGAAATGCCAGTAAAGATAGAAACTTAATACTATTAAACAAATTTTTGCTTGGTAAAATAACATAGGCGATAAAACACAAAATGAGAATTATTACTAGGTTCTACCCTCTTTAATCTTGCAAAAGCTGGTAAGCGTCATCGTGTTCACATACAAGTATTGTGGAATTTTTGACCCAAACATATTTATAATTATGCCTCTTAGCGGCTTCACGGGACAAACGAAATAATT
>JAFELO010000099.1:249369-289571 GCA_017140195.1 Eumaeus atala | reverse complement strand
GTACCCGGTGGACTGTCACTGGGCAAAGTAGTTGAATTGCGGACAGTACCAGTGATTTGAGGACAGTACCAGTGATTTGAGGACAGTACCAGTGATTTGAGGACAGTACCAGTGATTTCCATACTAGCGGGTAGGTTTTCGTTACGACGCTCAGGTAAGTTGCATATCTCAACATTACATTGGCGGGCTTGTTGTTACAAAATGTCAATTTTGGATTGCAGTGAAGTGACGATAGGATTTGTCGCGATTGATTGTAAACATGAAGTTTTTTTTAGTGAATAATGCTCTTCTTGTTGAAACTGTGAGCCATGTTGGACATCTGCAATCTGTTGTTTTAACAGATTTTTCTCATTTCGGATAGTCTTCATCTCATTCTGGATGACTTATGATGTTTTAAAATCGGTACTCAACCGTGACTTGTCCCTTTGTATATCACTACGCCATTTATTCAATGTTTTGAATAGGCCCCCGGTGAGTTTTGTGAAGTCCGTGACAGCGGTGGATCTATCAATTTGCTGCAGCTGTGATTCAGCCTGCATATTCTATGAATTTCTCACTAATTGATAGTCCATGGAATCATCGCTCTGCCTGGGAATTTCTGTACTACGCACTGGAGTATATAAGTTTGTTCTGGTACGCTTAGTAATGTTTATACATGAAGGACACCTCCAGCCAGCCTTAAACGCTTCTTTTAAAGAGGAATACTGCGCGGGATTTAGGTTTAGGGACTCTGTATGGTGATTGCCGCTACAAGCTGAGCAAGTAAGTAACTCATCATTACTCCGATTCTTAGTTCCACTTTTACAAAATTCCATGATTACGACTAATTATACAACGCCACCTATGAAGACGATTAAGAACTAAATCGCACGTTAGCGCAGTAAGACAGTTACTTAGAAGTGTACTAGATGGCGCTCAAATTGCTAAAATTGTGGAATGAATAGCAAATTTGAAGTAATAAGCTGTTAAGTGATACAATCTACAAGCACTAGCAACTGAGAGTAAAGCACTTAATTTTATTTAAATTGTCTTTTTTAGTGCCTTGTGTCATCAGTTTTTGGCACAGGTTTTTTCTAAGATAAGCTATTTATGTCCTTAGTAGATGACCTGGCCCGCTTACAAAATAACATCGTAGGAAGCGAGTATTAAGCTACGACACTGCACGGACACTTAACTAGTTACAGGTGAACACAAACACTATTGTTTTTAAAGTGTCTTATGAAGAAGGGATCACTTAAATTATTTTAAAACATAAATATATAACGGAGCTGAGTGAATAAATGTTTAGCGCGTGACACCGTTTCTGATACTCGATTTCTATGCACTTTTGCCATCTCATGGGTAGTTCATTGATCCCTTTACTAAAAACCAGTCGGACGGGAATCGATAAAATCTTTGAAGGCGATTTGGACTGCCACGTGGGAATTGAATTTTTTCCCTTACAAGAAGTTATTCAAATTTGGAAAAAAATGGTAATCTGTCGAGGCAAGGTCCGAGGAGTACGGAGGATGTCTTAGACTGTCCAATTGAAGCGCTTCTAATTTGGTAGCCGTCTGTTGTGCAGTTTGTGGTCTAACTTTATCGTGAAGCAGCAGTGGCGTGGAGCGATTGACCAGCCTAGGTTGTTTAGTCGCTAGCTTTTCCACCATGGTTTGCAATTGCTGACAATAGACATCAGCTGTAATAGTCCGGGCAGATTTAGGAAAACTGTAACTAGCAATACTGGCACTAGTCCACTAAATACTTACAAGTAACTTTTTGGGCGCTAATTTTCGCTTGGGGCAGGATTTTGCTGGCTGGCCAGAATCCGACGATTATATGCTGAGCGCTTCCGATTGTCGTAAGGAATCCATTTTTTTATTAGGTTTAAAATAGCATCATTATTGTGCCGGTTTAGTAGTGTAACGCAGCAGTCGACACACGTTCACCGGTTTGCTTCAGCCAATTCGTAATGTACCCACCCTTCAAGCTTTTAATATTCTCAATTTGCTTCAAGTGAATTAAAACAGTTTTATCACTAATATCACAGCCTGCAGCTATCTCGGACATGGTTTGCGATGGATCCGTTTCCACAATAGCCTTCTACTCTTCATTATCAACTCGGGTTTCAGGCCGTCCACGGGGCTTATTCTGCAGGTCGAAATTTCCATAATGAAAGCGTTGAGGCCAATAATGAACTGTGTTTTCTTTTGCAGTACGACAGTCATACATATCATTCACCCTTCGAGTCGTTTCCGCAGCACCAGTGCCACGGCGGAACTCGTACTCATAAATAATGCAATATTTTAAGTTTTCCATTTTGTAAAATGAGTGACGCAAACAGAAGAAAAAAACAAATGAATGACGGTCATTGAAGCACAAATACATGAGCAAATAGCTGTACAAATTTGAATTTGGAATTCCTACCAAAGAAAAATTCGTGAGGAATTCGTGATTGAAGTGGCCAATACGAGAAACGCCAATTTCCTATGTAAGGATCTCTAGTATAATATTATATTTCTGTTTAATATATTTCACTGTTTGTCATGAGGCAGGCTATAAAACCACAGACAAACCAAAAGTTAAATATATGTCATTACCATAGATATTTCTGTTCGAGCGAGTCGAGCAATCGGATCGATTTGGTGATTACCCAACTCATTAAAATCCGCACAGGTAATGATTATTTATACAGACGCGTTGTGGGCCTTTCTCCCATAACCTCAATGGGCCACCAGTTGCTCACAAACCGCTTTAAATGCCAACCTTCACGAAGGTGTCATGTTGTAGCAATTATGTTTTTGCTGCTTAAACATTTTATAAGAAGTATATCTGTCATCTTTGACTGTCAGACTAAAGGTGTGACCGGTTTCGAAGAAATGTCGCTCTTTTTTCGATTCGACGGATTGATTTGACGCTGGCGCTATCTACCATCACCAAATGATAATTAAACAACTTTTTTCTTTTCCACCCGGGAACCTATATTTTCCTGCCAGGACGCCACGAACTATTAACAGATTTAAATAAAAGGGTGATTTCATGATTTTTTCGAAAAATCTTTATTAATGTTAAAATGTCCTAATTCGCTTATATATGCATTTTGATAGTAGTATTTACATGATCTATATGGCAATTAATTTGATAGACCGTATCATTATTGTGTTATTTAAATTGTAAATGCCACGTGTGAAACTTGGGTGTTAAATTCTATTTTATTGTAACCGAGCTTATGTATTGCCTGATTTTAGTTGGCTCATGAAGCCAAGTGAATGCGACGGGATCATATTGGTTGTGTGTTCCTTTTCTTGGCTCTACTCCTTCTTTTTCTCTTTTCGAGTTGGATTTAACATGACGATATGACGTCACTGCAATCTTCAACTATTAAATTTAAGGATTGAAGAACAAACCGAGAACAATTGGTAAATTGGATGTATAATAAGATAAAGAAAGGACCATCCGGATTGCAGCAGAGAGCCTCGGACAACTACCCCGATAAGACTTCGTCCCCTGACTTTTTACTAACCCTTATTAAAAACTGTGTTGATTTCATTGTTTGTTTCTAGTATTATTTTAAGAATGTTCTTAATTGTGAATATGGAGAGACTTTATATCCATTAAATAAATGTATTTAAAGGACTGACTAAACATCTAACAGTCTCTTTATCCCCAGAAGTGATAAGTCTTTTTTATAGAATTTAACATGAACTGTAACAATGTGAGCTTATCTACCAATTCTTGGAATAGGAAAAATGTATGATTCGTTTGAACCCAAATATTTGTAATACACACTTTATTTTATACTTCAGTGGGAACTTAGAGTGCAGCTTCGACCAACTATGTAACTTGATTGACATCAAAATATTAATAACTTTAACACGTACAATGAATTATGAAAAAAGCTTAAAGCCTTTTTTTTAAGTGGTGTAAGACGCTGCATCGGCCCCTAGGTGAGGAGTCCCAGTGTGGGGACTCTGATCTCGCTACTGGAAAACCTTATCCCACTAAGACTTCGCGGATGCCAACAGCAGCCGCCTGCATCAACAGCCGCCTGGGAAGTATAAGATGACCAGGATCTATTAGCAGCAGGGCCTCTCTGACATCAGGCAGTCTCACAAGGGAGTTACCCGGTTCTTCAGACTATCCTCTGGTCCGGAGCACTGATCATATAGGAGACGTTCATAGGGTCTACTACGTACTCCTGCAGAACACAGATTTCTCTCTGCTCCTTTCGTTAGCCTCTTTTTGAAACATTATGGACTCACAATGCGTTTATATAATTTAATTTCAACCTTCATTAGATAGAATAGGATCGAAAGTAAAACATTGTTAAGTGTATCCAAACTTCAAGTGGAAACACATCTGGTAAGGCCTTTCTTGATGTAGATTATGTATTTAGTTGTATATTAATCCAAGTGCATTATTTATAACAGTCAAAATTCCTATATGCGATTAAATTATTACAGTTTTCCCGATTCAATAAGGTCTTTTAATTTAAACTTCTGAATCTTCCCAGATGCAGTTTTGGGGAAATCTTCGGTTGCCTTAACGATCCTTGGTATTTTGTATCGTGCCAGGTGTCCGGCGCAGAACGATTTGATGTCTATCGTCGATAGAAAAGCGCCATCTCGTAGTTTCAACACTGCACAGATCTCTTCGCCCAGCCTCTCGTCCGCTACTCCCACCACCTGTCAATAATGTCATAACGTTTAAAGTTATGTGTACTAGCAGCATCTCGTGATTTCAGCTTAGCGTCAAAAAAGTCTTCGTAGTCAGTCGAACTGTTGAGGCTGGACTAGCGCCGCCAACCATTATTAGGTCCCTCCGAAAAAAAAAAAAGTCATGGTATATATCCCATACCCTTCTTCATGGATGTTGTGAACATACACAAAAATAAATACATCTTGTAGCTCCAGACATTATCGCGATCACACAAACAAAAAACTCTTATAGGTTCATGTTTATCTCAAACTAGCTCATATATCCCTAGCGGATGCGTAGATGACGATTACTTCATATAACTAGTATATTATCAATGATTACGTATCCAATCTAGGCAAAATTTTGCTCTTCATAGTTCCAGTGGGTAATTTTAGTTGTCCGTTGATCATTCTTGTCGGTGAGTTATGTTTCAGGGCTTTTATACAGATATATAATAATAATGAAAGCATTTATTTTGCGAAAATCTACACATAGTTATAGTTGTACGTGTGAAAGGTATACAGTGTTTATTTAAATTCTGTAGACCGTGCAAAAATGGTACCCAGCCTGGCATTTGTTGGCATAGCTTTCAGCGCTGGTCTTCCGTCTGGTGACCACACGGCCACGCCAACAATAATCTTAAATGTTACACAATTGAACATACATGTTACGCAAAAGACGTCACAAGGTATTTAGATAAGTTTTAAATATTAAATGTGATCACAATACATTTTATTGTATGTTCCTTTGTGTAACACATAAGTTCACTAGTGTAATATTTAAGTTTATTGTTAGGGTGTGCGTGTGGTCATATTTTACCCACATAAAATTATCACACAGTCTTAGAATAATAATGAAGACGTACAAAAATGTAGAAGGACTTATTAGACAATAGGAGGAGCTGCAATTTACATTCAAAACTTTAATTTTAGATGGTGCCATTTATTTTTGCTGTCCAATATGTGATTAATATTTAAGAGTAATGCAAAAGCGACATATCTCTATTTTTATAGCATAAGGGGACAAACTATCATCGGAGTCATTTGGCTACATCCGCAGATTCGTTGTTCTTCTTCATCCCATTCCAAATGTGCTAATTGTATCATACCTGACTCTCGACTATGTCTGGGTGTGTGTTGAGGAAGTCCTCTATCTCCTTGGGGGCAATATTTTCTCCCCCGCGCACAATGATATCCTTCTGTCGTCCGACTATACGTCCATATCCGTCTTTTGTTATTATAAACTTGTCCCTGAGTAGAGCAAAAAATGTTTGGATGAAACTTAAAAGGATGATTGTTACGGTTCAGTACCTAACAAAGATAAAACGGAACTCCATATGGAGTGATCCTATTCGGAGTTCAGGTTTTTCCTTATATTTATGTTTTTTTCCTATAGGGGACCAACGAGCTGCCAGAATTTTTGTGACTCCTGTCGCCTGTAATTTTCCCTATAAATACTAAGCCTATGCGTTACACTCGTTGTTTTGCCCGTCTGTATGTCAGTAAAGATGTTTAGAAACGCGTGGAGTATGACCCATACTGAAGTTTACGTAAAATACCAAGATCTGCAACGTCTCAAAGCCAATGGTGGCATTGACTTGGAATAGTTAATGGTGTCAAAAGTTAAAGCCGTTGTGCAAATGTTACATTGCTGCATGCGTTAGTCTACGCACTGTACTAGCAGGGATTACGACCTATGGTGTACTAGTCCAACACGCACTTGGCCGGCTTTTAATAAATTCTGCCATCTTTTTATAAAAAAATCGCCAATGTACATTTTCATACATTGTTGTATAATATTTAAATATTTTCTTTGGTGTGCAAAAAATATTATTAAATATGTAAAACCATTACCCGGTGTATAACCATCCATCTTCATCAACGGTTTGTTTCGTCTTCTCTGGTTCTCCCCAATATTCGATCATATTCATGTACCCACGTACTACCAACTCGCCTGATGAGCCCCAAGATACAATTTCATTTTTCTCATCAACAACCTGAAATAAGAGAGCGACTTTAAAAACTTTTTCATACAAAAATATACCATAGGTATGTGTGAAAAATATACCGCAGAGAAGCTTATATCATAGCCGGATACACACGGTACTTTATGACAGTGAAATAAACCTGAAAAAGAATGCATCGAATTGAAGTCGGGGAAAAAAAGTTTGTATACCTAGGCTTTTAGCTATCTAATCCTAAAAGCTTGCTGGTGATTTAAAAATACTCCTGTATATCTGTGCCAAATTTCATCTAAATCTGTTTAGATATTTTAGTGTGAAAGATTAACAAAAATACAAACAAACTTTCACTTTTACAACATACCAGCAGTCCGCACCGGCTTCGCGTGGATATTTAACGAAATATTGCAAAAAATCCTTGATTTTTAACAATAAAATATGTTAATTTTTATAATTTCTGCAGCTATATAAGGATTTCCTTTGATATCATATTCACGGTTACATTTTCCAGAATGATAAAATCGTTTCAGAAAATGCCTATGTTCTGAAAAGCTAGTTTTAAGTAAAATTAAGTTACAATTATTATAGCAGCGACATCTTTGTTGTGATAGTATAACTACATAAAATACTTTTTTAGGTAACTTCAGACCTCAACAATTCCCAGCTTATGCTTCAGATGGCGTTACTTGCGCTTTCTTTCCATTCATCATGATCATTATCAGCTCCTATCGGTCCATTGCTGGACATAGATTTCTCTCAATGAACGCCAAGACGAGCGATCTCCTGCTACTCGCATCCATCCCGGACCAGCTACTGTACGGAGATCGCCTTCCCACCCGGTGAACGGTCGACAAACACTTCGTTTTCCTAAACGCGACGTCCACTCCAGAAACTTACTGGCCCATCTGCCATCTGTTCTTCTGAGTATATGACCAGCGCATTTCCTCTTCAGCGAGCTTATTCGTAGTGTGATATCGGACACTTTAGTTCTCTGCCTTATGTGATCGTTACGAATTCTGTCAGACAGAGAAACATCCAACATAGCACGTTAAATAGCCCGCTGAGCTACCGCAAATTGGTTGAAAAGTTTTATCTACAAGCTCTGGTATAGGCGGCGTGAGAATGTGACGAAGCTTCCGGAATGCTGCCCAACCCTACTGAATAGCACCATTGTCGTTGACCGGTCTAGGGAGAGTGTGTTCGTTGAACCAGGACCAAGTACATCCTAAGGCCAATACGTCGGGAGGATTCAATTAGGCTGCGCAACATTTCCTGCAGGCTCTCCGATTCGGCTAACACAACGCTATCATCGGCGAAACGAAGATGTAAAAGGTACTCGCCGTTAATATTAATGCCGCGTTCTGCCCAGTTTAAAGTCTTATAGACGTCCTCCAAAGCATTAGTGAACAGTCTTTGTTTGACATTCCAGAATCAGAACGGACATGAAAACAGTGTCACACAATGCTCTCAGTACTTCGACGTATCGCCAATCGACCTGATATCGCTGTAAAGCTTCCAGAACGGCCCAGGTTTTGACAGAGTTAAGAGCTTTTTCATACTCCACAAGGGCAAGGCACAGCGGCTGATTGTACTCATGTGTCTTTTCTACAACTTGCCTTATGGTGAAAATGTGATCCATGGTGCTAAATCCTCTACGAAACCCAGCCCTGCTCCGGTGGCTGAAATTCGTCAAGGTGTGTGGTATGACGATTTGTCAAGACTCTTGAGAACGACTAGTAATAAAAACTTACTTTCCTAGCCTTCTCTAATACCAATAGCTAAAAACTATATTGTGTTCTTTTATTATGTAATATCAATTATTTTTAAGTGTACTTACTCTAACTGTAGAGTACACTTAAAAATAATTGATATTACAAGCGACTAAGTTTGGTTAGTATTATAATTGTTAATAATACTGAAGTAGAAGCAAATACGCCCCAGCCATATGGAATTAGAGAATTGGACCCCGCCCCCGAATTATAATTCTAAGGAACATTAATTACAGAAGAAAGGCAGATACATGCGTCCTTGAATACCCATGTTCTACTTTCTGAGTTACCTTCACTTCAACATGCTCCTGGATGTAACCCACTGTTTCTTCAACTAGTTTGAACGAGTCACCTGGTGCCGATTGGAATACACTGCCTGTGGTTTCGGTCAAACCGTAGAGAGCCTGAAATATATAATAAAGTTCATTTTAAATCATTATCAGTCGTGCCTGTCCAATTTGTTTAGCGTATATGTCACTATGAATACGCTCACAGATGCATCATAACCATGTTGATTATGATGGATTTCTGAGCGAGAGGTACCTCCTCAGTCGTGCCACTTTGATACGGTCATGATATCGCCATGATACAAGAGTGAGTCCGTCGTGCCGGTGCACTTCGGTTTAAAGTAATAGCTACGCTGTACCTATTGAGCCGGCATGACAGGGGGGAATCTCTCAACGAGTGATCTCAGAAGCGTCGGTTGTTTGAGATGTAATCAAAAATTGGAAAATCCAGTTATACCTGAGTGGAGATCGGAGGTTACTCTTTATATCCCTCTCCCGAGAAGAAACGAGGAAAGATGCTTATAGTTCTTCAGTCACTTCGACAGTGTTAGCAGTAATGTCGCGAAGATTTCTGTATCCCACCTTTTTAAATTTTACCTAATTATTACTATAATAATAACAATCTAGGCATTGTTTTGATATTCTTGCTATAAATATTTTTTTTCCTTTGCAAATAACACTTATTACTTTTGCAGTGTGTTAGTTTAACATTCAAGTATAAAACAATTAAAAATATCAAAAGCCTATTCGAAATCGTCTCCATTATGGATGCAATACAGTCTTTTAAACGTTGAGGGCAGCTATCAATAGAAGCACGCTCTCTTTCCATGCAGAAATTCCACACTGCCAATCTTGTGGATTGTTTTAGGGACTCCCAAATTTTTGGAACATGGCGTTTTGAGCAAGCTGTACTCTTTAAAACTGATTATAAATCACATACTAGAAGGGCGATCTTCAGATCTTATCCAGTGCGGAACATTGGTTTTAACCAAGGTTAGGTGGATCGTGCTTCATGATCTGGTCCCGAGTCTCGCAGAAAGCACCATACATAGTTATTGAACATCGGGCTTAACATTGAACCTTGATAATTGTGCCGATGTTTTGATACCTTTTCTCAAAAATATGGCTCAGTCACTCCTTCATAGCTGACACTCCACCAAACCATTATTAGAGTCCTATATTGCCCATTTTGAACATAAATACGGTTATTTTGTTTGTTAAAATGTTTCTGAATTGTAAAAATTTTCTCATCCGTGATCACACTTTTTTCTATGACCTCCCTTGGCGTACCACTTCAGTTTTTTTTCTATTTTATCGCCCTATTCACCTTTAAAGAAATTCAGTGCACGTAAAGGCGGAAAGCCCTAAGTCATCTCTTAAAATACGCGACATTTCCCGAGATAAAATCTTTTGCTTTCGGAGAGGGTTTCTTCGAATTACTGTTTTGGTCACCTTTTTCGTTCGAATACTACGTGTACGGCCGGAACTTTCTCTGTCACAAAGAGTGGATGTCTCATTGTACCTATTAAAAGGCCGGTACACAAACATTTGACTTGTCATACCAGGTGTATGGAGAGTGTTAAATGTTGCATTTGGCCCCATACATACTTTGTGTAATGTAATCACAACAATTCTGTTTCCTTTATTACTCCACTCCATTTTAACATCGCAAAATATTGTACAGTGTACTGGCGCCAAAGTGAGAAAATGCAATAAAAAATGACAGATTCCAAATCAATTTTTTTTTTTATTTTTTATTGTAACAGTACCTATGGCCCGACTAAGCATATGTGGACTTAACACACCGCCTTAACATAGCCCTGTGCCAAATATCGTAAAGATTTATATATTTCATATTTCTACGGATGTTTATTTAAAATTTATTTTCTAGTAACAGATGTAATATGTAGATAAACATCCATGACCTGGGCGAACTTGTGCCTTCTGGCGTAACGGGCTCGGGATATCCGCTCACGTTACCGCTGCGCCAATCGGTCGTTGAGTTACTGAACTTCTCTACAGTCGAACATCAAGACCTCTGTTTTATACCACTGGCATTAAACCACCCTCCACCGATTATTGATCTATACTTCGAATCCCAAAAATAGGATTGCTTCATCAAAGTTTAAGGACATTAATATTCTCACCTTCACAGACTTCGTTTTAAAGTATTTGTTAATTTTTCTTATTAACTCTGGGCTACAGGGCGCGCCGGCTGCTAGCGCCACGTCGAGGTTGAGCGGCAGGTCGGCGCCGTTAATCTTCGAGAGGAGATCCACGTACATCGTCGGGGTCCCTGGCAAGAACGTACATCTGGCAAACAATTTAATGCTACTTAAAGGAGATTTTTTATAGTATAAAAACGAGCGGTTGAGGACTTTTGACGACTTCCGACGCCCACGGACATCGCTATTATTGTTATCATGCAGCTGCGCTGTTCTCCTTTTCTCCTTCCCTGTAATAGGTTATTATTGTGACATTGTTGTTTCAGAAATACGCTGTCATCTTAAACCATTTCTGGTAACCCTCTGCACGTCTTTTATTAAATAATTAGGTTAAGAAACATACTATGTATAAGTATATATAGGTAAACTTAACCAACAAATAAATTCTTCAGATCATTTGCTTATAACGGAACCCGAGAAACCGAAATAACTTATCCGACAAAAAACTACTTGTCGGACAACTTCCTGATAAGCCAACCAAAAATTTCATTAAATTGATCTTTTGCTGACAGATCCGGGCAATTCAATTTAGAATGCTGATGGCATATATTTGGGTTTATAGTTAGTATTATTATAATTCATCCGCGAGTCCCAAACATATTTCCCCCAGCACTCAGATCTTACCCAGGACCGGTGGCAGTGCGTGAATGCATTATTTAGTCAATCTAAATGGCCAGAATGTGACGGCAATCGCCGTAGTTGCGATGAAGCATGGTCCATTGAACGATTCCTATAAAAGGCACTTACTTTTCGGAGAGTAAAGCGTTAAGATTGTTCGTCACGTTGTAAACGGGCCCGGCGATGATCAATGTTGACCCAAAGGTCAGAGCGGCCAGGGACGTGATGATTGATCCCAGAGCGTGGAAAAATGGTACCTTCAAATTACAGTATAAATATCATTAACTCATTAATAGTTTCCGCTTACAATAACTTGACCGATTCATATTACTGTTTTATTATATAGATTGAATTAGATTCAATTTATTAGCTTTAAATGGGGGTCACAAAATATATTTCATGTTACACCACCAAAACAATATAATGTTAAATTTTCGGCGAAACTTAACCTCCTCAGTGAAATTTCGGTGAAGATTTAACTTCCTAACGTTTCATACTGCAATATCAATCGTTTCATAAATTTTTTAGACAACACGCGGGAGATAATCGGCTAATGTTGCGTTACGCATATTACGTAGTAGCTTCAGAGATTAACGTGTACTGTGTGTACAGACTATTATACCCCGGGCATATCAATTCGTCGTGCAATAACAGCCATTTATCTCCCGCGTGTTGTCCACAAAAGTAATGTAGTTATTGGTACTGCTGGGTGATATAATGTCTGAAATTTAAAAATGTTAGGCGAAGGCCTAGAGGGGGTTTAGAGGCGGAGCCTCCCCATTATATAAGACAAAATATATTATATACCGAGCGTAGCGAAGGCGCAACATGCGTAGAGCAATATTAGCCGATTATCTCCCGCATGTTGTCTACAAAAGTAATGAAGTTGTTCACTTTGTTTTTCACTAGAGCCACGTCGTTGTGTATCTCCAAGTGATTGATAAATATGATGAGTCACCGGAAATCTGAGCCGTATCAATGTATTATATGCAATATATAGGTATGACAAATGCTGAGTGGCGATCTCAATTCATTACATTCATATAGCATACTTAATTAGTTTGTAATGTTAGTTACCCATGTTATTGTCATTAATGAAAATCTTTCTTCCTAATTAAGAGGGACATGGAAGTGGCGTCATATTTCCTATGTGGCTGGGCCATATTCTCTATTTAAATTTTGAAATGTGCACCGGTCATTATTACAAGCAAATCTCTTAATACTTACTTGCACACACACCGTCTGATGTCCCTCGTGCAGAAAATTCCTCTTACCCACGAAGTAGGCATTGTTCACTACCCCGAGGTGAGAATCTAATGCCGCCTTTGGCTTACCTGCAAATAAAATATTAGATATGTAAATTCTATTACGACGACCGGCTGGTGCAGTGGTAACACAGCTCGGGTAACGCATATGTCCCAGAGGTCGCGGGTTCGATTTCCGCCCTGGTCATAGATGTTTATCTATGTATTATATGTATTTCTATGCTAAAAGTCTTAAATATGTACAATTTCTTAAATTTATAAAAATATATATTACATCTGTTTCCGGTATTTAGTACGTGTAGCGCAAGTCCTTGTGGTACTTAGCACGGGGCCAGGCTAAAGTGGTTCCATAACTGCAACGATATTAATATTAATAATAATGTCAAAGTTTTTATAAACAAAAACTTCTTAACTGACTTAGAAAAACACTACAATTACAGATTTCACACTCTACTTAAGGTACGTTTTATACAGAAAAAAAAGAATAATTTAGGTTAATTTTATGCGGATGAATTTTTATGATATTATATAATACACTCATCAAATTAAAAAAAGTTTTTTTAAATTTCATTGTTAAAATAGTTGGGTTAAAAAATCCGTAGGCAGTCATTTAACATTGTTTACGACAGTTCACTGTCTGCAATCATCCACTTGACATTGACGAGCGAAGCCGATAAGCTTGGAATCTCCCTGGTGGTGAATCATAATAAACATTCATTATCATTATTAGCCCTTATCGGTCCACTGCTGGACCTATGTCTCTTTCAATGAACGCCAAAACGACTGATCTCCTGCTACTCGCATCCATCCCGGACCGGCTACTGCACGGAGATCGCCTTTCCACCTGGTGAACCGTCGACCAACACTTCGTTTTCCTAAACGCGGCCTCTGCTCCACAACCTTACTGGCCCATCGGCCATCTGTTCTTCTGAGTGTGTGATCAGACGCGACGAATAAGCTCGCTTGCCAATTCAGCGAGCTTATTTGTTGCGTGATGCCGGATAATTTACTTCTCTGCCTTATGAATTCATTCAGAGGAACACCCAAGATGGCACGTTGAGCTACCGCAGACTAGCGGACCAGTCCTAAATTAAGATGCCATGTTTCGGCCTTGTAGGTCATGACGGGGGAATGCATTGGTTGAAGACTTCAAGCTCTGCGGTATAGGCGGAGTGACAATGTGACGAAACTTCAGGAAATCTGCCCAGCCCAAATGAATCCATCTATCGGCTTCCCTCTCAGAGTTATGTCTACCTAATTGCAATAATTTCCCTAGGTAGACGTATTCGTGTACGACTTCGAGAATATCACCATTAACATTGTCCGACCTAGGGAGAACCTGTTCGTCGAGCATGACCTTTGTCTTTTCAAAGTTTATTCTAAGGCCAATATGTCTGGAGAATTCATTTAGGCTGTGCAACATTTCCTGCAAGCTCTCCAACGATCCGGTCAACAAAACGATATTGTTGGCGAAATGAAGATGTGAGAAGTACTCACCAGCTTAAAGTCTTAAAGACAAAGCGTTAGTGAACAGTTTCGGGGAAATCACATCATCCTGTCGCACTCCTCGATGCTATTGGATGGGCATTGTTTGACCTCCCGGAATCAGGATGGACATGCAAGCAGCGTCTTACAATGCTTTCTGTACTTCGTATCGCCAATCGACCTGACATCGCTGTAGAGCTTCCAGAACAGCCCAGGTTTCAACAGTGTCAAAAGCTTTTTCATAGTCCACAAAGGCAAGTCACAGCGGCTGATTCTACTCATGTGTCTTTTGTACAACTTGCCTTATGGTGAAAATGTGGTCCATGGTGCTAAATCCTCTGCGTAGCTCAGCCTGCTCCGGTGGCTGAGATTCGTCAAGCTTTGTGGTGAGACGATTCGTCACGACTCTTGAAAACAACTTCCAAAATAATGGTACTATGTAATTTTCGTGGTCACTACCATCATTAGCTTACCGACTGCACTGACACTCTAGGCCAGGGGTTGGCAACCTTTTACCAGACAGCGGCCACAAGGCGACGATTATAAAAAAGAAGTGACGCAGATACACAGTAAGACTGCAAACAGCCTGTCTTCAAGTGCTTACGATATGATTTTATTCGGGGGCTGCAACCAAACAGGTTAAGGGCCACATGTGGCCCGCAGGCTGCGTATGTCCGCCCCCTGCTACAGACTGATAATGTGACAAATATGCACGGTTACTTTTTAAACATATCTGCAAGAGAGTTTCATTGTAGGCCTTTTCGTCACTTTCCATCTGGCGAGGTAATGGCCAAAATTGATATGCTGATCAATAAGAAAAACCGGAAAGATCTTAGGAATAGATCGCATCATACACAACAAATTTTGTTCTGGTACCCCTAAGGGTAACAAATGAATCATGTATCTATATATCCCCTTCTTTACGAAGAATAGTTCCGAAGTAGCTGAAGGTATCATATATATATATATCATATATATATATGAAGGTAGCCTGGGAATAAAGTAATACAACCCTATAGTAACGGGTTGTCATAATTTTGAAGGAGGAGCAAAAATTGCAAATAACAAAATTATGTAATAAAAAAATACTGAAAGGTACAAAAAGGGCGCCCTACGGTCATGACAAA
Organism: Eumaeus atala; assembly: GCA_017140195.1. NCBI lineage: Eukaryota > Metazoa > Arthropoda > Insecta > Lepidoptera > Lycaenidae > Eumaeus > Eumaeus atala. Next base: position 274,158 of record JAFELO010000099.1, on the reverse strand, counting down.
ACAACTTAGTTGTTTGCCATTGGACGTACATCCCATTAGTACCAAACTCCAGTAATTAACATTTTTTGTGCTAGAATTTCATGCAACCTTTTCTTAATGATTATCTACTCAGATAAGATGCATTCTGTTTAAACTTCGTAGCTGGCTTTATTAATAATAAGGTCGTCCTAGCCGAATTTGGGCTAAGGTGACCATCTCTATAGGGACTAGTCAACTGCGCACCAGATATTTTAGTGCACATGTGTATAAGCACAAACATGTGTACTCTCTTTTCTCTCATTCTCCTTTTCTGATGAGGCGGCAATCTGACATGACCGGAGAGAAATCAGAGCAGGACCGACGCTTTAACGTAACTTTGATGTGATTTATAAGGATGTGACAGGTGGCAAATTTTCAGATTCATTAGACATAAAAAAATCCCAATAACACGATGGTTTGACCCAGGAGTCGAACCCAGGAGGAGCCCATGTCAGTGGTTGAACATGATTACCACTAGATCACGAGGAAAACAGCTCGTAATCAGTCAGTCATTGAATCAGGACATAACTTTCTTATGTACGGCAGATTACCACTTTAGATACGTGTCACATCTCAAACCGTATTTTATACTACAGTTGTTATAAATACATCGCTTCATATGTTTTGATACGATTTATCATGATATTCTGTAATGTCATAATTGTACATTTTGATAACCGGATTTATCTGCCACACATGCTACAACTAGCTTGAAAAATATTATTGTAATGCCATTGATAACCTCTTGGTACTTGGTAAAAAGAGAGGACGGGGCAAAATAACAAAGCGCGAGAGGTAACGGGAAAAGGGCAAAAAGCGTGAATAACAATTATACACATGCCTTGGTACTCATCAAAAGTGTCGTCTGCCCCCATATATTATTTAAAGAGCTAGTCGGAAATGCACATCGAGGGTTCCGTATCGACGGGAGGAACCATCTATATCTTTATAAAAGTCCGTTTTTTATAGTATAGTGGGACAAACGAAAAGTCTGAGATTTTTAACGACTACCGACGCCCACAAACATCAGAGTCATTGTGCCGATGCGTTGCCCTCCTTTTCAACTCTCACCATTGCCCAACGGCTGCTCACAAACCGCGGGTAACGCGAAACTGTCACTTTACGGCGGTATGAAGTACGTCCGTCCATCCTTCTGTATGTCAATCTTTTTCTTGAAAACGCGTGGAGGGAACAAATAGAAATTTATGTCAAATAGTACAGTACAGTAGTCAAATAGTAGAGGTTATAGACCTATAACGTCTACAACGTCCTAAAGTACTGAAAATCATACGTCTAGGTCAATGCAACAAAAAGATACCGCCGTTTATGTGCATATTCTCTATGGAATCGCGCGTCAACTGAAACGGTTGCCGTTGACCTAGAATCATACAATTTGGCAGCAACTTACAACAAATATAAAAAATGACTAAATTACTAGGATATCACTGAAAGCAAGAAAAACTAGTACAAACTTACGTTTGTTGTTCATTTTCTAAATTTGTGTACGATTGATCTTTCCACGGATCACTATAGGGTACGCGCACGAACAACCCGGTATGTCTCTTCCCATCTGCGGGAAAAGAGGGAGAGTCTGTCCCCCTATCGTCTCTCTAAACTTGAAGACACAAAAGTCTTGGCTAGTCCGGTGAATCGTAGGCGCGGGTGCAATAGCGTCGCCAACCAGTAGTAGGTCCTTCCAAAAGAAAAAGATCTTTCCACGTGTGCCCGAGACAAACGTCTTGACAGACATAGAAACGGACTGACAGACGTACAACAAAGCGATCATATAAAAGTTCCGTTTCTTTCGTTTTGAAATACGGTACCCTTCAAGAAGAAGTAAAACATGCAAAATGATATAATTGCAGTCGCCGGCAACCAGTAGTGGTTGATGAGGTCTGACACTAATATATTTTGGTACAAAAAAAAATTCCTTAACCCAATCTCCCGACTTATCGCGATAGCACATTGATATGTAAGACATTGAGAAGTCAGTCGATTTGTGGGATTCGAAATGTAATTCGACTATTGTATCTGAGCGTATGATAACATGATAATATTTTGATATCGTTTTATGAACAAGTTATAGTTTTCCTTATATTTCCCATCTTCAATCATAATAATTCAATCATATACTATGATAATTAAAGTTAATTGAGGAAGTAGGCGGTCCGTGGTGGATGCGAATAGCAGGAGATCGGTCGTCTTGGCGTTCATTGAAAGAGGCTATGTCCAGCAGTGGACCGATAAGGACTGATAATGATGATGAATTAATAATGCAATGAAATTATCTTCATGGAATCTTGATTCAATTACGATTACAAGACAATTTTTTAATACAATAGGTAATGTCAAGCGCTAAACTAATAAACTTCAGGTTGATATTATGAGCATTATACGGTATGCGTCACGAAATACCGGCAAATATTAGTAACTTTTTGAAATTGTATCTGTAAGTATAGAATACAATAGAATACTATGAAAAAGAAATACATTTACTTGATAACATCGCAGACAAAGTAATAAACGCAGATAATGTAAATCTATACATTAAAGGTGATAAACCGCAATAAAATCAAGTAGTTTTATTAATTCTATAAATTTTTATACTTTTTTCACTTACATCGGAGAAGACCGCACGAAAATCTGATCTGAAGATTTCGACAAAATTAGTCACATACAGGCGCTCACGTACATTCGCATAATTACCATGCCGTTGCGCTGCCCTCCATTCTTCCCCCTCAATATACTACTCACAAACTATATGAAATGCGACACCGAAGGTGTCATTTTACGCAGGTATCATGTGAGCGAGAGTTATCTCCCGGGTCGAGCCACGCCAATTCCACTGCAATGCACCATGGCGCTACCTCTTACTAAAATTTTCCAACATTTTTGTAGGTTATAGGAAACATTAATGCATTAGTATTATAAGAATTAGATAAGAATATTAAAGCTTCACAGCAAAATTATCAACTAAATTTGCTATGACGTTTTTAATAGAAAGAAAAGACGATAAAAGTAAAACTTAACAATCAAAGGTACTCACTCGTTGTCCCTGACGTGAAGTGTATGATGCTGCCGTCCTTTGATTTCACTTCTTTGGCATATTCGTTAATATTATTATTACTATAGCTGTCTATCAGTGTCTCGATGGAATAAGCACCACTGCAAAAATATATACATAGATAGATGAATAGAAAAACTTTATTCAAGAATTTGAAGTACATAGTTTTATATCGTTGTACTTATCAAAATTATAATAATAAATTAATATAAATGTTTATTATACTTTTCATAAAAGAGGCCTATGTCCAGCAGTGGACCGATAAGTGCTGATAATAATGATGATGTATATCAAGATCGCGTGGAGCCGCTGGTAGCTTGTGATCGTGACTTGTCCTCTGCGGGGCAAGCATATGGCCAGCATTGGACGACTACTGGTTGCTCGTCATGCTGATGATAATACTATACATATATTGATGATTAAATAACTAAAAAGTTTGGCAAAATATACAGCGACCGACCCTGTCCTGATCCATCAAGGACAGCAGAGCCGACAAAAAAGAGCAGAAAGCACTTATAAAATTGTACATCTTCAAAATAATTCATCTATGTTCCAGGATGATCTCGGCGCCGGACCGTTGCGATGTAAGCAAAGGCCTGATGACGCCTCTGTACAAGTAAGAGGCTGTGCCATTCTGCATTGCATCTAAATTGGAACGGCACGATCTGCTAGGTCCCTTCCTCGCGTGATACTGCCTTAAAAGTGATAGCTGTGCTGTGGTTTTGGCGCATGCATATATTATAATATGTGTATGTTAGTCATCAAACAGTACCGATGTCTCGTTTGTCCGCCGTTGTATGAAAAGGAACACCAATTAAATTAAAATTCATACCCTAATATGACAAATTCCGGACCTTTTTTATTTTACTCACTCGAACATTTCCTTCCCACAAGTAAGGACCGATGTCAAAGTAGGAAACTCCGCGCAGTTCAACTTCCCTTCTGGGGTCTTGTTCAGCTGCGGGATCAGCTGTTGTACCGTCTCGTAGTAACGTTTGCTCTTTATGTTATCACCGATGATTAGTCCTTTCATCTGCACCTTGTTGATACAGTAACTCAACTCCGAGGCTTCGTATAATGGATTTAAAAGAACCTGTAAAAGGTATAATGTATTAAAAAATAGCGGACAAGTGCGGATGACAGCCAGTGGGTTCCACAGCAACTTTTATATATTTGTATAACTTTGGGGCAAACTAGCAGCCCCAAAGTGTGTGTGTGTTTTCTTGTCACAGAAAGGCAAGAGATCTTTGAGGAACACATACATCACCGGAGTTATATTATAGTTTTTATTATTATAGATATTATATCCATCAGTTGTAACGATCCGGAAACACCGCAGGTGTCTGCCGGTTCCTCAAGCGATTTTGAGGAGATTGAGTGTAAAGTGCACGGCAGGGGAACATCCAGATGATGATGGTAAAAGAAATAAAGAAAACATGACACCGCCGTAAGGTGACAACATCGATGTCGCGTTTCGTGTGGTAGGTGTAGAGCCGGTGGGCTATTGGAGGGGAGGAGCAAAGAAGGGCATGCATCTGTATGCGCATGTCAATGAAAAAAAAAAAATTTGCTATGGTAACGTGTTGCTGCCCCTTCCGCCTCCCCACTAATCAACGGATCCACGCGGTTTCGGTTTTAGCCTCAGTTAGGTGAAGTTAAATAACTGATGACAGGTCCAAGTACTAGCCGAATATAACATAGTTATCAAGGGTAGTTTACCGGGCTTGGCGAACTACACTCGTTCCTAACGCTGCGACCACCAGGATAGGCGGCAACCACCATTTGTTACTTGGGACCCCTTGCTATGATCGTCTTTTTCCTTTGATTCAAGTCATGGGACTCTCAACAGACAGGGAATTTAATTCAATATAATATTAGAGTAGGAAGTCGTTCCAATTTCTCACCCCAATCAAAGTGGCGTCATGCAAGATTGCAATAAACGAGCCGAGAAAAGAGAGGGCATCTGGGTGCAGCCCAGCCGCTATGTACGGAGGTGTAAATAAATAAAAATTATGTTCATATTGACTACTTAAGTGTACAAAAACGAAAAGTGAGGACGCCTGGAATCTCTCTCTCTCTCTCTCTGTCTCTCTCTCTCTCTGTATTGCACATATACTTTTTATGGGAGGCAAATAACTGGGCCTGTACTGTACTACTATCTAATATGAAAAATTAGAGACAAATACTTACAGATATTAGCCCTACCCGAGCGGCGGCGACGAGAGCTATAACCCATTCTGGATTATTGTGGGACCATATGCCTAACCTGTCTCCCTTGTTGAAACCGTTCTGACGGAGAGCATATCCTAATGAGTCTGCCTGTAACATAAGAAATAAAATTTAGTTAATTTACAGGTTAAGTGACAATATTTTAAAAACCATTTCAAATTATTTATTAGTCACTATGGAATCTATGCAATAGCAATGGTTGCACTTCGAGTGCGATAAACATCCTACAAAGGACGCTTATCGCACCCGTACTATAATATAAGACGTCACGCGGAAGAAATATGGCTGTTATTGCACGACGAATATAATATAATAGCGTCCTCGCTACTCTTAGCTTATAATATATTTTAGTTACTATAATGAGGGCACTATCCCCCCGGCCTGGGATGGATCCTAGCCCCCAGACCCCAAGCAACCATCGATTCATTCTCTTTATACAGGTGGAAATATAGCACTCGTACTAAGTAGGTGTGCGTATACGAATACGTCTACCTCGGGCAATTATTGCAATTAGGTAGATATAACTTCGAGAAGGAAGCTGATAGAAGTATTCAGTTGGGTTGGTCAGCATTCCGGAAGGTTCGTCATATTCTCACATCGCCTGTACCGCAGAGCTTGAGGACGAAAGTGTTCAACCAATACATTCTCCCCTTGATTACCTATGATGCCGAAACATGGCCTCTTAGTTAAGGACTGGTCCGCAAGTTTGAGGTAGCTGAACGGGCTATTGAACGTGCTACGTTGGGTGTATCTCTGTCTGACAGAATTCGTGACGAAGTCATAAGGCAGAGAACTGAAATATCCGATTCTGGTGGGCTGGTCACACTCAGAAGAATAGATGGCAGATGGGCCAGTAAGGTTCTGGAGTGGAGGCCGCGTTTACGAAAACGAAGTGTTGGTCGACCGTTCACCAGGCGGGAAACGATCTCCGAGCAGTAGGCGTAGTAGGTAGCTACAGCAGAAGTAGGTCCGGGATAGATGAGAGTAGTAGAAGATCTGTGGTCTTGGCGTTCATTGAGAGAGGAGTATGTATGATGATCAGTAACGCATTTTTTTAAAATCATCATCATCAGCCGAACGACATACACTGCTGGACACAGGCCTCCCCCATAAAACGCCATAGGTCACGGTCATGAGCCGCTTGCATCCAGTGACTTCCCTCTACCTTAAACAAGTCGTTTTATGAAGTATTGTTACATATGATAAAATTAAACTTAAGGATTAAAAAAAAGTAAATATATAAATAATTATTGTGATGATATTCCAATAATAATGCAAATAATGTGTTATGATTATTTGATATAATATGTTAAGTAGGAAAGTATGATTATTACAAATTGTCGTTTCATTAATTTCATTTCATTTCAAGAACAGATCAATAATGCTATTTACGATACAAACTGCCCCCTCCAATTAATTTAAATGAGCTGAGTGTGGTGCATCGTGACCGTGAGTACCTACCGATGGATGGCCGAGAAAAGTTACCCAAAATGGTAAAGTTTAAATTTCCATAATTTTCGTACTCGTACACGATTTCTATGCGTTCTTATTCTTAGACATATACGTACACAAATTTCATTTTCTAGGTATCCCTCCCAAAAACATTAGCAAATTCTTAAGTACACCAAAGCGACTAAAGATTTTTCCGACTAAGGAATTTGTAGTTCTACTTGACATAAGGGTACACATTCGCCGGGTGGGTAAGGCGGTGTTTAGTCACATATACTTCGCCTCATGATATCTTAAACATGGAAGAGCGGGACGTTTCCCCCCAGTCATGATAGCACAACGAGCTCTTGGAAGAGCTTTATGAAGAGGACTGGAGTCCTTCATAAAACAAGGCCAACTGGAGCTGCCACGCGAGCTGCCCCTCTCGAAAGACCCACGCCCTAGGCGAGGGGACCCGGGCTCCACCGCCAAGATATGAATAGTTACTTTCGCTAATCTTGGATAACTATCGGAGTGCATCCGTCCCATTTGTGGGAAAGGAGGTGTATCTTTCCCTATCGACCACAATTCACAATCTCAACAAGACTATCACACGGCGAGTCCTATAGATACTGATGAAGCTGCACTGGTAAATTTTTTTATTGCCGCATTCATTGGCCTTGCATCACATCGTAGTGCGGTATACCCAACAACTGCGAATGCCATCAGTACCGCCTTTGGTGAAGTGCCCCGGAATTACATTCCATCAGGGCACCTCGACGGCTAGTCAGTCCCCTAGGGGAGCGACGCCACCTCCAGAGATGGGGGGGGGGTCCTGCACCACAGTCCCGCGTGGGGCGTCCTACACCACAGGACAACCTGACCAACTTCAGGGCAGTGCAATGGGGTTGAGGTTCACATCTTCGCCTCTTACCCAGTGCGCAAAGGCACCACCTCCTTTTGGGCTTTCAGGGGTACAAAGAGCTCCTACCTCCTCGTTTCAATTGTATTCGCACAAGGTACCTCGGTTCGCTCCAGGCTACTGAGCCCTGCCGCCACGACAGGGCTTGAACTGTGGTGGACACTTTCGTCAGCACAGAGTAGTCCAAAAAAAAGAAGATACTTCAACGTTGGCATCCATGTCCAGCGTCGGGCTAGTAAAAAGATTGAATACTAACTTCGTTTAAGAGTTCCTCGTATGTTAGGATCGAGTTATCTTGTAAGGATTTGATAGCTATTCTCCCGGGATACCGGTGGCATGTGTTTGCGATGGTATCTCCCAGCGACGCCAGGGATAGCTCTTCACTGCCCGGGAGGCGCAAGTAGCTATTCGGTCCGTGGTGCAGTTGTCTTGCTAACCTGGGGGACAGAAAATATTTGTGTATTGGTTAGGCACCGTTATATTGCAGCTCTAAAAAAAGAAAGCGTTTTTCTTGCCGGAGTGTGCGCTAAATATAGGTGTTACACATGCATGTGTTTTGTTATCGCCTAAATAATTAGCATTTTCCATCATTTCAAAAATATAATCATTTTAAACCACACGCGTAATGAATTTCTGATTACATATCGATTTAGTTTACTGAGTAAAATGACATATAACATATCAAGACTAGCAGTCCGTCCCGGCTTCGCATGGATGCGACACATAATATGGCAAAAACAAATAAAAAAAATACAAAAAAAAAACCACTTCATTATCAATACACAGTCGGGACAGCTAGTTGTCAAAAATTTCAGCACCTACTTAAGGATCAAATTTAATATTTTTTCACACCTATATTACATCGTCGAATTTTTCATAATCATTTTTATCATTTTAGAAAATACTATATAGTCTATGTCCATCACATATAATGTAGAATTGTAATGAAAGAATTATCAATTCGGTCCAGTCGTTTTGGAGCGTACTCAATTAAATTCCTGCAGAGAAATAAGCAAACTTTGAAATGTTTTCACTTTATAACGTTAGTATAGAAATGTACCTAACGAACAGAAGCTGGTTTCGATAAGAAGCTCTTTAGACGCAAAGACTTGCTGACCCATTTTCATTAAATTAAATCATTATTACATACAAGGTTTACTGAGCAGTTGTTACGAAACTCGAATTGTTCTTGTCATACAAGGATACATGGGCTAAGAAAATAGTTTATTTTGATACATATTTTTTTAAGATTTCGGCATAACTGCTATCAAATTCACTAGTCTACAATTGCGAATATCTATTTTATGTCCTTTATTGAACAGAGGTCTAATTAAAACATTTTTAATTAATAAAGAAATGTGCTAGACTTATGAGTCGGAACATAAGCATAATTGTGAATGACCACGATTGACTGAAAAGAAATACGTTTTAGTTTAGCAGTAGAGGAAGAAAGGCTACCTATATAATATACTATATACCTATATACCTATGATAAAATAAATATATTTCGATATCTGCTGTTCATTGACGTAACAGATACTATCAAAAGAAATAAGATTATGGTTTTGATAATACTTTACGAGTGTGATGTTACAAAACATGTTATCTGTTTATAAAGATAAAACTGTTTTTATTAACTTGCATTGTTATATAATACAAAATTTACAATCGTCACTCTTGTAGCACGTGTTACTTACTATCTAGAACAAACACATCGAGCCAAGTTTCAAGCAGCGAAGGAAGTAACGACGCAGCACCCGCTCGTTTATATTATTTTAGGTGCACAACTGTATTCAGGTCACAAGTATCTCATAACGGTTTTGCATCTCCATAACCTTTTTTTTTGTTGACGCGGGGAAACGGACCTTCACTGGCCCTGGGTTGTGTGTGGAGCTGGCGGCACATTATATAGTGAACACACATTATATACTCACGGCGCATTATATACCCACAAAAGCCACCACGAGAGCCACCAGTGCCGCCTTCGGTGAGGTGCCCTGGATCAACAAACCATCAGGGCACCTCGATGGCAAGTCAGACCCGAAGGGACCGACGTCACCTCTACAGATGGGGTTGTCCCGCACCGCAGGACAACCCCGCCGACTTTGGGACAGTGCAATGGGGTGAGGTTCCTATCATCGCTCCTTACCCCGTGCGCAAAAGCGCCACCACCTTTTCCCTTTTTGTCCCCTCTTCTTATAAGAGGGGTACAAAGAGCGGCACGTCCTCCTGCTCTTTAGTCCCCTCTTCTTATAGGAGGGGTACTAAGAACCGCCACCTTCCCGGTACATTTGACTTCGCCCAAGGTGTCTGATCGCCCCAGGCTACTGAGCCCCACCGCCACGACAAGGCTTAAACCATGGTGGGGTTGCATCTCATAACCTCAATTAGCCCAGCTTATCTAGAATACAAATTGCAATGTTACTTGTAATTTCTAATTGATTGACTTTTATATCAAAAACATTAAAATCCATTTGTAAATTACCTCCCTGGCTATCAAGTGTCTAACTTGATAGCCAGGGAGTTGTTAATGTGTATACTAAGAAAATATTGAAAATCATTGATAATTAATTTATTAAGATCGGTCGTCTTAGCGTTCATTGGAAGAGGCGTATGTCTAACCGCGGACCGATAAGGGCTGATAATGATGATGATGATACACTAGTGAAATTCTCCTTCGGACGCAGTCCTGTAAAATAGGAATATTTTTGCCCTGCCAATTATTTGGCGCAGTGTTGTAAAATTTTTAAATTACATAGTAAAAAATTCAAGGCCAGTGTTCATGAGCTATGGTTGTCTTATCTGTGTGTTTATTGCAAAATGAACCACCGCATGCTGTCCGCAGTATATATTTTATACATATTTATTAGGATGGCCCATTGGGGGGTCGGGCATTGTGAAAAAGCGGGCAACGCATCGGCACAATTGAGCACTGCCTCATCTTAAATCTTAAATGGTTTTTCCTTTTAATTTTTTTTTCTTTTCTTAAATGGCTTAAGGTTACCTTGAAGAAATTGCTGCACACTTTTATATTATGAAATTCTATTTGTTCTTCTGTGTTGTCAAAATGTAATGCACGATAAAAAAATATTTCGTTGATTAATGCATTCATTAATTAATTTATTCATTCATCATCTTATGTAGATGGTATTACCTTCTTTACTGAATCAGAACGAAATGCACATGCTCTAGTAAGTTTACATGATGACGTCACGCGAAGAAGTAGAAGTGTTTTAGATGAGATGGGAGAAGTGAGGTACGATGCGGACATCGCCATGCACCGATGACTCGTTCGGATGATCATCTACACTGTGCTTACAACTATACAATATTTGTAGATGATCATCTACACTGTGCTTACAACTATACAATATTTGTAGGCACAATGTAGATGATCATCTACACTGTGCTTACAACTATACAATATTTGTAGGCACAGTGTAGATGATCATCTACACTGTGCATACAACTATACAATATTTGTAGGCACAGTGTAGATGATCATCTACACTATGCTTACAACTATACAATATTTGTAAGCACAGATGATCATCTACACTGTGCCTACAACAATACAATATTTGTAGGCACAGTGTAGACATGCAAATATCCCTTTCTCTTTTGCCAAGCTGAAACCCGTACCCGTTCTGAACCCGTAGTGAAACCTATACCTGTCCAGTCATAGCGGCAGGTTCAGCTGTATCCCAGCAATGGTACTATGCGATACAAAATTTTGAATGTATATCTCATTAAATTTGATAGTGCTATCGTGCAAAACTATAGATGAAGGTTAATTTAAAAAAGTAAATATAATTTGTATAAATAATATAAAATTAACTTTATATTTAATGGAATAACTTAATGCACAACGTAAGCATGTGTGTTAAATTTAAATAATGTAATTAATAAGATTATTTAAACTTGAATAATCCAATAGATTAAAATATTTTAATATGAATAATATTTTATGTATAAGATTGTTTATTGTAATATATAATGGAAATAAACTCAAGTGTTGCTTCTGAAAATATTTTTCTTTTTAATTTTAAATTAAACAAATCTTATTTCTTTACATCTCCCCCATAGGGAAGAAAATCAACCAGTGTTCTTTTTCGTTATTATTCTTCTTCACCTGTATTTTTCACTTCTACGTCCTCAGTATTTTTTACTGGAATGAGAGAGAGAATTATATACCTTATCACCAACTATGATAGAAATCGAAAGAATACGGTATTAAAATACCGTATTCTTTCGATTTCTATCATAGCGCATATTGTTATAGTTATGTAACTTCAGTGTTTATTAGAGCTGTTTCTCTATCTCTGATCCGGTCACTATTTACAGATTCTTGTTTTAACTCTTCTCGTAATATTGTAGCAAATATCCCACATGACAAATAGCATGGCGCACAGCCAGTTATAATGTGATGAGCATGGTTATATTTTTCTACGCATTCGTGTGGTACTGTGATCCATGCTCACTTTTCCCCGTGTTGATTTATTACGCCATCTTTTCTTGTTTACTAATGTTTGATTTAATCTGTCATTAAGGCCATTTGAAAAAGGTGCGTACACCGCTGTAAATAAAAAAGTTATGTGTTTGTCACAAATAAATCTTTAAAATTCCTTGGCATCCATTCCAGGATTATTCTAGTTCTCCTGTTTCCGCGACCTTATTTACCAGTTTTATAAAATCATGTGCACCCTGTGTTCCTGACGTTATAATAAATGCGTATTTAGTGAAATAGTCTACTGAAGGATGAAGGTATCTCTTTGTCGATCTTGAACTACCAAATCCGCCAACTGTGTCTACTGATACTATTTCAAATGGTCTTCTCGCTGGGCCTAAATGTGATATCAAACCACATTTTTGCTGTCCTCGTGTTTTATCTTTATGCAAATTTCACAGTTTCTACATACATTTTTTACATTATTTGTAAAATTTATTGTTATATAAATTGAACGAATATTCCTTAACATTTGGCCAACTATAATGTGACAAAAGTCTTGTATTTGCTTTATAATTTTTATACTCAATATTTCTGTTATTCTTATTTTCTCTTTTTGCCTTATTTTTTTTTTTGTAGTATATATTATTTTTCTTTATAATTTCATTCTTATTTATCTGTATTTATTTATTTTTATTCTGATCTAGTATAATATCTTGCATTGTAAGAAAGTTCACTATTTTTAGTAGTTCTTCTTTGTTTTCTTCTGGTTCTAACACAGGATTTCGACTTAAACAGTCCGCTTCTAAGTTTTTAATTCCAGAGGAATATTTGATTTGAAAGTCATATTGTAATAGGTCATATGACATGGTAAATCTTCATTAAATATTTCTAGTATCGGTTGTGGGCATAAAAGGCTCTTTATTTCCTCAAATCCTTTATTACATTCTTCAGATGAAAAATATTTTTTTTTCTAAGTAAGTTATGTATAAATAATAAATAAAAAGCTTTTTATTTTCCCTTATAATACAGTTTTATTTAGTGCGATTTATAGTGTATCCTAGGTATAAGGACCGCCTTTTGCGGTGAACGCCTCCTCCAAATCTTGTCACGTCTGTCTACTTTGGGCCGTTCTTGCCATTTCTTCAGTCATTCTAGTGCGCTCCGGCTACTCTGACAATATTGTCACTCCATCTAGTCAATGGTCTACCTCATTTTCTTGATTTGTATATTAGACACCAATTTTTTACTGTTTGTGGCCATCTACCATCTTCCATTCTCTGTGTGTGGCCCGCCCATTTCCATTTTAACGTCAGTATTTATTTAACCCGATCTTTTAGTTTTATGTTCATGAAGCTCCTTTCTATGGCTCTTTGACATTTTTTTCTTTTTCCATCACAGTTTATTTAATCGGCCAGGTTTGGCATGCATATGTTAGGCAAGGCATTAAGCAGACGTTCATTTCTTTGGTTTTAAGTTTTACAGGTAAGCGCCCTTTAAATATCTCTTTCATTGACCAATACTTATTCCATGGGGGGGGGATGCGGTAACAATTCAAATCGCAATTCATGGAGTTTGGCTACTGAAACCTTTGACTAGTACACAGGTGCGTTACCGTGGTGGAATAAAAGTTTATTTTTGGCTAAACCAGGCTGTTTCTTTCGGATTTCTTCACCAAATTTTTGCAGTAAGCTTGCTACTTTCCATTTATTATTTTTCCTCTTTGCAAATAATCCACTAAAGTAATCCCTTTAGCATCCCAAAAAACAGTCACTATCACTGTGCCGGCCGACAAAACCGTTTTTCTTCGGCGCAGGTTTTCCGCCCTCAGATAGCATAGATTGTTCTTTTATTTCAGTAGTCTAATGATGTATCCATGTTTCATCTACTGTCAAATAACGACGCTAAAATTCGTTGGCGTCACGCTTAAACAGCGTCAAACACTTCGACGAATCGTCCACTCGACGTTGCTTTTGGTTAACAGTGAGCATACGCGGCACCCATCGCGCGCAAAGGTTTTCCTTCGCAAATGTTGGTGTAAGATGTTCAAAACGAGTTCAGAAGAAATGCTTACCATCTCTGCTATCTGCCGCAACTTTAAGCGCCGTTCATTCGAAACGATTTTTTAATTTTTCATTTGGATGGCCAAACCTGTTGGGGTCTTCGCAGCTCTGTCTCACACGTTTAAAATCAGGTGTACTCAATGCAGGAGAAGTATTACCCGAAACACTGTCTAGCTTGACTTTAATCTGGGTTGCTGTTTTCCCTTTTAAAACGTAAAACTTTATCACCGCACGAATTTCGCTTCTTTCCATTGTTGAGAAAACTTGCGGCTATCAGTTCGAATAAATTCACTAACTTGGGGTTCTATTGTCGAAAAGATGTTGGAATATAATGTAATAAGTTTTGTTTGCCTATCTTTTTTCAAGTTCGTCGTTTCGGCCACTTATCGATCAGCCTGGTATTTGACCCAATCTGATGCAAAGGTACACTTTGTAAATTTTAAACGAAATCCTTCAGTTTTAATGGCTTTTGGTAATTTTTTTAAGTGATATAAGTGTTCATCGAATGTTTTTGAAAATGTTAAAATGTAATCTACATAAATTTCCGTAAAATCAGTAAATTTATATTTCCTTATGTTAGATAATAATATTCAGAAAAATTACCGGTGGCGTTTTGAAACCAAATGGGAGACAAGTCCATTGGACGTGTCTTTCTTGTTTAACAAACCCAGTTTCTTTCCTTTCTTTTACTCTTAGCGGTATAGAACAAAACGCGGAATTCATGTCTAGACTTGTGAAAAACATGTATTTTCTAGTTTTAACATTAGGTCTTCAATGAATGGAAAGGGTGGAACCTATAACACTACTATTCTATTTAAATCCCTAAAGTCTAGACTATACATAGTCTAGACTTCCTATGTTCTTCTTTCTTAAATACGAAAGTAACTGGTGCTGCGAATGGACTCTTCTATTAGCTCATTATCCAATAGTTTTCATATTAGTTCCGCCATCTCTTTCTTGTCTTATATAGTGCATCTGTATGGTCTTTTGCAGCAGTATTTATCTACTAATAAATCTACTCCTGCTTTAACTTTTCCTATGTCATGCTTGTCTTTTGCAAACATCGATTTATCTGCTTTTATTAAATTATATATTTCTTCTTTTTTATTTTTATCTAAGTGAAAAACTTTTATCCCAAATAGAAGAGTTTAATATGGTCATTAAAATTTATTTTATATTCAGTATCATAATCATTTCTATATCTTTTCTGTTGAACTTTCTCTTCCCTAGTCTTTTTTATATTCTCTTTATTTGAGTATTGTTTTTGAGTTATTTTTAACTCCTCATGTTGTATCAGATTATATTTCTTTATTATATCTAATCCTATTTAAAAATCATATCTGAAATTTAATTATGTTTTTGTTATTGGGCCACTACTTCTAGAAAGAACCAAAAAGTCGAAACAGCGAGTACAAAATGCCTGTGCTCGCTACTGTTCAATATACCACGGCAAAATCACGTAACTCCGTATCTTAACCGAGCATCCTTTTAAAAAGCTTGAGTGGACAAAAAACGTCAACACCACATACTACAAGTACAAGAGCGTTCTGCCACGCACTAAGTCTGACCACACACTGATCTGCAGCATTTCGTAGCACTTTTAAGTACGCCGCAACGATGTGCTGGAACGACCTACCCCCACGCTTACGCAAAATAAATTGTAAATATAACTTTAAATGCCAATGTAAAGCTCGTCTACATAAAGTAGACATCCTTCTAGTGCAGGAAAGGTTCCTTAAAGCTAGAAACTCAACCCCGCGTATTTGCAATTATAATATTGTTCGAAACGACAGGACCCGAACCTGCTTGGGGGTGCAGCCATCTATTATAAGAGGTCCCTCCATTGTATCCCACTCGACTCGCCCCCTCTACAAAATCTAGAAGTATCCCTATGTAAGCTATGCATGACGGGCCATCAGCCCATCACCATAGTCTCTGCATACCAGTCTGGTTCAAAGCCGCTTCTAGTTAGCGACCTGGACGCTATTTTCGAAAACTTAAACGACGACCCAATAATATTAACTGGGGACCTCAACGCCCACCACGTGACCTGGCAATAGATACAACAACAGTCACGGGACTGTCCTCAAGAGATATGTCGATGATCATAACATCATCATCAACGCTCCGTATATCCCAACCCATTATTCCCCGAACAATAATGGGTATATACGTTCACCGAGTATAATCAATATAGCACTGGTTAAAAACATTTCACTCGTCATAAAGATGGCTGAAACGTTACACGAGCTTAACTCAGACCACAGACCCGTTTTAATAGAAATAGGAGAAGACCGAAATAATAGAAATAGTAAAATTAAGAAAAAGATCATCGACTATAAATTACTAAAAGACAACTTAGATAATGTCAAATCGAGTGAACTCGATAACATCCCAGACAGTATAGACTCTCCCCAAGCCGCTTTCGCGGCTTCATTCTCATTAAACGCACTACTGGTTAGAAAAATAGGAGAATCGTCAAGAGAGATCTCCACCGTCCCAAAGGACCGTTTAGCTCTCTCTGACGATGTCAGGGACCTTATCCGTCGAAAAAATGCGGCTAAACGCCTGCACGATCGCTACCGAGGCGAAGTGTGCAGGAAAGCCCTCCGAAAACTCGAAAGAGAAGCAAAAAAGGCTGTACCTAACTTCATTAACAGGAGATGGGATCACTTCGTTAGCGAACAATCCCCGTCGCATACGGCCTACTGGCCTCTCGCCAGAGCTATGAAGTCCGAACCGGTGGAACAAATGCCACCACTAAACCGCGCAAACCGATTACCTGCACTAGAGGATGGCGAAAAGGCGGAGTGCCTGGCCGACACACTAGAGAGTCAGTGCACTCCTAGTTCCTTCCCCACAGATCCCTCCCACATAGAAGAGGTACACAACATAGTAACGGCCCGCCTGGCTGTGCCGCCGGACGATGATGATGAGATCATACGTCGAACGGACACAGAAGAAGTGAAGGATCTAATAAAGAACCTTCACTCGGAGAGGGCCCCCGGGCCCGACAAAATAACCAACAAGGCACTGAAACAGTTGCCGCCCGTTATTATAAACCTCTTAGTGTGCATCTTTAACGCCCTTCTGGCGCAATGCACTTTCCCAGACTCATGGAAAGAAGCCATAGTGATTGTCATACACAAACCGGGAAAACCCCGGACGGAGCCCACTAGCTACAGACCCATAAGTCTCGTAAGCTCGTTAGGAAAAATCTATGAAAGGATAATCCTCGCACGCCGTGATACGAGAGAAAAATCTCTTCATGGACGAGCAGTTCGCGTTTCGCGACAGCCACAGCTGTCCCCAACAAGTACACCGCCTCACGGATTACGTACTCTCGGGCGTTTGACAAGATTTGGCATCAAGGCCTCATCTTCAAACTGTACAAACTAGGATTGTCTGACAGGCTGGTGCTGATCGTAAACAGCTACCTAGCAAACAGGTAGTTCCGCTACAGAGTGGAGGGCACCCTGTCCTCCCCTCGTCCCCTCAGAGCTGGAGTTCCTCAAGGATCGGTCCTCTCTCCCACCCTCTTCAATCTGTACACAAGTGACATACCGCGACACCCCGGCGTACAGCTGGCGATGTTCGCGGACGACACCGCACTGTACACGTGGTACCTCCCCAAATTCGGAGCCAAGCTACTCCAAAAGGCCGTCACCGAACTCGGTGAATGGTTCTTAAAGTGGAGAATAGAGGTAAACGCAGAAAAGAGTAAGTCCATACTCTTCTCCCGTACCCCTACCACAAACGAGGAAAGATGCCCGCCATCATGCTCTACGGTAACGTGATACCCAGAGCAGCTCTACGGTAACGTGATACCCAGAGCAGAGACAGTAAAATACTTAGGCGTCACGCTCGATAGGTCGATGAGCTTTAAGAATCACATTGACAACGTTCTGAAAAAGGCACGGCATGTCCTTTTCAAATTATATCCACTCATTAACAAGAAGAGCAAAATGGCTAATAGACATAAGCTCACCTTGTACACTACATGTATACGACCGATCATGTCGTACTGCAGTGCAGCTTTCGCGCACATAGCCCCGACCCAAATAGAACGTTTGCAGAAAATGCAGAATAGATTCTTGCGCATGGCCACTGGATGCCCGTGGTACATTCGTAACATCGACCTACATTGCGACTTTCAATTAACATCGATAAAAGGACACTTCAAAGAGCTGTCTCAAACGTTCTTTGACCGTGCTCTTAATCACAAAAATAAACTAATCGTTCAAACGTCGGAATACGACCCGACGTTAATAACCGATTCCCGTTACCGTCGGCCGAAGCACGTACTGCACGACGCCGACGACGCGATAGCCATAGCAGTTGCTAAGTCCGCCCTTGCACACAAGCAAAAACACACCCAGACACGCATCCGCAGCAAAATGCCAATAGGGCAAACCCACGGATAGCAGGTTTTAGTCGGTAGTAGGTAGTAGTTATAGCTACACGACCTGACCCGACAAACTCTTCAGGCCCCCTTGGGTCGGTTGGACAGTGCATAAATGCATTCTCTTCCTGCTAGAACCAATTCGATATACACCGCTCGTACCGGTCGAGCGTTGAAACCTTACATATAGTTGTTACACAGCTATAAGACATATGACTGACCGAATGACAAACTCACACACCGCGAACGATACGGAAACGAGCCCGGGTTCGAATCCGTAAGACGTGAGCTTAGATAAATGTGGAAATAAAATAACGCGATCTTAGAGAGCTCTAAAAATAAAAATAAAACATTATCACGGCTTTTAGCCGATTTGAAGCGCAAATCGACCCCACCCGTCAGAGGGTGGGGGAGGAGGCCGCCCTCCTCTGACAAGCCAAACCGAAAGACGAGCTCAACTTTTTCTAAACGGCATCGTGTGCGCGCCGTCCCACTAGCGTGGGGAGGGGGACCGCTCCCCCTTTTCGGTCCCAAAAATAACCACGATAGGGTAATGTCCACTAAAATTCCGGGTTGCTTCTTCCCATCTGCGGGAAAGGAGGGGGGTCTGTCCCCCTATCGTCTACCTATAACCAGAAGATAAAAAGTCTTCCGTAATCAGTCGAACTGTTAGGGCTGGCCAAGTGCCGCCAATCAGTAGTTGGTACCCTCCGAAGAAAAAAAAATAAAAAAAAGCTCGTCTAGTCCTTGATCAACAAAGCGTAGATACAAAGGCGTAATAAATGTGTTTATTCTAACGGATCTGTCGCTGCTCTGACGCAGTGTGTATTTTTTTGTATTTACCTCTTTATTTTTAACTAACTAAATAATAACTCTTATATTTTTATTTTTAGTTTATTCTTTTTTATGTATTATAAATTAGGTATATTATTTCTATTTGGGAACATACTCCCCGTTCGTGTCGGACCGCCTATCCATTAGAATAGGAGAATGAGGGAATCGAAATTCTACTAGGACGACATTATTATAAAGCTAAAGATCCATTACCGAGGCGGGATTCGAAACCGCGACCTCCGGCGTAAGGCGCACAGCATCGGTAGGCTAACAGACCTCAAATGTATAACATAAATAGAATGTACAGCTGTTACTGTTATTTTGTGAGTATAGATTATTGTTATCAGTAAAAGATAGGATGTTTTGTGCACAGTTTGAACAATTTATAAACTTTTACCTATAGTGTTTACAATAAAACTACTCTGACGGATTTTATAGTGGTTAACTTAAAAAAATCCGAAAAACATTCCCGTAAATTTAACATTCTCCAGTATTGTCATTTATTTTTCGGTTTTATATTCCCCACTAGTTGAAACATTTTCATTGATACATTTACCTAGAGTATTTTTATGTTTATAATTTAAATATAAAATTACACTAAGTACTATACTTACTAAATCGTACAACTTACATCAATAAACAGAAAATTAATGATGTACAAATTTAATATAGGACGATATTCAATCAAAATAATATCGTATCTTATTATATTATATTAGCTGTCACAAAATAATAATACCAAAAAATAGTTTCAAGTTATTGAGCTTACCTTAAATTGTATTTCACAAGACTTTTAAACATTTGAAATTCTTTGAACATATTGTTTGTAAACGTGTGACCCAGCCCACGAGTTCTTTATGCGACTGATAACACTATCCATTTCATCATGCTGAGGTAATATTACATACACTGACCTCAGTACTTATGCACAGCTGATGAGCATCGCGAGGAAACAGTCGCCGGACTGTGAACGAGCGCGGCAGCCGGGTTATCATCGTGAGGCTGTCGTGCTTCCGAGTCATCTTGTTGCGTTGTTATAAATACGTTCACAAGATACGCCAAAGTCAACAGACAGCAGCGTACACGATCAAGGGATGTTTCCGCAGAACAAAGTGCAAGTCTCGATGGCTCAGGCCCCTTGCCGCTTGTCCGCGCTAGCGCGCGCGCGTTTTCTTTGACCGATGCACATCCATACAAACCGAGCTACTTCGCGTGGCCATTGCCTCGCAAGCTACGTGCAGACACGCCCATCATATTAGTAATATATTATATATTCAGATCAGTGGTTATATAATTCTAAATCATTGATGCGTTCAACAAATATATGGAATGTGATGCGGTAAAATACGTATTAATATTAATTGGTATAATTACATAATAATTAATACGGCGAGCTGCACATATTTATATGGTTTAATAACGACATTAAAAAGACATTTCAGGGCATTTGGTATGCATCTCTTTGGTTTCCCTTTTTTAAATTGTTTACAGCCTCAGTTTACTACCTTATCACAACAACAGGCGGATTGGGCGGAGCAAGTACTGCGAATACTTCGGGACCGCACAACGAACCCGCTGCGCCGCGCCCTTTTGAACACTACACAAATACACATGCAATGTATGAGCATAAATGTTGTATTTTCCTGATATACGAGTACAACAGTTAGTTAAGCCGTCATAACATATATTTATTGTATTCTGTTGTATTTTCAAGAGAAAGATTTTTCATGTAATACACTAGTGATCCGTCTGGGTTTGCCCGTGAATTACCATCAAATTACTCTTTAAACCCGTCCTTGAAAATCGCTGTCATACTGTAACGATAACGTACTGACAGCCACTTTTTGGGGACTTTGTCTTATAATATGTATAAATACTTTGTTTTGTGATATAAAATGATAAAATGATGATAATATGATAAATATAAACAAGATTTCCTCTCTCACTTTTTAGTAACAGTTGGCACCGCGATATTCATCTGTGCTAATATAATGAAGCTGAAGAGTTTGTCAGTTTAATGGGGCTAATCTCTGGAATATAGTACTAATAAAAAATATTAAAAAAGTACCTTCACGACTGTTATCCCCGAAGAGTTAGGCAGAGGTGTGCCAGTACATCCACAACTCGTAAGTCCAGTAGATATACTAGAACACCCACGATTAGCCAAAGTACTTAGGCCCATGATGTGATAGGTGGCAAACATATGGCCACGTGATATAACGCGATCCGCAAGTAAACGATTTTTATAACGAGAGGTAACACAAAACTTTTTAAAACTCGTAAAAATGACCTAATGTTTCTTTTAAATTTTAGAATTAGCTCTGAAAATTTAATGTATATATGGCGCTCCACGGGAGAGGCTGTCCAGCTGCGGATGACATCTAGCTGACGATGACATTTATTTATTTATATATGGTGCTCCACGGGAGAGGCTGTCCAGCTGTGGATGACATCTGGCTGACGATGACGTTTATTTATTTATATATGCCGCTCCACGGAAGAGGCTGTCCATCTGTGGATGACATCTGGCTGACGATGACGTTTATTATTTATATATGGCGCTCCACGGGAGAGGCTGTCCAGCTGTGAATGACATCTGGCTGAAGATGACGTTTATTTATTTATATATGGCGCTCCACGGGAGAGGCTGTCCAGCTGTTGGATGATATCTGGCTAACGATGACGTTTATTTATTTATATATGGCGCTCCACGGGAGAGACAGTCCATCCGTGGATGATATCTGGCTGACAATGACGTTTATTTATTTATATATGGCGCTCCACGGGAGAGGCTGTCCAGCTGTGGATGACATCTGGCTGACGATGACGTATATTTATTTATATATGGCGCTCCACGGAAGAGGCTGTCCATCTGTGGATGACATCTGGCTGACGATGACGTTTATTTATTTATATATGGCGCTCCACAGGAGAGGCTGTCCAGCTGTGGATGACATCTGGCTGACGATGACGTTTATTTATTTATATATGGCGCTTCACGGGAGAGGCTGTCCAGCTGTGGATGACATCTGGCTGCCGATGACGTTTATTTATTTATCTTTTTTCTCTTGTTTATCAAAATGCAGGCTCACATGCAAGGACCGGAAACAGCAATAATGCGAGCGTCGGTTGTCGTCAGGGGATTGCGATTCCTCGTTTTTCTCTACTATAAAAAATAAGTGTGTCGGCATGTCTAAAATAAGTGTGTCGGCATGTCTAAAATAAGTGTGTCGACATTTACTCAAATCTTCATCACCTTTAAAAAACACATAAAGCTAAAGAGTTTGATTTGCTTGTTTGAACGCGCTAACCTCCGGAACTAGTGGCTCAGACTCGAATACGAAAAAATCTTATTGTATTGAATAGTCCATTTATCGAGGAAGGCTATAGACTGTTTACCGTGATGATGCGGCTAATAGGAGAGGAGTTACGCGGGGGAGGCAGCGGGTCTAATACTAGTTACGTGTACGTATAATACAAATTTTAATATTAGTATGGATTCGTGTGCATTTAGTCACTTATAAATTAGTCATGTTTCGTGCGCTTTGTTTGTGGCCGGTGGCTTATTGGAGGGGGAGGGGGGAAGGTGTATGTGGTGATGCATCTGCATTATAAGAATGTGGATGTCTATTGGTGTCGGTAGTCTTCAAAGTGTTCCGATTGCTCGTTTGCTCCCCTATACCATAAAATGAATTATAGATTGAATTGTAAGTAGTAGTAGAATTGTTGTTTTTTGCATAGCATAATGGTACAAACGAGGAATCGGAGACCTTCGATGGCAACCGAGGGCCATGGACATGCGCATGATTGTTACGCAGATGCGTTGCCCTATCACCCCCCCCCCCGCATTGGGCCACCGGCTACTCACAGACTGCACGAAACGGGACAGCGACGACGATAGGGCGACTCATACTGTTTGTTTTACCAAGTGATGGTATCATACCACATGACAGCACTATTGGGTTGGCACGACTCGGCACGTTCACATGACACCATCCTACCAAATGGTATGGTATGGATTCGGACAATGGGACACTGGCGAACAGCTTGTCTCAATCTTATGTCGGAATCTCCTCCTTGTCAATAATCCCCTCCTTCATCACACACATGGGGTGAAGGAGGGCAATGATTCTGCATACGCGGATGTTAACGGGATTGGATAGTCACCAAATGACTTCGACTGCACGTCGATAACGCGCTGTGTTATAAAAACACGATGAGGTTACGCTGAGGCATCCTTACGATCGATAATTACGTGCGATCTAAGAAATTTCCTATTTCACTGCTCCCGGTACACCTAACACTACAAATTTGCCGACCCGTGCCCGCTACGTTGGACGTCTAAACAACATTTAGTATTAAAACGTTTGTGTTGACATTAGTGTTCGATTTTTTTTTTAATTTTAGAAGGCGATTTTTTTTAAATCTCCTTGCTTCTTGCAAATGTCACGTGCAAAATTGACCAACTTGAACTATAGAAACGTCACTCGCTCATCACGGACACTATAAGTGGTAGGACTTCTCGATTATCCGATGAGTAAGTAGACGCTCCGGTTTTATAGATTGCTAGCAATCCGTCCCGGCTTCGCATATATATTTCACGAAATATGGCACAAATTCATTGATTTACAAAAGTGTAAAAGTTATGAATTTTTTACTTCAGCCTCGTAAACATTACACGTTACAATGACAGTACATCTTCGGTCGGGACAGCTGGTTATTAATAATTTCTGCAGCTAAACAAAGATTTATATTATTTAATTTTATTTTTTTAAAGTTTTGGTTACATTATCGAAGTTTCTAGAATGTTTAAAACGTTTTAGAAAATATTATATAACCTGTGCTCATCACCGACAATGTAGGATTATAACGGTGGGTGAAAATTTGTCAAATCGGCCCAGTAGTTTCGGAACGTATTCAATGCAAACAAACAATTAAATGTTTCCTCTTTACAATATCAGTATAGACATAGATTCAAAAGCTGGTACGTTAATTTGTTGTTCATGTGTAAACTACTTGAGCCAGTAATGAGCTTGAGATGAATTTTGGTACTTATATAGATTACTAACACCACCCCGCGGTTTCACCCGCGTAACTCCGGTCCTATTAGTTGTAGTGGCGTAGTATATAGCCTATATCCTTCCTCCATAAATTAACTTTTCAAAACATAAATATTGCTTAGTACTTAGTTCCTGGGGTAACCGCGTTCAACCAAACAAATTCTTCAACTTTATATTATTAGTTTAGGCTAATAATAGTTGGGATTGACCGCAACCGCAAGGCATAATAGTGTAATTTGTTATTTTTGCATTCCACTAATAAAAATAAAGAAACAAAGGCTATCGACCTTAACAACAATACAGAGCATGGTCAAGCGTATAC